>OZ024740.1:104952551-105082551 GCA_964016885.1 Eledone cirrhosa
TGGCTGTGGTGGTGATGGTTGTGGTGGTGATGGTTGTGGTGGTGATGGTTGCAGTGGTGATGGTTGTGGTGGTGATGGTTGTGGTGGTGATGGTTGTGGTGGTGATGGTTGTGGTGGTGATGGTTGCAGTGGTGATGGTTGTGGTGGTGATGGTTGTGGTGGTGATGGTTGTGGTGGTGATGGTTGCAGTGGTGATGGTTGTGGTGGTGATGGTTGTGGTGGTGATGGTTGTGGTTGTGATGGTTGTGGTTGTGATGGTTGTGGTGGTGATGGTTGTGGTTGTGATGGTTGTGATGGTTGCAGTGGTGATGGTTGTGGTGGTGATGGTTGTGGTGGTGATGGTTGTGGTGGTGATGGTTGTGGTGGTGATGGTTGCAGTGGTGATGGTTGTGGTGGTGATGGTTGTGGTGGTGATGGTTGTGGTTGTGATGGTTGTGGTGGTGATGGTTGTGGTGGTGATGGTTGTGGTTGTGATGGTTGCAGTGGTGATGGTTGTGGTGGTGATGGTTGTGGTGGTGATGGTTGTGGTGGTGATGGTTGTGGTGGTGATGGTTGCAGTGGTGATGGTTGTGGTGGTGATGGCTGTGGTGGTGATGGTTGTGGTGGTGATGGTTGTGGTGGTGATGGTTGTGGTGGTGATGGTTGTGGTGGTGATGGTTGTGGTTGTGATGGTTGTGGTGGTGATGGTTGTGGTTGTGATGGTTGTGATGGTTGCAGTGGTGATGGTTGTGGTGGTGATGGTTGTGGTGGTGATGGTTGTGGTGGTGATGGTTGTGGTGGTGATGGTTGCAGTGGTGATGGTTGTGGTGGTGATGGTTGTGGTGGTGATGGTTGTGGTTGTGATGGTTGTGGTGGTGATGGTTGTGGTGGTGATGGTTGTGGTTGTGATGGTTGCAGTGGTGATGGTTGTGGTGGTGATGGTTGTGGTGGTGATGGTTGTGGTGGTGATGGTTGTGGTGGTGATGGTTGCAGTGGTGATGGTTGTGGTGGTGATGGTTGTGGTGGTGATGGTTGTGGTGGTGATGGTTGTGGTGGTGATGGTTGTGGTGGTGATGGTTGTGGTGGTGATGGTTGTGGTGGTGATGGTTGTGGTTGTGATGGTTGTGGTGGTGATGGTTGTGGTGGTGATGGTTGTGGTTGTGATGGTTGCAGTGGTGATGGTTGTGGTGGTGATGGTTGTGGTGGTGATGGTTGTGGTGGTGATGGTTTTGGTTGTGATGGTTGTGGTGGTGATGGTTGTGGTGGTGATGGTTGTGATGGTTGCAGTGGTGATGGTTGTGGTTGTGATGGTTGCAGTGGTGATGGTTGTGGTGGTGATGGTTGTGGTGGTGATGGTTGTGGTGGTGATGGTTGTGGTTGTGATGGTTGTGGTGGTGATGGTTGTGGTTGTGATGGTTGTGGTGGTGATGGTTGTGGTTGTGATGGTTGTGGTGGTGCTGGTTGTGGTGGTGATGGTTGTGGTGGTGATGGTTGTGGTGGTGATGGTTGTGGTGGTGATGGTTGTGGTGGTGATGGTTGTGGTGGTGATGGTTGTGGTTGTGATGGTTGTGGTGGTGATGGTTGTGGTTGTGATGGTTGTGGTGGTGATGGTTGTGGTGGTGATGGTTGTGGTGGTGATGGTTGTGGTGGTGATGGTTGTGGTTGTGATGGTTGTGGTGGTGATGGTTGTGGTTGTGATGGTTGTGGTTGTGATGGTTGTGGTGGTGATGGTTGTGGTGGTGATGGTTGAGGTGGTGATGGTTGCAGTGGTGATGGTTGTGGTGGTGATGGTTGTGGTGGTGATGGTTGTGGTGGTGATGGTTGTGGTGGTGATGGCTGTGGTGGTGATGGTTGGGGTGGTGATGGTTGTGGTGGTGATGGTTGCAGTGGTGATGGTTGTGGTGGTGATGGTTGTGGTGGTGATGGTTGTGGTGGTGATGGTTGTGGTGGTGATGGTTGCAGTGGTGATGGTTGTGGTGGTGATGGTTGTGGTGGTGATGGTTGTGGTGGTGATGGTTGCAGTGGTGATGGTTGTGGTGGTGATGGTTGTGGTGGTGATGGTTGTGGTTGTGATGGTTGTGGTTGTGATGGTTGTGGTGGTGATGGTTGTGGTTGTGATGGTTGTGATGGTTGCAGTGGTGATGGTTGTGGTGGTGATGGTTGTGGTGGTGATGGTTGTGGTGGTGATGGTTGTGGTGGTGATGGTTGCAGTGGTGATGGTTGTGGTGGTGATGGTTGTGGTGGTGATGGTTGTGGTTGTGATGGTTGTGGTGGTGATGGTTGTGGTGGTGATAGTTGTGGTTGTGATGGTTGCAGTGGTGATGGTTGTGGTGGTGATGGTTGTGGTGGTGATGGTTGTGGTGGTGATGGTTGTGGTGGTGATGGTTGCAGTGGTGATGGTTGTGGTGGTGATGGTTGTGGTGGTGATGGTTGTGGTGGTGATGGTTGTGGTGGTGATGGTTGTGGTGGTGATGGTTGTGGTGGTGATGGTTGTGGTTGTGATGGTTGTGGTGGTGATGGTTGTGGTTGTGATGGTTGTGATGGTTGCAGTGGTGATGGTTGTGGTGGTGATGGTTGTGGTGGTGATGGTTGTGGTGGTGATGGTTGTGGTGGTGATGGTTGCAGTGGTGATGGTTGTGGTGGTGATGGTTGTGGTGGTGATGGTTGTGGTTGTGATGGTTGTGGTGGTGATGGTTGTGGTGGTGATGGTTGTGGTTGTGATGGTTGCAGTGGTGATGGTTGTGGTGGTGATGGTTGTGGTGGTGATGGTTGTGGTGGTGATGGTTGTGGTGGTGATGGTTGCAGTGGTGATGGTTGTGGTGGTGATGGTTGTGGTGGTGATGGTTGTGGTGGTGATGGTTGTGGTGGTGATGGTTGTGGTGGTGATGGTTGTGGTGGTGATGGTTGTGGTTGTGATGGTTGTGGTGGTGATGGTTGTGGTGGTGATGGTTGTGGTTGTGATGGTTGCAGTGGTGATGGTTGTGGTGGTGATGGTTGTGGTGGTGATGGTTGTGGTGGTGATGGTTTTGGTTGTGATGGTTGTGGTGGTGATGGTTGTGGTGGTGATGGTTGTGATGGTTGCAGTGGTGATGGTTGTGGTTGTGATGGTTGCAGTGGTGATGGTTGTGGTGGTGATGGTTGTGGTGGTGATGGTTGTGGTGGTGATGGTTGTGGTTGTGATGGTTGTGGTGGTGATGGTTGTGGTTGTGATGGTTGTGGTGGTGATGGTTGTGGTTGTGATGGTTGTGGTGGTGATGGTTGTGGTGGTGATGGTTGTGGTGGTGATGGTTGTGGTGGTGATGGTTGTGGTGGTGATGGTTGTGGTGGTGATGGTTGTGGTGGTGATGGTTGTGGTTGTGATGGTTGTGGTGGTGATGGTTGTGGTTGTGATGGTTGTGGTGGTGATGGTTGTGGTGGTGATGGTTGTGGTGGTGATGGTTGTGGTGGTGATGGTTGTGGTTGTGATGGTTGTGGTGGTGATGGTTGTGGTGGTGATGGTTGTGGTGGTGATGGTTGTGGTGGTGATGGTTGTGGTGGTGATGGTTGTGGTGGTGATGGTTGTGGTGGTGATGGTTGTGGTGGTGATGGTTGTGGTGGTGATGGTTGTGGTTGTGATGGTTGTGGTGGTGATGGTTGTGGTGGTGATGGTTGTGGTGGTGATGGTTGTGGTGGTGATGGTTGTGGTGGTGATGGTTGTGGTGGTGATGGTTGTGGTGGTGATGGTTGTGGTGGTGATGGTTGTGGTTGTGATGGTTGTGGTTGTGATGGTTGTGGTGGTGATGGTTGTGGTGGTGATGGTTGTGGTGGTGATGGTTGTGGTTGTGATGGTTGTGGTGGTGATGGCTGTGGTGGTGATGGTTGTGGTGGTGATGGTTGTGGTGGTGATGGTTGTGGTGGTGATGGTTGTGGTGGTGATGGTTGTGGTTGTGATGGTTGCAGTGGTGATGGTTGTGGTGGTGATGGTTGTGGTGGTGATGGTTGCAGTGGTGATGGTTGTGGTGGTGATGGTTGTGGTGGTGATGGTTGTGGTGGTGATGGTTGTGGTGGTGATGGTTGTGGTTGTGATGGTTGTGGTGGTGATGGCTGTGGTGGTGATGGTTGTGGTGGTGATGGTTGTGGTGGTGATGGTTGTGGTGGTGATGGTTGTGGTTGTGATGGTTGCAGTGGTGATGGTTGTGGTGGTGATGGTTGTGGTGGTGATGGTTGTGGTTGTGATGGTTGCAGTGGTGATGGTTGTGGTGGTGATGGTTGTGGTGGTGATGGTTGTGGTGGTGATGGTTGTGGTGGTGATGGTTGTGGTGGTGATGGTTGTGGTTGTGATGGTTGTGGTGGTGATGGCTGTGGTGGTGATGGTTGTGGTGGTGATGGTTGTGGTGGTGATGGTTGTGGTGGTGATGGTTGCGGTGGTGATGGTTGCGGTGGTGATGGTTGCGGTGGTGATGGTTGTGGTGGTGATGGTTGTGGTGGTGATGGTTGTGGTGGTGATGGTTGTGGTGGTGATGGCTGTGGTGGTGATGGTTGTGGTGGTGATGGTTGCGGTGGTGATGGTTGTGGTGGTGATGGTTGCGGTGGTGATGGTTGCGGTGGTGATGGTTGCGGTGGTGATGGTTGTGGTGGTGATGGCTGTGGTTGTGATGGTTGCAGTGGTGATGGTTGTGGTGGTGATGGTTGTGGTGGTGATGGTTGTGGTTGTGATGGTTGTGGTTGTGATGGTTGTGGTTGTGATGGTTGTGGTTGTGATGGTTGCAGTGGTGATGGTTGTGGTTGTGATGGTTGCAGTGGTGATGGTTGTGGTGGTGATGGTTGTGGTTGTGATGGTTGTGGTTGTGATGGTTGTGGTGGTGATGGTTGTGGTTGTGATGGTTGTGGTTGTGATGGTTGTGGTGGTGATGGTTGTGGTGGTGATGGTTGTGGTGGTGATGGTTGTGGTTGTGATGGTTGTGGTTGTGATGGTTGTGGTGGTGATGGTTGCGGTGGTGATGGTTGTGGTGGTGATGGTTGCGGTGGTGATAGTTGTGGTGGTGATGGTTGTGGTTGTGATGGTTGTGGTGGTGATGGTTGCGGTGGTGATGGTTGTGGTTGTGATGGTTGTGGTTGTGATGGTTGTGGTTGTGATGGTTGTGGTTGTGATGGTTGCAGTGGTGATGGTTGTGGTGGTGATGGTTGTGGTGGTGATGGTTGTGGTGGTGATGGTTGCAGTGGTGATGGTTGTGGTGGTGATGGTTGTGGTTGTGATGGTTGTGGTTGTGATGGTTGTGGTTGTGATGGTTGTGGTGGTGATGGTTGTGGTGGTGATGGTTGTGGTGGTGATGGTTGCGGTGGTGATGGTTGTGGTGGTGATGGTTGTGGTTGTGATGGTTGTGGTGGTGATGGTTGCGGTGGTGATGGTTGTGGTGGTGATGGTTGTGGTTGTGATGGTTGTGGTTGTGATGGTTGTGGTTGTGATGGTTGTGGTGGTGATGGTTGTGGTTGTGATGGTTGTGGTTGTGATGGTTGTGGTTGTGATGGTTGTGGTTGTGATGGTTGTGGTTGTGATGGTTGTGGTTGTGATGGTTGTGGTTGTGATGGTTGTGGTTGTGATGGTTGTGGTGGTGATGGTTGCGGTGGTGATGGTTGCGGTGGTGATAGTTGTGGTTGTGATGGTTGTGGTGGTGATGGTTGTGGTTGTGATGGTTGTGGTTGTGATGGTTGTGGTGGTGATGGTTGCGGTGGTGATGGTTGCGGTGGTGATGGTTGCGGTGGTGATAGTTGTGGTGGTGATGGCTGTGGTGGTTGTGGTTGTGGTTGTAGTGGTGATGGTTGTGGCGGTGATAGTTATAATGGTGGTTATGATTATGGTTGTGATTGTGATGGTTGTGGTAGTGGTAGAAATAGTGAAGGCAATGGTAGTAGTAGTGGTGGTAAAGTTATACTGAAAAGTGAGTGGTGAGGTCTTTATGTTATATAGGTTGTGTCATATATGTGTGTATATGTGTATGTACTGCTGTAGTTATTATTGTTTAACCCTAGAGCAGTCATTGGTAAACTGTGGCTCGTGGGCCACATGTGATGCATTTGGCTTTCTGAGCTGTATGCCCAATTTCAAAATTGCCGTGAATTTTTTAGCAGTATGGTCTGCCTTCTGATGAATCATATCTTATGCAGCCCACTGCTTGAAAAAGGTTGCCCATGCCTGCCCTAGGAGGGTGGGTAGGGGTGGAGAATGGGGGTCTTTTGGTACAATTGGTAGGACATCAGATAAAATTCCATTGAAGTATTTGTTCTGGTTCTTTAAGTTTTGTGTTCAAATCCCACTGAGGTCATCTTTGCCTTTCGTCCTTCTAGGGTCGATAAAATAAAGTAACATTCAAATACTGGAGTCAATTTAATTAACTTTCCCCTCCTCCTTTGTGCCTGGTGTCGAAATCATTATTGTTTAACCTTAAATCCACGCTGATTAAACAAACTTTATCTAAATCAAACTAATCATGTACATCCCATCAATAACTATGTTAATGCTAACATATTTAATGCAGTAACCATTAAAAAAACCAGTTATGTGACGTGGAAAATCATTGTTAGTCAATAACAAATAGTTTAAAATTTTTTGGCAAGCATGGGAGACAACTTCAGTATGTTTAGCCCTTTAGCAATTAAACCAGCTGTATCTGGCCAGAATTCTCTCACTTCTTTCTGTTCAAACCAACAATAACTGACCACTCATACTGATGTTAAAGTATTTTTCTCAAAATAAATAATATCAAAATCTCATAGATTCAATATTGTGTGAGATAATTATGTAAGGTCAAGCCTTTACCGTGAAAATACAATAGTAAATATAGAGTAATGTAAATGCTAAAGGGTTAAGGCTTATTAGATACCCTAAGTAAAATAGTGTTTTTGTTCCTTGTATGAACATAAATAAATAATAAATAATATATCAGCTTTCAGTCCTGATTGAGCACTCTTTTCCTTTTTCACATCCACTGATATTTTACTATATATACATATATACAAATTAGCGACCTCATAGTCAGGACGAGACGTATTCGACAACAGAAGAGGACTATCCTCAGGAGAAAAATATGGAAATTAAAGGACCCCACAGCCAGTAATAAATTTAAAAGCATATTACTTGATGCTTTTGATAGTAAGGAAGAGCAATTAGAGTCGTACAATATAGAGGAACAGTGGGAATTCCTGAAAGCTAACCTGCTGAAGGCGACAGATGAAACCTGTGGCTGGAGCAGGCCTATAGGTGGGAGGAGAGTAACTTGGTGGTGGAACAGTAAGGTGGAGAGGTCAATCAAGGCCAAAAAGCAGGCTTGGAAAGCATGGCGGGATGGAGGCAATAGAGAAGACTATCAAGTGGCCAGGAGGGAAGCTAGTAGACAAGTGTACTTCACAAGAAGGGAAGCAGAGGAAAGAAAGTTCAAGCATTTTCTACAACACGAGGACCAAAAACGTGAGGTGTTCAGGATTGCTAGGCAATGTGTCAAGGAAAACAGTGATATTGTCGGGGAGAAGTGTGTCCTTAATGATGATGGTGTACTTGCCATCACTGACGCTGATAAGAAGGTAGCTTAGAAGTGTCACTACGAAAGGCTACTAAATGAGGAGAATAATTGGGAGAAAGACAGTCTCCCCCACATCGACCCAATAGAGGGACCAGCAGTGCAAGTTGAAGGTAGTATAATAAGTAAGGCGATCAAAGACATGAAGACGGGCAAGGCGGCCGGGCCTTCGGAAATAGTTGCCGAAATGCTGAAAGCATCCGGAATGGTGGGACACACTATGGTCACCCGGATAGTAAACCAAGTCATACAGAATGGGTCGTTCCGAAGGACTGGCACAGCAGCATCATCATTAACTGCTACAAGGGTAAAGGTGATGCCCTAGATAGGGGAAACTATAGAAGCATTAAATTAATCGACCAGGTCATGAAGGTCACAGAAAAAGTAATAGCGCAACTAATCAGAGAGCGAATTGATCTAGACGAAATGCAGTTCGGGTTTGTGTCAGGTAAAAGTACAACAGACGCTCTTTTCATTGTACGACAACTACAGGTGAAGTACCTAGCTAAAAGTAAACCCCTATACTTAGCTTTTGTTGACTTGGAGAAAGCCTTTGACAGAGTACCCCGCTCGATTATCTGGTGGGCCCTTAGGTGTTGATGAATGGCTTGTGAGAGCTATACAAGCCATGTATAAAGAAACAGTCAGCAAGGTTAGAATTAACAACGAATATAGTGAAGAGTTTAGCGTAAAAGTTGGTGTTCATCAGAGCTCCATCCTTATCCCCCTACTATTTATTATTGCCCTTCAGACTATAACAGAGGAGTTCAAGACCGGCTGCCCATGGGAACTCCTATATGCAGATGATCTAACGCTCATAGCTGAATCAAAGGCTGAACTAGAGAAGAAATTCAAAACATGGAAGCATGGCCTAGAATCAAAAGGCCTTAAAGTTAACTTGTCTAAGACTAAAGTTCTAGTTTGTAGGAAGGAAAATAGGGCACCGGTCCAATCAGGGAAATGGCCATGCTTAGTGTGTAGGAAAGGAGTAGGTAGAAACTCCATTTTATGTCCCAAATGCAAAGTATGGGTACATAAAAGATGTAGTGGGATCACAGCTAAGCTAACTAAGAATATAGATTTTATATGTGGCCGGTGCTCTGGTGCAATAAGTAGCAGCAAGTGCCCACAGAATACTAACTCATTCCATTGCACAGATGGTTCTATAGAAATAGTGGATGGTTCTAAATCAGTAGTGGGGAGGGTGCTCTGAAAGTACAGTAGCTAGAGTCAGAACGGGATGGAAAAAGTTCAGAGAGCTTATACCACTATTGGCCGCTAAAGGGTTCTCTCTAAAAATGAAAGGCAGGCTGTATGATGCCTGCATACGAACAGCAATGTTACATGGCAGTGAGACCTGGGCATTGTGTGCAGAGGATATACGCAGATTGGAGAGAAACGAAGCTTCCATGCTCCGCTGGATGTGTAATAGTAATATACGTGAACGGCAAAGCATAAACGAAATAAGGGAGAAATTAGGAATAAGCGGGATCAGATGTTGTTTACTCGAGAGAAGACTACATTGGTATGGTCACGTGATGCGCATGAAAGACGACAGCTGTATAAAAAAGTGCAGGGCAATAAAAATAGACGGTAGCCACGGAGTAGGCACTCCCAGAAAAATCTGGGACGACTTGATAAATTCCGACCTCACACACTTACACCTCTCCAAGACAATGTCACTGGACCGAGATCTTTGGCACTACACAGTAATAGAGAAGACCCGTCTTACCTAAGTGCAAAGTGAAACCTACTACAGTCAGTAGGCACCTCTAACAAAATACACCCCCGTCCCACTACCCCTACCCCATCCACACCGCCCCTTTCAATGTAAAGTTATGTTGGTACCACAACATCCAGCCCGAAACAAATGAGGTCGTGTAGGTGTCACGACAAAAAAACACACAGTCCACGCTGTAATGTGGCCGTGTAGGTAACACGTTAAAAACCTCCCAGTTCCACACTATAAATGTGGTTGGTGTTAGGAACGGCATCCAGCCATAGAAAACCCGCCAGACAGTCCTATGCGAGCAAGACAACTACTCTTGCCTCAAGTGGGAAAACTCCCGTCCAAACCCATGCAAGCATGGAATATGGACGTTAAACGATGATGATGATGATGATGATGATATATATACGGGGTGTATAAAAAAAAGCATCTAATTTTATTTACAATTTTTACAAATGCTCAATATATAAAGTTATAAAAAAAAGTGTAAAACTTTATACTCAGACACGTATTGTACAGACACACATATCTGTATATATATAATTGGTGTGGGATGCTTAAAGCGTCCGTAAGCGGTATGCCGTTTGAGTACTCGATGCTCTTGCAGAGCAGAGTATGATATCACATAAGAAACGGAGAAATCTTGAAAATTCTGCTTCGTAGAATCGAGACATATCTGAGGACCTTGCGATTTCAGAGTCAGGTTCGATCATTACATTGATCGTGCCTCGACCTGGTCGTCAGAGAAACGATTGTAATATGTCTAATAAATTTTATTTCGTCGCAACACTGATTCTCCGTTTCTTATGTGATATATATATATCTATATTCTAGGGCAGGTAAAATTCCCGAGATCCATGGACGAGTTCTCTCCAGCGGTCTCTATCCCTCATTATCGCTGCCATGTCCTGTGTCTCCAACAGACCAGTGTCTGTCCTTAGGGCATCAACATACGTTAACCTTGGTCTTCCTCTTCCAGTGTGTCCATGAAGGGGCTCCCACAGGAGCAGTGAGTGCAATGTCAACTCTGGATGTCGGTGAGCATGTCCAGCTAACCTTAATCTCCTCTGTGTCACTTTTGAGCTGACTTTTGGGAGGCTCCCATACAGCTCTGAGTTGAGAAGCCAGAGGGGATCACTAATGTAGGCGGGAAGCCGCTAGAATCGGTTGAGGACTTCCTGTATTTGGTAGCAAAGATTGGGAATACGGAAAATGATGTGGTTGAGAGGAAGAGCAAAGCCAGTTTGAGATCAGTGTGGAAGTCGGACCTTCATAAAAACCTGAAAATCCGCCTCTTCATTGCTGTAGTGGAGTCTGTGCTGCTGTACGGGTCTGAGACTTGGACACTGACCAAGAAACTCACTCAGATGGTGGATGGGTGCTACACGAGAATGATGAGGATGGTTCTGAACATTAATCAATATACACTGAGGATGAAAAACTCAGAGCTGTGTGTGTGTTTCGTACATTTCAGATCGGCCCTCCCAGCCGGCGCTAAGTTCAGATACATAAGGAACGAACTAACACGTATCCGGAACAAATGCACCGACGCAAGAGACCGAGACACACACACCACACATTTCCTGGAAGTACTCAAACTGAATGGATACCCGACGTCCACCATGAACCGTGCCAGAAAGAACAGAGGACACCACACCCGAGGCACTAACACCTGCTTCCTGAAGCTCCCACACTTCAGCGACAAAACAACAACAGCCATCCGCAGAGCTATCAGACGAGAGGGACTAGATATCCAACTAGCCCACTCAGGACCTTCTCTACGCGGACAGTTAACCAAAAGACACTCCACCAGACATGACAGCCGCTGCAGGCTAGCCAACTGCCCCATCAACGACACAGACCTATGCCACCAGGCCTGCGTCGTATACAGATTAGAATGCGACAAATGCAGCAATTTCTATGTAGGTAGCACCACCAGACCACTTCACATAAGAATAAAAGAACACCTCAATACTAACGCTTCCTCATTTAAGAAACACCTAGTGAAATGCAAAAACACCGACAAAAACATAACAGTTAGTATAGCAATTAAGGAAAGAAAGCTCGGCAATCTTAGAATTAAGGAAGCATTGATCATAGACAAAACACCAATCAATAATAGACTAGAACTCAACACCCAATTTTTAACATGATAGAGCACCTAGCCCCACACTTACACCCCCTCTCTCACACACACACACACACGCTTACACCTCCACTTATTCTCTCACACACACACAAAGACCAGTTTTAACATGATAGAGCATCTAACCCCCACATTTACGTATAGACATATCTTCTCACACTCACACACACACTTACACCTTCACGTATTCTCCCACACACTTAAACATACATGTACAAAACCCCTTTTAAAGGGAGACTACTCTTTATCCACCTAACCTTCACTCTCTGACATTAGAGATAGAATGGAATCTCTATACCATTTCCTGTCAGCATGACTTGGCAAGCTAATTAGAACACTGGATTAACCCCTTTACTTCCTCCGAAGAAGAGATATATCTCGAAAATTAAGGATATTTAAATAAATTTAAGGTAAAAGACTAATTGTCAACAATATCTTTTGCATTTGCATTTATATTCTATATCAATACCTGCATTGTCTTGGCCTTACAACTCCAAACGTTTATACCTCATTACACAATGCTTCAAGTGAACTACAACTTTCTCCATATATATATATATATATATATATATATATGTACATACACACACACACACACACACACACACACACACACACACACACACACACACACACACACACACACACACATATATACATATATATATATATATATATATATATATGTGTGTGTGTGAAGGCACATGGCTTAGTGGTTGGAGCATTGGGCTTGCAATCGAAAGGTTGTGAGTTCAATTCTCGGACCGGGTGATTTTGTTGTTTCCTTGAGCAAGACAATTTATTTCACATTGCTCCAGTTTACTCACCTGAAAATGAGTATCAGCAATATACATTACCAATGGCTGGAGGTTTAACCCTGCGATGGACTGGCGTCCTGTCTTGTGCTCTCAGTCGCTTCACGCCATGCAAAGATTGGGAATACGGAAGCCGGGATAAGCACCGGGCAAATGAGCCTTCTGGCTTAAGACAGACTTTAGACTTACGGCCTGCTCGCCCAGCCAGTGGGATGGCGTCATCATTATGGCTAAAACAGAATGGCGCCCGACAGACTGGTCGGTCAAGGTGATATATATATATATATATATATATATATATATATAGTATATATATATATATATATATAAGCCCCACTTTCTAATATATATATATATGTATATATATGGGCATTGTGTGCAGAGGATATACGCAGACTGGAGAGGAACGAAGCTTGCATGCTCCGCTGGATGTATAATAGTAATACTAGACATGAAAAATGCGCAAGCTCAAAAGTGCCACAGAATGTTATAATAAACCTTCAAAAGTGTGGGACTAGAGTTGTTGCTAAAAAATATTGTAATCATTATATATCGTACATTCTGTGGCATCCTTTATAAAAATAGCTTAAACCAACGAAGCCTTTATTTTTACGCTATTTCACTTAGTTAATTCTTAGAGTGTAACATATAAAAATATGATTTACAACTATAAAATAAATTAATTAATATAATAACAGAGCTGCGGAGCTGAAATTTAGGAAATAATGGAGTATCGGATCCTGAGTTGGAGCCAGTCAATTTTTGGCCGACTCCGCAGCCCTGTATAATACATTTCATATTAAAGTTATTAATAAACCTATTTTACACTTCATGCAAATTACCACGAGATATTGATATTAGATATAAGATACAGCGCAATATCTACAGCTGTAAAAGTACGAAAGCGAAGTAATAATAAGTGGCTTAAGGTAATTCCAATATGAAAGTTTGTAGTGATAAAAATTTGATAATGCAATACGATTGTTAATATTATAGTTCTATGAAAATGTAACAATAGATAAATATACTAATAGTAAAATAATTTAGTTAAGAAATTATCATTATAGATTTGATCGTTCATATAAGCATCATATTAAGTTTCAACACAATTATTTTGTTACTATGAGTATATGATAATAATATTACGTAATTATTTATAGCTGTTATTACATTAAACATAGATGTATTTATTTTTATATGTTACACTCTAAGAATTAACTAAGTGAAATAGCGTAAAAATAAAGGCTTCGTTGGTTTAAGCTATTTTTATAAAGGATGCCACAGAATGTACGATATATAATGATTACAATATTTTTTAGCAACAACTCTAGTCCCACACTTTTGAAGGTTTATTATAACATTCTGTGGCACTTTTGAGCTTGCGCATTTTTCATGTCTAGTTTAATATTTTTTTAAGGCAACGCTTGTAATAACTCTAGTTAAACAGGATATATATTAATAATAAATTATCGTTGTAATGTAATTAGATTATGTAATTGTTATTATAAATTATCTTATAAATATTAGTGTAAGATGTATAAAAATATTTTCAGACTTTTAATATAAACAACTACAAAAAACAATCAATATTAAATCAATATATTATACATAATAGAAAACATAAAATATACAATACAAAAACAAAATATTTACATACAATTGCAATTATCAGTGTATATACATTTTCTTTATATTCCCTGAGCAAATTAATAAGATTTGTTTTTATTGTACATAATTTGATGACTTGTTGGAGTGTATTAAAAGATAGCAACAATTTGTGATTAAATTGTTATCTTAAGCAACTCACTTTTTAATAGTTGTTGGCTGAGCGAAATTGTAAAAGCCTATGAGCAAATATAAAAAAAAATACACAAACAACATTTCCTTGTGTTATTACAACATTAGATAAAATAATTGAGCAATGTCGTTATATTTTGCTCTTATTGCACATTAATAGTGTTTCTATTTTTCGGCACAAATCCATTACGGCAGTCCATTACTGGTACTTTATTTTATCGAATTAGTAAGTATGAAAGTCGAAGTTAACCTCGGCAGGATTTGAACTTAGAATGCAAAGGACCATAACAATACTGCAAAGCATGGTGTCTGACGCTCTACCAATACTTGTGTTGAGCTGGTCATTAATTTATGGTGGTCGTGCGTGGAGTAGAGCAATCGCTAGTTGAAATATTATGAACAAAACATTTTTATTTGCCGAAGAACATATTTTCAATACTGTTTGTGAATGTGACGAAGGAAATACATTCTGATATGGAACAGTGTACAAAGTGTGTCTGTGAATAACATAATGTTACCTCATGTTGTTGTCAAGACATAATGGATTTCGTATATCCAGTTAGAAGATGAAACCTAGCCATCTCGGATTAGTTATATTTCATGCCATGTGTAAACGTGTTTGAGGATAGCAAAATATGCGCGTTAATTATAATAATTAGTTAATAATATTACAAAATATACCTAATTAAACTCTTTGCTTGAAATTTTATCATTCTTCGTTTATATATATATATATATATAGAGAGAGAGAGAGAGAGGGAGAGAGAGAGAGATTTATCTAGTCCTTCGCTCAAGATTAATCTATAAGTTTAGATGTTTGCCTTCGTTTAAGTAAATATTACAGTAAGATTTTTAATATAAACAACTACAAAAAACAATTAATATTAAAACGAAAAAATTATCAATGATAAAAGAAGCGGATGCAACTTTTTTTTTTATAAAGTTATATTCCTGTTTCTTTAAAGAACATTTCATTTTTGTTCTATTGTAGGCGAAATAATGCAATGGTTTAATAGGGAAGATATAACTTACGAATTATGTCTCTAACCGTGTAACGCTTTTTAAGTAGATAACTACAATTGAAAATACTAAAGAAATGGAACCAACAATTCAATTTGAAAGTCGTCTAGTGACAGTGTATTACTGGTACTTTATTTTATCGACCCCGTAACGATGAAAGGCAAAAATGCAAATGCTTAAAATTTAAATTGCCTTAATTCTATCGTCTGCTGTTTCATTAAAGGGAGATTATCGTCTGTATTTAATTCTATCGTCTACTGTTCCACTAAACAGATATACCTCCACTATCGTCTCTATTTATACATTTTAACTTATAACTTATACACATTTGATTTGAAATATTTTATCTAGTCCCCCCTCTCAATATTATGATGATTTCTTTCGAATGAAACAGTTCTAGTCCTGTAGAAGCCATTTATATATATAATTGAACTGAGTTAAAAATTCACAATATTTATAATTAAATAAGCTCATATATATATGTGTGTATTTATCTGTTTATTGTATTATATATAATGTGTGTATATACAGGATGTCCCCCAAAAATATATACACACTTCAACAGCATTCTAATAACTATTGCCTGTACAGGTAATCAAAGTGTCAATCGAATGTTAGTTTCGTGTTTTAACAGTACAAATTTACAATACACACATAAAACCAGTGTATATACATACATGAGTGTGTATACACATACATGAATGTGTATATACAATATATATGTATATATATATAGACACATATATTCACGGTGCAACGGTACATTAAAATATAGATGCGGGAGAGGGGGGGTGTATATATAGGGGCGCTGGGGATAAAGGAGTGTAAAGCGTGTGTAATTGATATATTGAAGGAGAGGAGCGTGCAGCGATAGAGTAACAAATATATAGAGAGGGGGAGAGATGGTATTGAAGGGGAGGAGTGCAAAGCGAAAGAGTAAGAGATATATATAGAGACGGAACAGATAGAGAGAAACAGGCGTAAGTAACAGTGGAAGAGATATAGAGAGAGGTACTCTGATTGGTTGAAAATTAGCCAATGACATACGATCACCACCACCACGGCTATCCCCGAAAAATTTTTAAAGAAGCTAGGCATATATGTTAGAACACGAAAAGTGAACATTCTGTTGTTTCACACTTTTCGTGTTCTAACAGATACGTGAACGGCAAAGCATAAACGAACTAAGGGAAAAATTAGAAATGTTGTTTACTCGAGAGAAGGCTACGTTGGTATGGTCACGTGATGCGCATGAAAGACGACAGCTGTATAAAAAAGTGCAGGGCAATAAAAATAGACAGTAGCCACGGAGTAGGCAGACTCAGAAAAACCTGGGACGACTTGATAAATTCCGACCTTACACACTTACACCTCTCCAAGACAATGTCACTGGACCGAGATCTTTGGCGCTACACAGTAATAGAGAAGACCCGCATTACCTAAGTACGCAGTGAAACCTACTACAGTCAGTAGGCACCTCTAACAAAATACACCCCCGTCCCACTACCCCCACCCCATCCACACCGCCCCTTTCAATGTAAAGTTATGTTGGTACCACAACATCCAGCCCGAAACAAATGAGGTCATGTAGGTGTCACGACAAAAAAACACACAGTCCACGCTGTAATGTGGCCGTGTAGGTAACACGTTAAAAACCTCCCAGTTCCACACTATAAATGTGGTTGGTGTTAGGAAGGGCATCCAGCCATAGAAAACCCGCCAGACAGTCCTATGCGAGCAAGACAACTACTCTTGCATCAAGTGGGAAAACTCCCGTCCAAACCCATGCAAGCGTGGAATATGGACGTTAAATGATGATGATGATGATGATGATATTAGAAAGTGAGGCTTTTTTACAAAATGAAAAAAAACGAGGTGTCCTACACAAGTGAAAGTATAAGGAAAAAAGATGAAATCGAAAATGCAACTGGAGTCATTTTTTTTAAAAACATATTTATTTGGTTCCTTTACTGGTTAAGATTAGAGACAAAGGACTAGCATGGAAGGCTTGGAAAAAGGGTGGGAGTAGAGAAGGATATACAGCCGCTAAGAGAGAAGCTAGACATCAGGTGTACTTAGCACACAGGGAGGTTGAGAGTAGGAGGTTTGCCAATGTTCTGCGACGGGAAGATCAGAGACGTGCGGTGTTCCACATTGCAAAGCAGTGGGTAAATGCAAATCAGGAAGTTGTTGGAGATAAATGTGTCCGAAATGATGCCGGTGTACTTAGTGTCACGAATGATCGGAAAAATGAGGCCTGGAAATGTCATTATGAGAGACTGATGAATGTGGAGAACGAATGGGAGAGAGAGAAATTACCCTCAGTAGACCCGACAGAGGGACCAGCTATTGAGATTGACGAATATAGGGTCCAAGAGGCGATTAAGGAAATGAAAAATGGTAAGGCTGCTGGACCGTCGGGGATAGTTGCTGAGATGCTGAAGGCATCAGGGGACGTAGGCACTAAACTGGTTGCACGCATCATCAATCAGGCTATATATGGTGGTGTCATACCCACAGACTGGTGCAGCAGTATTCTCATAAATTGCTACAAAGGTAAAGGGGATGCTCTGGAGAGGAGCAATTATGGGGGTATAAAACTGATGGATCAGGTTATGAAAGTTGCAGAAAGGATATTAGCACAACTAATTAGAGGAAGGGTCAAACTAGATGAGATGCAGTTTGGTTTGGTGCTTGGGAAAAGTACAACAGATGCCCTCTTCTTGGTGAGACAATTACAAGAGAGGTTCTTAGAGAAGAATAAGCCACTATACTTAGCCTTTGTTGACCTAGAGAAGGCCTTTAATAGGGTACCCCGATCTGTCATCTGCTGGTCTCTAAGGAAACTAGGTGTTGAGGAATGGTTTGTGAGGACAGTGCAAACTTTATACAGAGGTGCTGTCAGTAAAGTAAGGGTAGGAATGGAGTTTAGTGAGGAATTCCAGATACAAGTAAGAATACATTAAGGTTCGGTCCTCAGCCCGCTCTTGTTCATTATAGTCCTCCAAGCCATAACAGAGTCTGTCCATGGAAACTTCTCTATGCTGACGATCTGGTTCTTATAGCAGAATCAGTAGAGGACCTAGAGAATAAATTCTGGCTATGGAAACAGCAGTTGGAAGCAAGAGGACTGAGAGTGAACCTAGCTAAGACAAAAGTGTTGACGAGTAGAAAAGAGGACAACACTCTGATTCCGCCATGTTCGATATGCTGAAAAGGAACTGGCATAAATTCTATAAAATGCACACAATGCAGATCCTGGGTACACAAGAGATGTAAGTGGGATAGCAGGCAAACTAACAGGTAGGCAGAAATACGTATGCAGATGTACAGGGAAATTAGACAGCAGAAGACGCATTGATAGAAACATTTTTCAAATGCAGGCGGCTGCTATAGAAATGGTGGATAGCTTCCGGTACCTAGGAGATTAGATTAGCATGGGAGGGGTGTGTTCCAAGGCCATAGTATCTAAAATAAGGACAGGTTGGAAGAAGTTTAGGGAGCTGCTTCCTCTGCTGACGAAGAAGGGTTTCTCCCTGCGTACGAAAGGCCAGTTATATGATGCCTGTGTGAGGAGCGCGATGCGGCGTGGTAGTGAGACATGGGCAGCAACTGCAGAGGATATGCGATGGCTGGAGAGAAATGAGGCAAGCATGCTCCGTTGGATGTGCAATGTCAATGTGCGTGAACGACGCAGCATGGATGTGTTGAGAGAGAAACTGTGTCTGATAGAATTTAGTGTGCGAGAGAGGGGACTGAGGTGGTATGGACATGTGATGCGCATGGAGGATGACCGATGGGTGAAGAAGTGCCAGGAAGTGCCAGGAAATGCCAGCTGAAGGAAGACATGGTAGAGGTAGACCATGAAAAACATGGGAGGAGGTGGTGAGAACAGACCTCAGATCGCTGAAGCTCACGGTGGAGATGACGAGAGACCGTGACAAGTGGAGAGATGCTGTGCTGAATAAGACTCGTCCCACCCTTGCAAGCAGGGAAAAGCAGACGTAAAATGATGATGATGATGATATATATATATATATATATATATATATATATATATATATATATATACATTCTTATATATATATATATATATATATATATACATTCTTATATATATATATATATATATATATATATATATATATATATATATACATATATATACGTATATATATATTGGAAAATGTGCGAGATCCTTGGTACAGTTAGGTATATTTGAAAAAAAGGAAAAGAATGACTTCACTTGTGTTAAAAAATTTTATGATTTAATGTTATAATATAATATAATATATCTATATATATATATATATATGTCCCTCGTTATAATGGTGCCATCCAGTTCTACACTGTAAATGTGGGTGCAGCTCCCAAACTATGGTTCCAGTGTGAGCAGGGTATGGCATGGCCAACTGGCCTATCCCTCCTCATAACGGTGCCATCCAATTCCACACTGTAAATGTGGGGGCGGCTCCCAAACTATGGTTCTGCTGTGAGTTGAGTATGGTGCGGCCAACTAGCCTGTACCTCCTAACAGAGCCATCCAGTTCCGCACGGTAAATGTGGTTGGTGTTAGGAAGGGCATCCAGCTGAAAAAATTCCGGCCAAATTTACAGTTCCATCTGAGGAAGTGTAGTGTAAAAATATTTATATCTAAAGTTGGCAGAGCACTCAGTCCCGGGACAAATTGATATATACAAATATATATATTTAAATTCACAATATTTTCACTTTTAAAGATGTCAAACTGACAAGTAGCAGAAATAAGAATTTCCCCAGCAGAACACACATAGTTGACAGATGAAAATGTGAATTTAACTAAATGTATCTCTCTCTCTCTCTCTTTATATATATATATATATATATATATATATATATATATATATATATATATATATATATATATATATATATATATATATATATATATATATATATATATATATATATATATATATATATATATATATATATAGTAATAATAATAAATTTGAAGACTAAAATCCAAAGAGAGCTCGATAAGGATAAATATATATCAAATATATAAGAACCGTAGAGCAAATATTTATTAAAATAACAGATTAAACTTTAATCTGTTATTTTAATATATATATATATATATATATATATATATATATATATATATATATATATATATATATATATATATATATATATATATATATATATATATATATATATATATATATATATATATATATATATATATATATATATATATATATATATATATATATATATATATATATATGGCTTAGTGGTTAGAGCATTGGCCTTGCAATCGAAAGGTTGTGAGTTCAATTCTCAGAGCAAGACACTTTATTTCACATTGCTCCAGTTTACTCAGCTGTAGAAATGAGATGATAGGGACTGGGGTCCCTATCATTCCACTGCATAGTGGTCGTGGAGGTGCCACGGCAAAAAAGCACCCACCACTCACTGTAAATAAGGTTGGTGTTAGGAAGGGCATCCAGCTGTAGGAATCATGTCAGAATCAGTTCCCGTCCCACCCTGGCAAGCAGGGAAAAGTGGACGTAAAAAATGATGATAATAATAATAATATATATAGGAAAATGTTCAAGACCCCGACGTTATGGTCCATCTGGTTCCTTACCACACTTCCTTCGTTATATATATATATATATATATATAGGATAGAAACATTTGAACAGGGACAGAACAGAGAGGCAGTACAATAAATGTTTATTAATTTCACGCTCAGGAGAGTGGGGGGTAGGTGGGGGATGACGTTTCGGGCATAAGCCCTTCCTCAGGTGAGAAGTGTGTGGGAACAGAGTTCAGAAGGTGTGTAGGGGAGTGGTGGAGAGACATATAGCGAAGGGAAACGGTGCGAATGAAAAATTAACAAATAAAGACAAAAAATATAAAATAAAAATAAAGCATGATCAAAATAAAAGGAATGAGAAAATTTAAAAATAAAGGCATGATCAAAATAAACTGAAATTAAAAGGGGGCTAAACAGGTGGTGGAAGGGTGTGGGGTGAGTAGGGGTGGTGGCGGGTGGAGTGGGGAGAGGGAGACGGGGTGTCCGAGCGGGGAGGGCTGAAGGTGGTGTGTGTGTGTAGGTGTGCGTGTGTATGTGAAAGTAAGGGTTGGGGGAAGAACGGGGTTGCATGTTCAGGAAGAGGTGTGTGTGGGGGTGTTTTTGTGGGTCGGAGTGTCTATGCGTGTGTGGATAGGGGGTGCGGGGAGAGGAATCAGGAGGCTGAGGGTGTAAATATGTGGTGGGAGGCACGTGTGTGTGGGGTTTAAGCGTGTTGTGGGTGTGGGTGGCGTGTAGAGAAAAATTTTTTTTTGGGGTGTGTGTGTGGGTGAGTTATATAGGTGATGACGTAAGAGGATGGTTGAAAAGTTGGTAAGTTCCAAGGATGTTTGGAGGATTGGTTATAAGTCAATTTCTGCGTGTGGGTAATCCATGAAGCGGTGGTCGGAAGAGGAGAGATGTGGGGTGCGCGCGCAACAGGAAGTGGTCAGCAGTGGGAGTGCTGTGGTCTGTTGGTGCTGGGAGGTGGTCAGAAGGGCATAGCAGCAGTCGGTGGAATGGTAAGGGGGCGAGGATGGGTAGGTGTGAAAGTTGGAGTGAGGAGGGTGTGTGTGTGTGTGTGTGTGTATTAGTAGGGTGTTAGTGGGATGAGTGAGTGTGGTGCGGGGGTGTGGGTGGAGCGGGGAGAGAAGGGTGTGTGTGGTTCTATGGAGGGAGTGTGGTGTACTGGTGTGTGTGTAGTTTGGTGAAGAGGTGTTAGTGGGTGTTAGTATACGGGTGGTGGGGAGGGGTTGAATGCAGGTGTGAGTGGGGGTTAGTGGTGGTAGGGTGTGTAGAGTTGGTGGTGTACGAGGGTGTGTGGGTACGTGTGCGTGGGGTTGGGGGGTGTTAGTGATGTTAGTTGCGTGTGGGGTGGGTGGTGTAAGTGGGTGCGTGTGTGCGTGTGATAAGGAGGGGGGAGGAGGAGAAGAGGGGAGGGAAGGGATGTTAGTATGTTAGTTGGGGAAGGGTGGTCAGATGAGGGGTGGAGTGGAGGTGTTAGTATTGTTAGTGTGGGGTGGGCGGTGAAAAGGAGGGGTGTGTTAGTGGTGTTAGTGGGGGATAAGTGTGGGGGGGGGGAAGGGGGCGGTCGAACGCTAAAGGAATAAGGGTGGGGAGTTCAGGCCGGGGGGAGTGTGGGTCTGTAAGATGAAGATAGTTCGACCGTAAGGCGATGGGCGGGTGTTCCGTGACACTGGAGTAGGCCACAGACTGTGAGATGGCGTGCGGAGTGTCCAGGACCACCAAAGTGGCGGGCTATGGGGGAACTGCCCCCGAGACGAATATCCCGGAGGTGCTCCGTGACTCGGTGACTCGGTCCGTAGACTAGGTTGGAGGAGGTGCAGCGGAAGGCATGCCGGACCGAGAGAGAGTGGCCGTTGGGACCCTGGAAGGTGGTGGTGTTGGTGATGTGGGGACAGGTGTTGCAGCGGGGCCTAGAACAGGGAAAGGAACCGGGGAGGGGGAACAGAGCGTGGGTTGGGGGGTAGGGAGCTGTGGACGAGGAGGGTGCGGAGATTGCGTGCGCGTTTGAAGGAGGGGAGTGGTGGGGTTGGGAAGATGTGGGAGGTGGAGGGGTCGGACTGGAGGCGTCGGAAGAGGCGGCGGATGGTGCGGTGGAGGGGTAAGGTGGAGGGGTGGTAGGTGATTGGGAAGGGGAGACGGTGGGTGGGTGTGCGGTGGCGTGGGGTGAGGGTGGTGGAGCGGGGATAGCACGGGCGCGGGTGAGAGCGGTGTAGACGAGAGAGGGGGGGTAACCTCTGCGGATGAAATGGCTGACTAGGGAAAGGGCCTGGGACTCGAAGTCAGCATCACGGCTACAGAGGCGGCGGATCCTGAGAAGTTGGGAGTAGGGAATGGAGTGTTTAGTGTGGGTGGGGTGGGAAGAGGTGAAGTCGAGGTAAGAGTGGGAGTCGGTGGGTTTGAAGAAGGCGGAGGTGACGAGGGAGTGGTGGGAGGGGTCGAAGGCGACGGAGATGTCTAAGAAGTGGACGTGGGTGGTGGGGATAGAGGTGGTGAAGTGGAGGGAGGGGTGGAAGGAGCAGAAGAAGGAGAGAAAGGAGTCGAGCTGTTCTCGGGTGAGGGTCGTGGCTCCGATACAGTCGTCAATGTAACGACCGTACAGTTCGGGCGTGGGGCCGGTGTACTGGGCAAAGATTTGGGCCTCAACATGGCTAACAAAAAGGTTGGCATAGTTCGGGCCCATTCTTGTGCCCATGGCTACCCCCGTGACCTGTTGGTAAAACTCACCCGAGAAGGAGAAACAATTTAGAGTGAGGACCAGCTCGGCGAGGCGAAGGAGGGTGGGGGTGGAGGGAATGGGGGAGGGGCGAAGGTCGAGGTAGTGTTTGAGGGCGCGAAGGCCGTCGTCGTGGGGGATGACTGTATAGAGGGACTTGATGTCTAGGGTGAAGAGGAAGGGCTGTGGGCCGGGTAGGTAGGTGAAGGAGTCGAAAAGGCACAGGGCGTGGTTGGTGTCGGAGATGTGGGAGGGGAGGGTGGTGACAAGGGGGGCGAGGAGGGAGTCGAGAAAGGCGGAGATGAGTTCGGTGGGGCAGTTGCAAGCGGAGACGATGGGGCGGCCGGGGTTGTCGGGTTTGTGGAGTTTGGGGAGGAAGTAGATGGTGGGGGTGCGGGGGGTGCGGACGATGAGGTGGGAAGCGGGGGGGGGGGGGGGGCGATAAGGTCTTTGATGGTGGAGGAGACTTGTTGTTGGTAGAAGGGGGTGGGATCGGAGGGTAGAGGGCGGTAAAAGAGGGGGTTACAGAGCTGCCTGAGGGATATTTATTCTGCACCTTTATCTGTGGTCCTCCTCACCTCCTCTGAAGCATGAAGACTTTCTATAAATAAGCAAACCTCTTATTGTAACAACATGATTGAGATAGGAAATACATTGTGTGCACACATTTTAAAGAGGTACAAAGTAATCCTGATATATATGTATATAATTAAAAGATGAAGCTTATCAAATAGAATGGACACAGCTTTGGTCGTTTCCACACTCACTCAATAATCTAATTAAGTTTGTATTGTTAAAATTCAAACCCAACTGATTAGAGTATAAACAGCGAGGATGATGACTTTGTGTGGGTCGGAAAATTGAGATTCCTGGACCGATGCAGTGGTCTGAGCAGAACAACCATGCGCAAAATTAGGTAATGTTATCATATATATATATATATGTGTAAAAGGTAAATAGAAATAACAACACAATCGGTACAGTATATGGAAGGGATATATTAGGTTAACGCTTGATATAGCAGGAAGAGGGTCTTAACGTTTCGGACGATAGTCCTTCACCAGAAGAAAGAATGAGAAATAAGAAAGATTGAGGGGACGGGTGGGTTGGAATTAGAAAAATGTCTTTAGATAAAAATAACAGGTCCATTCATGTTGACATCTCTTGGAAAACTGTTGTTGCTGGCGTTTTGTGTATGGTTTATTTTTTTAGAAAAGTGGATGATGGAGCGCGTCTGCCTGAAATGAAAAAAAAAACGTTTTGTAAAAAGAACTATACATGTGCACGTGCGTAAGCATGTGTGTGTGTGTTATTATACGTCCGTACGAAGCTAAGAAGAAATGTTTGTGTATATGTGAGTAAAAGAGTGTGTGTGTGCATGTAAGTACGAAGCTATGAGCAAAAGTATGTTAATATAAGGGTGTGTATACAGAGCAGTGAAGGGAAAAGTGGAGTGAGCATATATAGTCGGCATGTATTAGTTGTAAGATATGCTAATGATCAGTGCTAGTGAGTAAGAAAGAAGATAGGACCCAGTGGCCCTGCTCAATGTGCAGGAAAAGAGTAGGCATCAACTCCATATGCTGTACACAATGTAAATCTAGAGTACATAAAAGATGTAGTGGGATAACGAGTAGACTAACAAGGGAAGGGAGAACTTTGTATGTAGAAAATACACAAGAGTAATCAAGAGGAAGAGTGTCAATGATATTAACCTTTTCCAGTCACAGGAAGGATCCATAGACGTGGTTGATAGCTTCTGATATGTTGGTGACCTAATTAGCAGCAGAGAAGGGTGCACTGAGAAAATAATAATTAGAATAAAGATAGGATGGAAGAAGTTTAGAGAACTGCTAACAACAGAAGGTTTCTCCCTATGTACAAAAGGAAGGCTGTCTGACGCCTGTGTATAGAGTCCGGTGCTGCATGGTAGTGAAACATAGACTGTAACTGCAGAGGACATGTGTAACTGGAGAGAAATGAAGCAACCATTCTTCGTTGGATGAGCAATGCAAGTATTAGAAAAAAACAGAGCTTAGACGAGCTGAGGGAGAAGTTGGGTTTAAGAGGAATCCGAGGCAGAGTGTAAGAGAGAAGACTGTGTTGGTATAGATATGTGATGTACATGAACAATGACTGGTGAGTGAAGAAATGCCAGGAAATCACAGTAGAAGCCACGGTAGAGGACGACCAAGAAAAACCTGGGCAGAGGTTGCGGGAAGCTGACCTCAAATCGCTAAGACTGGCAGAGGAGATGATGAAGGAACACAAGTGGAGAGATGCTGTATTGAGAAACATCTGCACAACCCATGCAAGCATGTAAAAGCGGACGTAAAAACGATGATGATGATGACGTATATATACAAACACACAGTTGATGTATTTGATAACTAAGGAGTTTAACATACGCAAAATCCAATATAACTAAGTGACAAATACAACCACCTTACTCTCAGAGTGAGTAACAGGCTAAGCCTAAATCACAATTTACTTTATCTATTTATCACATCTATGTTCATTTGAAATCAAACATTTAATCTGATGTTCAGCCGTTTCTGTACAAAATTGTTTAATAAATCCCCCAAACGGTGTTGAATGGTTCAAGGGACACAACTCTTGTTAAGAGATGCCAGAACTCATTCCGTAAGCACGACAGCTGTAACAAAGACTCGGACGATACATTCAAAAATTGTATGCACACCATGTGTGTATTGGATTTTCTCCGGTTCCGACGACGAGTGTCCCACTTAGTTGTATGATCAACGGAACAGCCTGTTCAAGAAAATCAACGCGCAAGCGGCTGAGCATTCCTCAAACATGTATACCCTTAATGCAATTCTCGGGGTGATTCAGCGTGACACAGTGTGTAACAAGGTTGTTCTTTTGCCAGATGAATGAACTGAAACAATGGGAAATAAAAGGGACACTGCTGGAAACAAAATTTATTCCCTTACGATCATCCTATCCAGTAAGCCACGCATACTATATTTGTGAAAGGCCTAACAACTCGCTCGTTTAGCATCACTAACACTACTGTCACTTTAGGTACTTTTAGCAGAGTTCAGGGTTGCAAGAATTCAGACCAAACCTCCAGTTTTATCTGGTATGTTTTTGTACATGCACAAATGTACAAGTTAAATAAACATCCACTTCATCAATCTCAACAATGTGTATGTATACATATACACATACATATAAACAATTATAAAAATATTTATTCTGTCGGATTAAAGAAAAAATAATCTTTGAATAGACCCCTGTGCTTTTTCACTTTTATTTACACACGCGCGCGCGCACACATATGTATATAGATAGTCTACGGTACGTAGAACGGGAAGGCCACAAATCACTCGATACATGGTATGATGCAGAGTGGGTTTATTAGTTTGGTAGAGGATCGATCGCGAGCTCAGATGGTTTCGGCTAGTAACCTTTTTCTAGAAAGATTTTCTTCTAAATATACACACCTACAATTAAATGTTCTCTGGACATCGCCAAAGTAAACATATGATGATAGAAAAGTAAGATAGAGATGTGATGGTGGTGGTGGTGGTGGTGGTATTAGTGGTGCTGCAATGATGTTATAAACAGCAGTTAACTCAAACATTAAAAACAACAAATCTATGCCATCTCAAGTGATCGGGATAGCTTGCACGTTGTAGTTTGATCTGCTAGAAATAGCAGCCAAATTTCCCTTAATTCCTTTTTAGATGGAAAGGAGACATTGGTTTATGCAATCTTTTGATGTACTGAGTCTGGAAATTTAAAAAGGATGTGAAGGATACCATTGGAACGCATTCGAATAGATTTGCACAATCAGAGCTGACTTGGAGCTAAACAATAGCTTATGACAGGAAGGTCAAACTGTCAAACTTTTCACATTAATCACGTGGTTCTTCAGTTAGGATTCCGACCTCACACTGCATTCTGCCATTTACTAGGGTGAGCTCAAACGTTCATAGGCGACTACGAAGGAGTGATGCTAGAGCTGTGAAGATTTGCATGCATGAATGTCAACTCTTCTTACTAGTAACTGCATTGTTTCTTTCCAGGGACTATGTTGAAAAATAAACCTAATTTGGTCATTCCATAAAAGAATCTTGGTCAGCCTATGAACTTTTCGGCCAACATTCGTATATTAGTGAATTTAAATATAACGATCGCTATTCCATTTTAATCTTTAAAACGTGTGTAAGTTTTTATGTCTGACGTTCTCATATCGCTTACTAGCAGTAAAGCCCGGCGTTGCTTGGGGTCGCTCAGTAGCTGTGTTAAAGTTACAATGTTAAGTTTCTTTTTTGGCTTAAAAACTGTAGTGTCTACTGTGCAGACTTGCATGTGGTGTTTTTGATTAATATTCCCTCAACCAACAATATGCCTTATGAAGTTAAGAAAACATAACGATAACCCGAATGTTATAACAAAAGAGGATGCTGGGGATAAAAACTGCACTGGTTATTTATTAACAAAGATCGAAAATGTAAACACTGCAACGCAGAGAAAAACATTAGCGTAACCAAATTATCAGTTATGTCTGTCTGCACGCCTATATCACCTCTCTGCACGACTGTCTGTCTGCATGCCTATATCACCTCTCTGCACGACTGTCTGTCTGCACGCCTATATCACCTCTCTGCACGACTGTCTGTCTGCACGCGTATATCACCTCTCTGCACGACTGTCTGTCTGCACGCCTAACGAAATTTACAGATACATATATTTTAAATAAACTTATATAATTTTTGCTTTTTTTTTACGAAATATTTGCTTGTTTTACGTAGTCTTTAAATAGACTTGTTTTCAAGTAAAAATATTGTTTTAAAAGGCTTCGCTGAGAAAGCCAGCGTAATTTTTTTAATTTTTGCACGCAGACGCTCAATGTAAACAGAACAAAGGGAAATAACTGATCACTTACGCTCAAAAATCGATACATTATATTCGATTTCGTCACATAGGGTGGGTCAATTTGAAATATTTTTTTTTCCGATGTCTTCGCTAGGGCTCAATGTACAAGTCTCGCAATTTCGGTGCAATTCCGTGAGAGATTCTAAGAGGAAATGTGTGCCAAAAATCGATAGACAGACAGACAACCACAGTTTTATATATATAGATGTGCGACTGATTGACGCACTTACTGTTGAAATGATGGGGGTTTTTTTCGTATTATGATTATGAATAATAATGAAATTATTTTGATTATATATTTTTGTATGTTATATATATAAGGTTGCTAGCAATAATTAATTGATTATATGTGTTTATTTTTATCTGATATAAATATAATAATTTTTTTATACAACGAAAATATGAGAAAAAATAGCCTAACATCGATATCCCAATGATACGAGCTTGGACACTGTAGGGAAATTCAGAATTCTATCTGGCGTGCAGAACCCTTAGTGCCGTCTCGTAGTCTCATCAGACAAATGAAGAAAGCGTTGCCCCAGAGAATGGTGAGAGAAACGCGTTGAAATAGCAATTCCATATCGCAGGGCTCAGTCTTGCCACAGTCGTTACAGCATCTGTTATATATATATATATATATATTGTTTCAGAAGATCTCGTTAAGGGTGAAAGCAGCGATTATTTGCTTAAACTTTAATCTGTTATTTTAATATATTTATATATATACTAGCTGAGCTACCCGGTGACATCCGGGTATTTTATGAAAGTTACAATATATTTGGCACACATTACAAAATATTTGACCGTTCAAATATGATTGCTGAATTTTAACCAAAGTAGGAATTATAGCAGAATATTTATTGCCGTTTGGTCAAAATAAATCATCTAGATAAAAATATTAGTTTTTTCCAGTGGTGATTTTTTGAATACTGCTCCCTATTACAGTCAGCATATATAATGCTTTACTCATAGATGAATCATTAGGTATGTTGTCAGGGCATGACCAAAAAAATACATTTAGATTTTTTTTATTTATCCTTTTCTTTCTTTTTTTTTTTCTTTTTTGCTCAATCTGAACTTCTGAAATTCAAACAACATGTAAAGACTATTTTAAAAACAACCATTAATAAAATATATTTAGCATTGGTTTATGATTGAATGAAGCATTTACTTACTCATTTCTGTAATTCGGGGAAAGTGTATTTAAATTTGTACACTGTAGCTTTCACCAATCTTTGCCTCTATGGCAGTAGGATCTTGTTTGAGGGAGATTTGTTTTCTATTTCTATTAGCTATACCAACAGTTATAGTGGCTCACATGACATACATAGATACATACACACACATGTATGTGTGTAAGACAGTTGTTTGTGATTTGAAATGGATTTTGCTAATATTTCTAGTAGATCGAGTTATCACATAGAACCATTCCTTTTTGCTTCATACATATATACATACCTGAGAAAGTAAGGTGGGATTTGACGGAAATTTGGCTGTTATTTCTACCCAACAAAGTCCCCACTTTTACTACTTTATATAGCAGAGGTACCCGGGAATGCCTGCATATTCTTCCAAAGTAACACCAAGCAGTAAATTTGCGGCTTCAGAATTCCTTGCAAACTACATGACTAAGGAATTAGGATCTGTGTGGATTGTCATTGAATGAGGAATTACGACATTGCTCATTCCAAAGCCTCTGGATAAACAACATTCTTGGTTTTGCCCTGTGGTGCCACAATGAAGAGACAATCAGGGTTCCCAACCCTTGTTGTGCCAACATAGAGTTGACTATGCGAAAAGACAGGATCTGCCAGATTCAACCCAATGACTTTCAATGATTGCCCTTGAGATTTATTAATAGTCATGGCAAAACTGAGCCTGATCAGAAATTGAAGTCTTTGAAATTCAAATGGCAAATCAGTTGGCTTCAGAGGTATTCTGGAAATGAAACAATTGTCACCAGCAAATTTTCCTGACATGATTGCAACTTCTAGAATATTGGACATCATATTTTTAATGATGAGTCTTGTGCCATTACAAAGTTTTGGAGGATCCAGATTGTGAAGTAGCATAACCGATGCTCCAAGCATCAGTATCAGATTGTGTGGAGGAACTCCCGCTTGTTCAAGACTGTTCAAAAATTCAGTTGGATAGTTTACAACCTGGTCTTGAGAAGTGATTGTGTCAACTGATTTGTAGCATATTTTTTCTCCCAATAACATCTCCAGCAGCTTTCTGTTGAGTTCTTTCACAGCAACATTTTTAGGTACTAAGATTGCTTTTTCACAGAGCCATTTCGGATCACATTGGCTGGTATGAATGTTTGGAAACACTCTGGCAATCAGTTCTTGTTCTGTGTCAAGGGTATGGACAAATGACAACTGAATATGGTCATTAGAATCCTTTTCAAGAAGTCCATTTTCCAATTTAAGTAGTTGGATTGCAAACTCACTGACACCTTCATCATCAGTTAAGTGCACTCGCATGTTGGTTGTAAGGCTCAGTAGCTGAAAGTGGGGCCAGGGATAGGATGTTTTCAGACAGGCATTGACTTGATCAGCTTGAATCCCTCGAAGAATTACAGGCAGAGTTTGTCTGAAATCACCAGCAAGAACTATTGTCACTCCTCCCATTATGCAACTATTTTCTCTCAGATCCCTTATCGTCCGGTCCAAAGCTTCAATTGCTCCTTTATGGCTCATAGTAGCTTCATCCCAAATTATCATCTTGCATGTTTGCAGAAGCTTGCCCTTGGCGGGTGAGTTCTTCTTGATGTTGCAAAAAGATTGTTTATGCCGTGTGAGATCGATGGGCAGCTTAAACATGGAGTGTGCAGTTCTTCCTCTATCCAGAAGTGTTGCTGTAATGCCACTTGAAGCCACAGCAAGGGCAATATGTTGCTTTTGGCGAACTTTTGCAAGCAGGAGGTTTATGAGGAATGTCTTGCCTGTGCCAGCAGGAGCACCGATGAAGAAAAGTCCTCCCCTGTCATTTTGAATGTTTTCGATGATGTCGTGGTAGGCGTATTTCTGGTCATCCATCAATCGAGGTTCATTTTCATCCACAAACTTACGTAATGCTTGAATATCGTAGTTTGTCTCCTGAAAAATGTCTTGTGCTATCTCCACTTCTTCATCCCACAGTTAACTAATGTGCTATTCATTGCCTGAACTCGATGGGACAGGTCACAGAGAGCTTGATTGTAAATCCTGGGAGTATATTCCATATACATATTGCCATGATGTCTTCGAGCTAGGATAGTCGTCCGACATATCGTTTTTGTACTCCTGCCAGAGTAGATGAGCTTCATCAATTCCACATGCTGTGAGCATAATAGTAAATAATTGTCTTATTTGACTGGCTACTTGAGTGATTGATGCTTCTTCTAGGCACTTCTTCCAGTGTCCATTGTCCATGCTGTTTACATGCTTCTTGGTATGTTGCGCACTCCCTTCCTCTGAAGCATCTAAGATCCTCAAATGACGTTGGTCTTCGAACAGTATGCAGAAGTAGCTGTAAATAAAAACATTCTCTGTTGTTGGGATGGACATTGTAAACACGCCCAATAGCATCACTTGACTTGACTTCATGACCTTCCACTAAATGACCCTGCTTTCTTCGATTCCATGTCTTGCAATTGGTCCAGGTGTAGTATGTTTGGACTTCAGCATATAGGAGGGATCGAGCAAATTCATCATTCTCGCAGAGTTTAAAGAAAGCAGTTAGTGTAGTGTCATGTGATGCTTATACCAACTGATGAGCAGTGATCCATTTTCCGGATGGACTGCGAGGTTGACCACTGTTGGGTGGCGTTGGTGGATATCAAACCCAAAGATTCGCCAGATAGCTTCATTGCTGGAGATGTATCAACCTGTTTGATACCGTTTGACCTCATCCAGCCCACCATCATTGAGTTCTTTGTCAGTAATAAAGGTAGCCATGTCATTGCCCTTGTTGATATATTTTGTGACATATAGGATTGCCTTGATGGAGCTGCAATACTCAACATTGATATGAGCTTTTAAAAGTTTACACAACATTTTGTTGTGTGGGACGACCCACTGATTGATTATGGTCAGCTCCTCTCCTCGAACTGTTAGGCTTGCAGTATTGCCTCCATGTTCTGGTCTACGCCTACGATAAAGGGGGGTATCCATTATTGTCAATCCGAGTTTCCCGAATAAAAGCTCTAGGATAATGTTTGCATTTTTTATCTTTCATGCAGGGAGAGGCTGGATTGATGACTCCACATGGACCATGAATGAGTTTGGACTTGATGGTTTCAAAGAACTCTGGATCACCACCTTTATCAGGCAACTCTGCTGAAATGATCTTATCAACATCATCTGGTCTTATCTTCTTGCACCAGATTAGTGTGTGAGAGTGAGGAAGATCTCTCTTCTGCCACTTAATAGTGGTCATCCAAGCACTAAGCTCACCAAAGATTCTTCCTTCTTTTAGGAGTCAGATGAGTTTCTTTTGCTTTTCGTCGATCCTTTGGTTTTTGATTTTGAAATAATTCATTTGATATTTCTGACCAGTTTGAATTGCATGTAAATGTAATGAAGAGATCTGGCCGGCCAAACATTCTGACATAGGCCATTGCATCTTGCGTACGTTCATGCATGTAACGTGGTCCTCCCATGAAGCTTGATGGTAGTATGACTGGCTGGCCAATATTTCTTGGGTCAACATCAGAATTGATGGCATCTCTAAGGTGGATGTAGTTATCTGCCCTCAACTTAGTTTGATTCCTTCGCAGAAAACCCAAACTTTCTGTTTCAATTTTGGCATACATGTCCACCATGAACTGACTGGTTACTTCTTTGAATCGCTGAACTTTATTGAAGTGGTCACGTACCATGAAATGATAAGCATAGAATTCTTTGGAGTTGATTGATCGGCCAGTTTCTTGTCCCGTTCCTGGGCTGATATGCCGTAGCTGAAAATGATATCCATCTTGACCATTCCAAAAGATGAGCGGATATTGGAGTGAATCATAGGCTCTATAGTTTCACAAATTCGCTCCAAATGTCCACTTCGTTTTTACAAAACAATGTCACATCGTTCATGCTGTTCATCAACCATTATGATTGCAACTTCATCAGTGACAAGTGCATTGACTCTGCATTCATGTTCTGAAGCTGGGCGTTTGTCTGCCCTAATGATGATTTTACGATCTCTGGTGTTGTTCATATGCTCCAGTGCATATTTAAATACACTGACGTACATGTGATGTTGGTGAAGCATTTCTTGTAACTTTATGACTATGTAGAACTGCAATCCACCATGGACATTGGTAATCTTTGTTGTGGCTGTGTTTCATTTGCACCCATGAAGTAAACCTGCACAAATTTGTGAGGCTCCTGTGAAAGTGGCAGAAGGCCACCCATTAAGTGGTAACATTGTCCCTGAATTTTATAAGTTGTACAAAATCTAAAGTCAGTCACATTCCTGTCAGCCCCAAAAGATGTCATTTGAAAGGCAGAATTATATTTTATGATGTATTTATTGAAGTGTCGTGCTTCTGGTGTATGCTGAAGGAGCAGATTCTTCAGAAATTCAGGAGGTTCTTGTATTGTTTTAAGGCTCACTTTGCCTTTTGAGCAGCATAGACTTGGTGTTTCTGTTGCCCACTTCTTGGCAACACAATACTGGCAGCATTTGTTCATTTTCCCAATGTTGATTTGTGGATTACTGCTGTAGTCCTTTTGGGGCTTATAAGAAAAAGCACCCATCAACCAGTTCATTTTACTTGTGGCTTGTTCTCCTGCTCGGGTAGAACGATGTGCTTGATTAGCATTTCGTCTGATTTGCTGCTGTTCCTTAATTTGTTGTTCTCGTGTAGCAGCAGTCCTTTGTTCCCTTTCATCCAAACAGTGTGCTCGTACTAAAGCTGTTTGGGTTCTGTTAGCAGCTAGACGGTCATGCCGAACTTCTTCACTTTCTTCAGATCGCTGTGTTTTCTTTCTCTTAGCCTCTGAAGATGACCTTCTATATAATGATCTGGAACGTTTTCTAGGCATTTGAAGTGATATTATTACACACCACACGATAAAATAAAGTACCAGTAATGCACTGGAATAATTGCTGGCCTTGTGCCAAAAGTAGAAACAATTATTACACACCACACTCTTTCCGAAATAGAAACAACTATAGAATGTATTGTTCACTCAGTAAAGTTGTTTTAAATTATCTCTTTATATGAATGTATATTAGGTGTAATTAATTTTAGACATATGTAGAAAATATTGGGATTTCAGATTGTATCCCCAAAAATGACAAACACTACAAAAAAAAATATTTTCTGTGTTAATTCAAATAACTGTTTCTACGTTAGGCACAAGGCCAGCAATAACCCAGTGTATTACTGGTACTTTATTCTATCGACCCCGTAAGGATGAAAGGCAAAGTTAGCCTCGGCGGGATTTGAACTCAGAATGGCAAGGGCCGTAACTCATTGCGCCAAAGCATGGCATCCGACACTCTACCAATACTGCCAATCAAATAATATCTTTTAAAAATATCGTTTTTTTTTTTTGTCTGTTAAATACAACTTCTATAAAAGCATCTGTGATTTCTTTAAACATATGTAGAAAATAAGCTTTGTGGTAACATATATCGTCTGCTAAATAACGCCCCCCCCCCCATAACACACGTGTGTGTAAATATACATATAAACGCGGACACACGTTAGTTAAAGAATCCCTCCAATGACCCCCCTCTCTCCTGCCTCTTTACTTTTTTTCTCTCTCCCATCTTTTCTCTTTTCTTATTGTCTTTCTCTCCCCATCCGCATCACTCCCTTTCTCTTTCTCATCTCCTCTCTTTCTTTCTCTCACTCATCCTCTACACAATAGCAAACAAAAAATAAATAAAAGATAAATAACATTGGGAGAGTTAAGAAGTGAGTAAAAATAATTGTTTCTACTTTTGGCACAAGGCCAGAAAATACCCAGTGTATTACTGGTACTTTATTTTATCGACCCCGTAAGGATGAAAGGCAAAGTTAACCTCGGCGGGATTTGAACTCAGAATGGCAAGGGCCGTAACTCAATGCGTCAAAGCATGGCGTCCGACCCTCTACCGATACTGCCAATCCACTAAAAATAATAAATAAATAAAAGTTAATGAACGCTTGCTACTTTCGCTCTCTCTCTCACATACCCCCCTCTCTCTACGGAATAGAGAACAAAAAATAAAGAAAAGATAAATAACTGTTTCTACTTTTGGCACAAGGCCAGTAATTACCCAGTGCATTACTGGTACTTTATTTTATCGACCCCGTAAGGATGAAAGGCAAAGTCAACCTCGGCGGGATTTGAACTCAGATCGTAAAGGGACGTAACTATGCTGGAAAGCATGGCGTCCGACCCTCTACTGATGCTGCCAATCCACCAAAATAACGTTAAGGAAGCGGGAGAGTTAAAAAGTGTGTAAAAATAATAAATAAATAAAAGTTAAGAATGCTGGTTACTTTCCCTCTCTCTTTTTCATCGTCTTTCTCTCATCCCCTTACTCTCTTTCTTTCTCTCTCACATCCCCTTACTCTCCCATCTCCCACTCATCCCTTACTCTCTCACATCCCCTTACTCTCTCTCTCCCATCCACTCACACTCTCTCTCTCTTTTTCTTCTCATCCCCTTACTCTCTCTCTTTCTCTCTCCCATCCCTCACTCTCTTATCTACAGACTGGAGAACATAAAAAACAAAATGGATGATCTCTTTTGATATTCATTAGAAAATAAGATAAATTGAATTTAAATGAATTCCTTGCTTTGCAAAGTAAAACTTTTTCGACCGTTACTTGTCCGAGTGTATAGTGAATATGAACATGTAATTTTGAGGAGTTTGGTCCGGTAGTTTGCTAGTTTTAGGCGGACACACAGAATCGTAAAGTTGCATTTATATATATATAGATATGTTTCTTTATTAGCCACAGGGGCAAAAAAGAAGGGGACAATTACAAAGGGGGGGGGGGGGAGTTTACATACAATAAAAACGTGTAAAATGTTATCACAATTGTAAATTAAAAGTTAATCGATTTTCCCCAATAGGGGAAGACAGTTCATATGGGTAGCACATACATCTGAAAAAAATGTACCACTCTCATCTCCAGGAGTACAAAGAGTTTGTACCCCTTTCCTCTCCCTACAGGCTGATATAGAGAGAAGGCCCATTCACTCGGGCATTTATATATATATACATAGATAGATAATTATATATTCGTGTAAAGATATGTTTGCATACACAATAATAAAATATAAACAAACGTATTTATTTCACGAGGCTCGATAAGGATAAATATATATCAAATATATAAGAACCCTAGAGCAAATCCCGAGCAACGCCGGGCAATTCTGCTAGTTTATGTTAAAAAGCGTTAAATGTTATTACTGTAGAATATACATGGCAGTAAGGAAACAAAAAAGAAAAGAAAAGAAGAAAACGAGTTTAAAAAAAAAAGAATTAAGCAACGAAAGAGAGGAAGGGGGCGACAGAACTACATCCTAGTCTGAACGGTGCCCCGCGGATACAATGGCAAAGGTATTTCCGCGGAGAATTACCAGATGCACCCGCTGTAACAACCACCCCACCCCACTTCTCCCTCAGACGGGCTGTTGTCTTACAGAATCTGCGAAGGAAATCAGCACGGCGGGGACCGAGGACACCTGAGATCTAAACAGTGACTGGTACCGAAAGAGTAGTGTGGAGGTTAGGTCATGTCGTATAGTGCCAGACCCACCGCCAGGCTTTGGAGCTCAGAGGTGGGGTACTCTTTCGCAAGGAAAGTATTTCAGGACGTTTTTTTAAAAATAAACTCGCTTTTCTAAATCTGTGCCCTCACCCCCGTATAGTGCAGTGTATGGGAGTCAGTTAATATTTTTTTATCAATTAGTAGTAGTCAACAATGTTCGGAAGAACTGGGCAGCTGACAACGTAGTTTATGTCACGTTGGCTTTACAGAATCATCAGGTGATGCATGTGAGGGTGCTTGACTATTCCATCACCTTATTTTCGCTATCACCCACGTTAATGCTGTATCTTGGCTTGCCTAAAATACTTTAGAAGGCAACACTGACATTTCCAGTTGTAATATGTAATTGAACGAACAGAATCAGCAATGATGTTTCGATTACACATCATTTATATTATTATTGCAATTGAAATGTTGTATACAAATTTAAGTTGTGTTTGTTAGGAGTGCATTTACGAATGAATGCAATACTGTATAAGTTGGTGTGTTAAATAAAGGAAAGACTGACTTGGTAGACAGTCACAAGATTAATAATCATCTTTCCAACAACAACCCTGGACACCTTTTTGAATTCCATGTGTCTAACACATGTAGACATGCTGACAAAATCAGAAAACAGTACAGCTCCCATGACTTTCGGAAATACTTTTTAATGTTCGGAGTTGCTGAAGCATGGAACAAACTACCTGCATCGGTTGTTAGCTGTCGGAACAATGCATCCTCCAAAACTTCCATGCTCCGCGAAATTCACCAACACTACACCTGATATCGTCCTCCCCCATACACACACACACGCATGTATCACGACTCGTACACAGTTCACTTTCTTGACTTTTGTACATTATTCTATGTATTATACATGCACCTTTGATGAGTTGTAGTACACCTGATCACTACATAATATGATGAAAGGTACACAAATATTTAAGCTCAGTAAAGTGGAGCTACCACCATTTAGTTGCGATTTTATATAATTTCCAACGCACTTATTATAATTAACACACAAATAATTAAAAAAAAATTTTCAAAGAAGTTTTCCTTTTGTGAGAATATATATATATATATATATATATATATATATATATATATACAGGGTGAGAGGGAAGTATTGTTGTTACTGAGATAAATCACATGATATTTTAACACTTCAAGAATTTCTCTATACTTTCACAGCTTTATATATATATATGCATATTTTACTTCGCATGTATATACATAATTGAGTTATGAAGGTTAAAAGAAACAACGCATGCTGGATAATGAAATTGTCAAGATACCACCTGTATAAAAACAACTATACAACTAATAATATATGCGACTACTACTATTAGATACGAAACAACGGTTACAGTACCAACGTTGGTGTTCAGACCTTGGTGGAGGTCGGTTAAAATATATTTTTCTACCGGTTTTCCGATACGTTCTACAAGCTGGATTTCCTCTATAAATAACCACTGCCACGCTTCTACCTTTTACAACGTATATATATATAGGTTTGCCCTTCTTGTATTACTACTGTTTCCACTAGTCTTAATCTTCTGCTTTATTCACTTGACTTCGTGTAATAGTGTAGCTACATTATACATACAGACACACACATATATATATATATACATTGTGTATATTCTTTGTAGCGGATATTTTTATTCCCCGTGACTTTGGCATCGATGAAAACATTAAAAACAATGTCTTTGTTGCTTTCTCGTGAGAACTAGGCATTATTGTTTTTGTCCCAACAATGAATATAAGACGGTTACCGCAAAGCTGGTTTACTCAACTTGGAAGCAGAGTTTCTGACAGCAAATTATGTCCAGTGCCCTGTTGGCGACACGGTTTCAACCCTTGTAACTGTCGCCGTGCTGCCAGTTACTCGAAGCTACACCAAATAAATAGATCTGAAAAGAGATATATCCGGCATACTTCAAGACCTGTTTTTAGTGGACCTGACAATGTTGAGAATCCTCGTCTAGCTCCCTTACAAGTTACTTCTATACTTCGTGTTAACGAACTCAGTGTCGATGTGAACGAGGGAGCTGTGAAATATTTCGAATCCAACCAGCTCCAGTCTAACAATCCTATTGAAGATAGACGAAGCAATGTCAAGTTTGTCGGCAGCCATAGATTTTTGTTCGGTGTTTTCGATGGACACGCTGGCTGTGCCTGTGCACAAGCCATTAGTGAAAGGCTTTATTATTATATCGCGTTGATGATTTCACCTCCACATTGGATTGAAAAAATTGTTCACTTATTGAAGGACCGTGGAATAGATATTCACTCAACGGGTATCTTGGACTGGTACCGAGGCCCACACGACTATGTCAACAAAGAACTTTCTCCGATGTATAGTAAAAGTTTGGTTAAACTAGCAAATGAAATATTAGCGCTGTATATTGAAGAAGAATCCACGATTGATGATCATTTGTTGAGTGCATTTTGTCGACTGGATCAAGATATTGTACAGGAAGCACTACCGAATTACTCCAACAAAGTTAGCAACTTCGAAGCGATGCAGATAGCCTTTTCTGGTTCCTGTGCTTGTGTTGCAATGGTGGACGGTACAAACTTGTACGTTGCTAACACAGGCGATTGCAAGGCCGTGTTAGGGGTCAACGTAGGAGATGACCAGTGGGAAGCCAAAGAACTATCTCATGATCACAATGCTGACAATATTCAAGAATGTAGAAGACTAGTGAATTCTCATCCGAATGAAGGGACCCATTTGATTAGAAACGGTCGCTTATTGGGGGATTTAGCCCCATTAAGGGCCTTTGGAGACGTACGATACAAATGGCCGGCCACTGAGTTGAAACATGTCGTCAAAACCATGGCTTATTCTACACCATACGGAAACAACCTTATTCCTGCCCACTATCACACCCCACCTTATCTGACAGCTGAGCCTGAAGTAATCAGTCGTCGTCTCACTCCAAAGGACAAGTTTTTGGTGTTAGCAACTGATGGATTATGGGAGATGGTCAATCCAGAGAAAGTTGTAAAAATCATAGCCGGCCACATGGAAGGGAAACAAGTCCATGTCAATTTCAGGTTACCTTACAGTGAAATCAATTTAGCGGATATTAACCAGATCTTGTTGAAGAGGAAAAGTAGCCTGGCCAATAAAGCTGAGGATTCTAACGCTGCTACACATTTAATCCGTAATGCTCTTGGACCGGAGCATGGCCGAGTGTCTGCTATGTTGACTCTACCAATTCATATATCACGTCTATACAGAGATGATATAACTGTTACTGTCGTATATTTCGATACAGACTATATACGTGACCATTTTCATCAGTCTTCAGGTGAACAGCTATAAATGACACTAGATTATTATTTCTACTAATCACGAAGCATGGTATAGCTTCTTAAACTTTCTTGTTTAAACATTTATTTATGAGTGTATATTTGGAACCCCCCTTCACCCCCCCCCCCCCCCCAAAAAAAAAACAACAACAACAAAAACAAACAAAAGAACGGAAATTTAAGAACTGTTTTTAACATGCTTTTTCCCTGCCAGAAGCCTGAATGCTTCTCCGTAAGTACATATCGCCCTTGTTTCTGCCTTTCTGCTGGTTACATTTACAAATATCTATTATTTTATTTGTTGTAAACTTTAGACTTCTAACAAGACACTTGTTTACGTACTACAAATTGATTCTGAACATTCTTACACATATACACATGTAATATATATATATATATATATATATATATATATATCAAAATAAGGATCCGAAGACATGGTATAAATTTCCAATCATTTCAATCACGACACATGTTTCAATAAGAGATAGATCGATCGTGTAGCCATGATCGATTATCACTGATCTCGTCGGGTGAAAATGAATTGTCTTCAAATCCTTGATATGAGGGAGAAAATTAACGATGTTCACTCACAGAGTTTAGTCCCTCATATGAAGATCAAACAGTCAAAACACGGCGACTGCTATCGTCTTCAGTTAGGGTCATAAAACTATCAGGTCTCTATCTCCCAATAGCTGTAAAAGACGCTGGAGAAATCAAATCTGTAGAATTCCAGTCGGATCCTTATTTTGATACAAATACTCCGTTTTACATCATCTAACTGTTCCCATAAATGGAATTGGAGATATACAAAAGCGTGAAGAACTTAATAATGCTAACAAAAATTTATTGGACCGTTTGACACAACCAATAATACACCTTACTATATATATATATATATATATATATATATATATATACTGCATTTGACGGCTAAGACGCACCCCAATTTGCGGATTAATTTAAGGGCCACTGCTGCTCTAGATTTCCACTAGCCAGTAACCCAAACTGACCCTTGACCTTAAAAGACGCAGAGTGGTTTTCTGGGACATTTGGACAGTTTTTTGGGGAGAAAAAAGTGTCTTATAAGACGTCGAATATGGTGCGTATGTATGTGTATATATATATATATATATATATATATATATATAAATATATATATATAAATATTTTACCTCTAAGTTTTTATACTCTTTATTTTACTCCTATAAAGCTATCCAGTCTCCAAGAAAGTTCCCTCTGATCATCCCTTATGGGATCATGGAGCTAAACAACCTCTCTGTTTCTTTATATATCTTTGTACAGGTGTCCCTCCCCCCTCTCTCTACCTATCTATTTATTATATACCAATCTGCTTATATATCAATCTACACTCACATCAACTAATTGTACCATTCCAAAAGTCAGAACATGCCAGTAGAAATGTTTCTTTTGTGTTATATTTAATCTATGTTACCACAAAGTATTATTATTATTATTATTTATTGTTGTTATATCTGTTATTATTATTACTTATTTAATTATTTTGCAGGTTGAACAGTTTATTTTTTTATACAACTTGTACCTCTAATGTTGTTTTTTGAGTGATGAGGTTGAACAATAAACTCTCCCAACCAACTAAATTTCTCTACAAAAAAAAAAGAAATTTTTGATGTTTTTCTATATTTTTTTCGTTTTTTTAATCTCTGTATTCATTATTATTGTTTTAGTTATTTGTACCCTGAAGTGACAACTGAGTTGATAGAATATCTGTCGTTTAGCTGATGGTATTATCAGTTCATATCATACCAACCACCTCTACTCTGTATCCTTCGCCAACATTAAAAATACAACAAATTCTCACTGGTTCAGCCCACATAAATATAAATAGGCTCCTTGAGGTGGTCCAGTCCAATATCACCAGAACTATGATTAAAAACATTCCAGTATTGATGGATTTTTTGATGAACAGTCGACTGTTTGGAAAGGGACGTAATTGAATGTAACATGCCGTTTAGGATAAATTTTTATTATTAACTTTGCCTTTCATCCTTCCGGGGTCGATAGAATAAAGTACCAGTAATGCATTGAGTAATTGCTGGCCTTGTGCCAAAAGTAGAAACAATTATTACACCTGTCTTTGGAATAAGTATTATGGACTTCTCTGGTTGCGAAACCATGAAAAGCAAGTAATTTATAATTGTTTTAAAGGCCATATTTGTTCGAAACATAAAAAATCATAGGAAAAACAAATTTCACCTTCAAAATTCTAACCAAACCTATCCTTAAAATGAATAAATTTTTACTATTACATTCATCTCCAAGAAAAGTGTAATAGTAAAAAATTTACCCTATCCTCACCACCACTGCACTCTATCCATGGCCAATATCTTTTAAAAGCACTCACTGGTTCAGTCTATCTAACGGTGAATTGGCTCCATGGGGGTGGTTCAGCCCATTGAGTTGTAGATATGTAGGTCATCACTAGAAGCAGTAGATGTACTATTGTCATTGTTTACTCCATGTCACCAGAACTAAGATCAAAGAAATTCCAGCATAGATCATCTCAACTTTTTAGTAATACTATGGAATTGCCAGCATCATTAGTACATCAGATAGAATGTTTTGTGGCATTCATTTGGGCTTTCTGCACTCTCAGTTCAGCATTGCCTTTCATCCTTTTGAGATCAATAAAAAATGTACCAGTCCAGTACTGGAGTCAATTTTTCCTCAATATCTCTTTCTCACTTCCTCTCTAACTCTTTACTTCTCTTGAAGAAATTGGCTGTGTTCAGACCAGGAGAGGGATAGGCTTCATAAAAATTTTAGAATGTCCAAGACATGTATTCATTATTATTGTTCATTATTATTATTCATTATTATTATGGTGCTGCTACAACTCTAGCAGGAGAAAAAGTCCCATACATGTCTAGAAATAATGGGAATATGACTGGACACTCAGTTGTTTGTAAACGGATGTAGCTAAATGTAACATGGCATTTAGTCCAACACTGCAGTTTATGAATTAACATGTAACTGGTTAAGTATTCCACAGACATGTGTTCCTAAGCTGACTCAGCATGACACAGTGTGTAACAGGGCTGGACCTTTGAATTATAGGTAAAATCTATCCTATAGACTTCCATACAGTTTATAATTTTACTATTGGCTGGTATGCTGATTGATTTTACTATTAGCTGGTTTTGGTAGTATGTTGATTGATCATGTAAAGTATGAAGAGAGTAAGTAGAGACAATGTTAAAGGTACAAAGTAGGTGCATAGCAGAGAAGCTGGAGTTTAAAAGTGAGGAAAAAATGGCCAGTTGCAGAATGAGCAGGGAAGAATCTAAATCAGAGACTAGACTTAATAGATAAGTTGTGTAGACCTAGGTTAGCTTTGCTTTCTAGCTGGTCAAATGATCATGTAGAGGTTCTGTCTTTGATTCACACTAATTAATTAGTTTGGAATGGAGAGTAATTCCAATAATGAATACTACAAAAGATTAATAAAATCACCAAAGAGAGGTATTTTAGTGATAAGCCAACGAGATAGCCTCCCCATGGTTGCTTAACATGCTACAAGTAACAGCCAAATCTTCAAATCACCCTCTAATCTCTTGAAAAGGATGTTTGATAACATTGTCATGAGTTCTATGCACCTAGGAAAACGATGGGATGGTCACAATTAGAATGACTTTGTTCATAGGTCTATTTGATCAGGTTTGACCTAGGGCTAAATAACAATAACATCATGTTGTACTTATTTACAGTCAGCTAGACAGTACCTCCCTATTTATAACTAGGTTGATTGAACCATTAATAGCTTAATATCTTATCAAGGTCACAGGACAATGTCTGAAAAATTTGAACATATAATCTTCTGATTCAGTGTGTATGTATTTTACTTTTACTTGGTAGATCTGGAGAAATACAAGCAACTAAAATGGGTTTACTCCAAAAGGTCTTTGGAGTAATGTTACTCAATACAGTGTATAGCTTGGAGATAAGAGAATTGCTCTAGGTAGAGCTGTTACTTCTCCGAATTAAGGGATCACAGCTCTAGTATTATGGACGCGATTAGAATGTCTCAGGAAAGAATTGCTGGATAGATTTTATAGGTGAAACCAACCAGCAGGAGACATAAGGAGGCTGCTTATATTTCTGAGAGTCCTCAAGCACACCTTCCAGTGGGTCCTGTCAGAAGCACCCTTTTGTAAATGTTCCAGCTGTATCCCTAAGTGAGACCAACTGAGCTGATGGATGTTATCCAACCATTTTGCTCAAGGTCTACCCCTGGGACTCCTGTCAGTTGGTTTTGCCTGAAAAATTTATTCAACAATTCTTTCCTTATATATTCCAACCACATCTACTTGCAGTAATTTGACTTATTCTTATTGTTATCTCTTTTGATAGCAAACCGTCCCTGGTTTTATGATATAGAAACTTCCATAAAAACCTTTGCTACGTTTCATACACCAGTCTTATAGTGAGAAAGTTATATTACTAAATCTCTCCAAATTTTTGATTATTTTCAAAATGACTTGAAACTTATAGACAGTGTCTTTTATCAGAAATATGGTTACAAAAGGTTAAGGTATATATTTACAATTAAGTGGACTGCACTATAGTATGTTACCTATTCTACAACTATTTGGTTTGTGCTATTGAGAATTAAGTGTGAGTAATAGAAGATTAATTGATGACCCTTCATGCTAACACAACAGAGTTGGCTGCCTGCAGGTGGAGTGGCTGTTCCAGCGCGTCTCCCTCACTGTACCCTGGAGCAATGTCTTTTCCATCCTGTCGGCCAGGACCTCGAGGCAGATGACATATTAGGGTAGGAGTAGGATGGCAGTCTTCAGAGGAAAGGGTTAATAATGCTGACTCATACAAGAATATATGTAATTGGTTTTAAGTAATCACCCTTTCATTTAAAACTATTTTTATGGATACATTGAAGCTCCGACGCCTGGCAACTGACTTGGTAAACACCCACAAAATTGTTAACCATCTTGCCAACAACAACCCCGAGTACCTTTTTGATTTCCATGTGTCTAACACACGTGGACATGCCAACAAAGTCAGAAAACAGCACAGTTCCCATGACTTTCAGAAACATTTTTTCACGCTCAGAGTTGCTGAAGCATGGAACAAACTACCTGCATCAGTTGTTAGCTGTCGAGACTCTGCATCCTTTAAAACCTCCATGCTGCTTCCTGAGATTTGCCAACACTACACCTAATATTCCCCCTCCATACACACGCACACATGACTCGTACACTATTCACTTCCCTGACATTTTTATATTATTCTATGTACTATACATGCACCTTTGATGAGTTGTAGTGCACTTGAGCACTGTACACAATAATTTCATTATTATATTAGAAATAAAGAAAAGTAATGGGTTTTTTTTATCTTACATTTGAACATAGCTTTAGTTAAAGAGAAACTAGTATCTTCCTGTCTTCCAACTCTACATAATTCACGGTTGAGTGACAGCTTATCATAACTGTTTGCTAAGGTTCACTTGCTGGAGATTCATTATATTGAAAGATATGTAAAAAAGGAATAACTACAAAAAGATTCCACTACACACATTCACTTTGTTTGTAAATAAGAAATTCATATAAGTTATTGCCCTTGAATTGAGTGGCTTCTTCCATCACAGAGAGTTACGGCTCTTGCCATTCTGAGTTCAAATCCCGCCGAGGTTAACTTTGCCTTTCATCCTTACGGGGTCGATAAAATAAAGTACCAGTAATACACTGGGTAATTGCTGGCCTTGTGCCTAACGTAGAAACAATTAAAGAAGTAAACTGCTGAAACATAGTAAACTACTATGATCAACAATCCTTTATCATCCTATCTCTCCCACCTCTTTTTTTTGACAGACTACAGGATCAAATGTGTCCTTCTGCTCTTTTAAGACAGTAGTTTGTAATATAAGGGAGATTTGGTTGTTATTTCTAGCAGGTTAAGTAATTATGTACAGCACTGGTTATTTTAAAGTGTTTATATTTACCTAAAAGTCTTTCATCATAATTTTCTGCTCTATATCTCTGGTGTTGATTTGGTCTGCTATCTCCCCAGTCTCACATGTTTAGTAACAGATCTGCTTGAATGAGCAGTCCTAAGATGAAAAACCTTCCAACCATGACGACTCCATCCTGTTTTCAAGGATAATGTATTGAGAACCAAATTATCTAATGTGTTCATTTTTCAAGAAGGCAGGATATAATTTAAGGGAGATTTAGTTGACATTTCTAGCACATTGAGCCACAGCATTGCAGTTTGTTTAGAACATGTAATTAAACCATGGCTTTTGGCAGCTTTAAATGGGTAGTGAACTGACTAGTTTCACCTTAAATTAAATTATCAGGGTTTGTAAATTCAAATGGTTATATCTTTACTATTGGACAGATGGAGTGTTGTAAAAATTTGTGGTATTAGAGAAAAGACTTTAATTCTTAATGTAATGCAGTCATAATGTTGATTTGTACATATCTTGCTAATGCGGTTTCATGTGATATAGTACATTAAGGGTTAAGACCAGTCTGGGATCTCTTACCTATATCTTCCAAACTCAATTGTTGATATAGACTGTGGAATACATTTTGTGTCATGCAAATGCTGTGTTTAATAACTGTTAGTGGATGTGTTATTGTAGTTGGTACATCTGGTGTCATACAGCTGTTGAGTTTAACCCTTTAGCATTTACATTACTCTATATATACTATTGTATTTTTGTTGTGAAGGCTTTACCTTACATAATTATCTCACATAATATCGAACCTATGAGATTTTGATGTTATTTATTTTGAGAACAATACCTTAACATAAGCAGCCGATTTGAACAGAACGAGATGAGAGAATTCTGGCCAGATACAGCTGGTTTAACCCTTTAGCATTCACATTATTCTATATATACTATTATATTTTCATGCTAAAGGCTTTACCTCGCATAATTATCTCACATAATATCGAATCTATGAGATTTTGAAAGTATTTATTTTGAGAACAATACCTTAACATCAGTTTGAGTGACCAGTTACAGCCAGTTTCAACAGAAAGGAGTAGAGAATTCTGGTCAGTTTTGGTCAGTTTGAACATTAAAGGGTTAAATGCTAAAGAGTTAATGGCTATGTTAGTAGTCATGTAAGTATAAAGTTAATGAAGTTGGTTGCATGCAGGTGTAGGTTGGGCAAATTCATTATAGCTTTGGATAGAATGCTTTGAATTATATGTGCTGACACTCTGCTTTCAAACTCTGTAAAGGTCATCTTTATCTTTAATCCTCTCAGGGTTGATAATGTATCAGATGAGGGCAGTGCACTGGTGGAATTGTTAGTGTCAAATGAAAGAGCTTACAATATCTATTCTGGCTCTTTACATTCTGATGTCAGTGCTTCCAGTGACATTAGCTTTGCTTTTTCTTGCATAACATTGGTAGCATTAGCTAGGCCTACACCTTTGACTGGAACTTCCCAGGTGCAAGTTTGTTGTTTTTTTGTAATATACAGAAGTCCCAGAGTATGGTTGGTTGTGTTTGAGGATCTCATTATCATGATCATTTATTAATGTCTATTTTTCCACACTTGCATGGGTTAGACAGGTTGTCATGTTATTAAACAAGTCAGAACAGATGACTATATCTTGCTTATATAGATCTGTATTTTGGCTTGGTTTCTACAGCTGGATGCCCTTCCAATGTGGACTAGGTGCTTTTTGTCGCATCACCAGCATGACCATCTAACTGGGTGCTTTTTCATTGTCACCAGCATGACCGTCTTAAGGGTGGACTGGGCATGTTTTATCATGGTTCCAAAATGACCATCTATCAGGGTGCTTTTTTGTCATGTCATCAACATGACCATCTTAGAGACTGGATTGAGTGCTTTTTGTTGTGTCACCAGCACGACCACCTTACAGGGTAGACTGGGTGCTTTTTGTCATGTCACCAGCATGAGCATATTACAGGATTCACTGGGTGCTTTTTGTCACCTTACAGAGTGGGCTGGGTACTTTGAGAACTATGTTTTTATGAGAGTTATCATTTTACATTGACTTTTCGATGTTTGCATCATTTGGATGATGGCTGAGGCTTATCCCAGTTTTATGGGCATTAAGCAATTGAGAGTATAAGATTCTTTCCTTGGATAGGATGCTAGTCTGTCATAGGGTTAACTTCCAACTGCTGCAAGTATTCATTTTCACCCATGTGTACTGGAGCAACATCAAAGGGGACAAATTAAACCCATAACCTTATGATGAGCCCAATATCTTAAGCACATACCTTCACAGTTTATATTGTGTAAGTTATGATACTTTGAAAAATGTAAATTTACCAATAGCTGTTCGTGTGTGATGTGTGGTAGGAGATATCGACTGTGATATATTTCCTTCAAATGAAACAGTTCTAGTCCTGTAGAAGTCATTTCTATATTAAATATTTATATTCTGCTATGTATTGAGTACCTTACTGTGGTTACCCCCGATTGAACCCGGGATATACACACATGCACACATGCAAAAGAGTCAACTGAAAGGTTCATAGGCTGAGCAACATACTCTCATGGAATGACCAAGTGAGGTTTATTTTTTCGACATTGTCCCTGGAAAGAAATAATCAGTTATTAATAAGAAGAGTTGAAATTAATGCATGCAAGATTTCATAGCTCTAACATCATTCCTTCATTGTCAGCCTTTGAATTTTCCAGCCCATCCTATTATACACGGAGCACAAAACAGCTTTGTCAGGCAACAAGTTAACAAATATACTTGCAGACAGGAAACACTCCTTGTAACAGTGAAAAGACGAAAGCTTGCCTGGTAAGGTCATATATCCCACCACAACTGGTTATCCAAAACCATCCTTCAGGGCATAGAAAAGGCAGACAAAGAAAATCCTGGTCCGACAACATCAAAGACTGGACTAGTCACAACACAAAGACCCTTTTAAGCATGATTGAGAATAGAAACCAATGGCACCAACTGACAGCAAATCGTCTAGAGTAGCACCCTAATGACTGGCTGCACCAGTTGCAGAAACATGATAATATATGGTTGTACCTCTCTTTGTGTTGGCATTATTTATTTGTTGTTTGGAGGTTCTAATAATGAAGGATGTATGTTTATATGGGGCCTATGTAAAGATTGGTTTGCTGGTTGGCTGTACAGTGTCTGTTGTCTGTAAGCTCTCACTGGGAAGAATTTCTTTTAGTTTCCTGCCTTTATTCCATATTAGTTCCCTTGTACATTGTTGAGATTATACTTCTCATGGAGCCCTTTTTGAGGCCTTGCTTTATGGACAGATGTCCTTCCTGGTGTCAAAACTCTTTTAGTCACCTCTCACAACACGCAGAAATACAAGGTATTGATTTTAAACTGGCCACTGAAAGGAAAGATGTATGCCACATATGTAATAAGTGCCATGATTTATGGGAGAAAGACATGGGTAATGAACGTAGAAAAGCAGTAGAAAAGGTTGGAAAGAATAGAAATGAGAATTGTCTAGTGGATGAATAGAATATCACTAAGGAAGAGGAAGGCAAACAATGAATTGCAAAGCATGATGGAATTTGAACCAGGGACGAATGTTGTGAAGGCAAATGAAATGTGATGGTTAGGTCATGTGTTGAGGAAGGATGAAAGTGACTAGGTGGGAAGAGTGATGGAAATGAATGTGGAAGACAGTGAATAAAGGGAAGACCAAGAAAGACATGACTAAAAATGACGGAGGAGGAAATGAAAGCTACGGTGTGAAGTTAATGAAGATAATAGTGCAAATAGAGAAGTTTATCATGGGGCCCTCAAGGTTAACCCTTGCCTTAGCAGAAAATATGGCCTTAAAATGCTTGTTGTTGTTTTATGGTTTGTACATTGTTTTAGCATTCAGGGTTTTCTATGTTATTGATTTAAGATATCTGACCCAATCAAATAATTATACTATACATGCACCTTTAATAAGTCATAGTGCACCTGAGCACTGTACACAATCATTTTCATTATTTTTATTATTAGAAGGTCTATATATCAATCTATGAGTTGATAAACTTTGATTAACTGGAATTATCTGTGCAATTAGTAAACAAAACCTTTTGGGTAGGGGTGGAGTAAAATCTAAACAACAACTAAAGGGGATAATGCAGCCATTAGAATTTGTTGGTAAATAATGATAATGCAGAAAGAAGTAAAGCTTGTCTTTAAAGCCTCATTGCCAGGAGAAAGCAGCCACCACCAGACAAGGTATTGTACCTTCATACTTCAACTTGCTTCATATTGTTGGTGAAGTGCCAAGTCTTTTAGGACTCTGCATTTTACTGAACATACACACATACACACTCTATCTAGGTCTCTCTCTCTGTTTATCTGTCTATATATCTATCTATCTATTTTCATATAGTTTGTATTTCTCTCAACCTTTCTCATAAGTCAACTCCTGCTTGTTTACATAATTTTCTTTCTTTTCCATTATGCAAACACGCTCATGAACCCGAAAGTTGCACACACACACACACACACACTCTCTCACACCCACAAACTTACATACACACACACATCTATGTCTTGGTCTTTCATTTTCTCTCACAAATGTGCATTCTTTCTAAGTTTATCTCATACTACAAGAGAAACACAAACACTTTCCTCCTCTATCAAATTCATACACAAAGCCTGTAGAGACATGTCCAAATGTACTTGAAACTACAAAAGTACATTTGTAATTTGTGAAGGTCAAACAAACTACACAGAACAATCTATTGTGTTGACTATACAAAATATGATGGATATAGTCAACAGGTTTATTTGTATGCTACTTACTGGTCTAGTTTATTTTTCATCTCACCTTCCCTAGTATTTGGCTAATACACACAGGGAGAATCAGAACTTGTGTACTATAAAGATATAGCAGTTCAGTAGATGATAGACTATGTAAAAGGTCTTATTACATCTAAGTATTATTAACCATCAATCAGTGGAAGGAAGCTACACTAGAGGAAGACTGAGAAAGACAGAGCTGACCCTCACAGAAGAGATGACAAAGGAACACTGAAAGTTGAGGTAGGCTGTCCTAAAGAGGTTGTGTCCAACTCATAAAAGCATAGAAAAGCGAACATAGAATGATGATGATGATTTCTAAAGGAATACACTGTCAGTGTGTTGCAATTTATATTGAAAATTAATAAAATAAATTTAGAGGAATTTAATAAAATAACATTTTTTTTATTATCAAGTTTCTATTTGGAATATAACTTAACAAAACAATGTCTTGTAATGTTTTAATATTAAATATGAACACATTAAAGTGGAGAGTTTTGTATCACACAACCAGGGGCAGTATCAGATAGGGTGGTATCAAAAGGTTTTAAAGAATTTTCCACAAATTACTTTAACCCTTTAACATTTACATTTTTCTATATATCATCATCATCACCATTTTACATCCACTCTTCCACGCTAGCATGGGTTAAATGGGTTTGTCTTGTGCGCAATGCCAGGTTGGGTGACCTTGTCTTGCTCATATGGGAACTGATTTTGGCTTGATTTCTACAGCTGGATGCCTTTCCTAACACCAACCTCATTTACAGTGCGTACTGGGTGCTTTTTTACCGTGGTGCATACGCAACCACTTTACAGTATGGGCTGGGTGCTTTTTTGTCGTGACACCTCATATGACCACCTTGGAGGGGATAGGGGCATATTCTTTGCCCTCGGCTTGTTCCCGTGGGAAGTCGGGTCTTCTGTATTACTGCATGGCGCCAGAGGTCATGGTCCTGTGTCATTTCCTTTGAGAGGTGCAATTGGGCAAGGTCAGCTTTTATCACCTCATCCCAGGTCTTCTTGAGTCTCCCCACTCCAAGGCTTCCATCGACTTTTAGTGCTTTGCACCTTTTTATGCAGCTGTCATCCTACATACGCATCACATGTCCATACCAATGCAACCTTCTCTCCTGTACACAGCATTTGATTTCTCTTATGCTCAGTCTTGCTCTCAATTCGTTTATTCTTTTCTATTCACATATATTACTATTACACATCCATCGAAGCATGCAAGCTTCATTTCTTTCTAATCTACACAAGTCTTCCACACACAGCACCCAGGTCTCACTACCATGTAACATTGCTGTTCATATGCACGCATCATACAGTCTGCCTTTCATTTTGAGGGAAAAGCCTTTTGCAGCTAACAATGGTAGTAGCTCCCTGAACTTCTTCCATCCCGTTCTTACCCTGGTTACTGTACTTTCAGAACACCCACCTCTGCTGCTAATTCGGTCCCTTAGGTAGCAGAAGCTGTCTATGGTTTCTACAGAACCCTCCCAGAGTTTGGTAGTGCTTGTTTCCTGTGGCTGTTTGCTGCTTACTGTTCTGGTGCAGCTGCTACATGTAAAGCCTACATTCTTAACTAAGCTTCCTGAGATCCCAAGACATCTCTTGTGTACCCATAGTTTGCATTTGGGGCAGAGGATAGAATTCTTAACTACACCTTTCCTACATACTGAGCAAGGCTATTTCCCTGAGGGGATCTGGGTTCTGTTTTCTCATCTACTTACGAGGACCTTAGTCTTTGTCAGGTTGACTTTGAGACCCCTTCTTTCTAGTCCCTGCTTCCATGTTTGGAATTTCTTTAGTTCCACCATAGATTCAGCTATATGTGTAAGATCATCTGCATACAGAAGTTCCCATGGGTACCCGGTCTTAAACTCCTCTGTTTAGCCTGCAATACTATAATAAACAGGAGAGGGATAAGAACAGAGCCCTGTTGGACACCGATCTGTATGCTAAATTCCTCGCTAGAGTCATTGTTAACACTAACTTTGCTGACTGCTCTCCTAAACATGGCTTGTACAGCTTTCACAAGCCATTCATTTACTCTTAGTTTTCTAAGAGCCCACCAGATTATAGCATGGGCCACTCTGTTGAAGGCTTTTTCCTGATCGACAAATGCAAGGTAGAGCGGCTTACCTCTAACTGCCTCATAAGGAAGAGAGCATCAGTGGTGCTTTTTCCTGGCACAAACCCAAACTGCATCTCATCTAGTTTTACTCGGTCCCTAATCAACTGTGCTATAACTCTTTCCATTACTTTCATGCCCTGGTCCATCAGCTTTATACATCTATAGTTTCCTCTATCTAGTGCATCTCCTTTACCCTTGTAGCAGTTGACAATGATGCTGCTGTGCCAATCTTTTAGTATGACACCCTCTCTTATTACCTGATTAACAATACGTGTGATTATGGTGTGACCTACCGACCCAGATGCTTTCAGTATCTCGGTAACTATACCCGATGGGGCGGTTGCCTTCCCAGTCTTATTATCTTTAATTGCCTTTCTTACTACGTTGTTGCTGACTTGTATTGCTGGTCCCTCTATAGGGTCCACTTGGAGTAGAGGCTCTTTCTCCCATGCAGTCTCCTCATTTAGTACTCTATACTATTGTATTTTCGTAGTAAAGGCTTTACCTCACATAATATCGAATCTGAGATTTTGATATCATTTATTTTGAGAACAATACCTTATTGTCAGTATGAGTGGACGGTTATGACCAGTTTGAACAGAAAATGTTGAGATAATTCTGACCAGGTACAGCCGGTTTAAATGCTAATAGGTTAAATAAATGAATAAAGAAAACAATAAATAATTTCTTATATATGGGGATGGTCATTTTGCCAATAAAAACACGAGCTATTTGATTTTCACTTTAGCTTTATTATTATTAGTTGTTAGTTAGTTTATCAAAGCTCTTTTGTCACACATTCTGTGACCTCAGTGACACCTGTCTTCTCTGTCTCTTCTTTTTGCGATGAAAGAGTTTCGATGAACTAACAACTAATAATAAAGCTGAAGTGAAAGTCAAATAGTGTGTGTTTTTGTTGGCAAAATGACCATCTCCAAATATATATAAGAATATCTATTTCAACACATGGTTTCACAACAAAACCCCTATAGTGTGTTAATTCTGGTTCAACATGTATAATATATTTTGTCTGGTCAGCTTCTGTTTTCCTTTTCTCTATCAAATTACAACATCAGTTTCAATAACTATAGTTTATTATAAAGCCCAGAAACTTACTGTATATACTCGTATATAAGATGAGATATATGTGATTAAAAATCGATGGTAAAATGGGAGGTCAACTTATATTCAAGGTCAATATTTTGTTGATTTTTACCAACTTCAAAATTCTACCTAAATGAGGTGCTAAAATATTTTCACTTTGGAGGTGAATATTGCATTGCTTTCACTTTCAATGTGAAATTCGTATTTTCTATTATTTTTTATGTTTTGAATGAATATGGCCATGAAATTGGTTGAAAATTGGTAAAAAAATCATTATGTAATGATTTTATGGAACAAAAACTATACTCTAAACCACTGGTGGTCTGAGAGAAAATTTTGGTTGTCCACAGAAAAATGTGGACATTATTTGCAATTTTTATGTTTTATTAATAATAAAACAAAAATAATATTTGGTTAAAATATATTTTATAACCCCACTAAAAAATGTTTCTCCTCAATAAAGAACTAACATCCATGAAAGAATTTTACACATGTGTATCATCTATCAACAATATGACACACATACACTTCAGTATTGTTTCGACCATTAACCATTAATTTATAGTGGTCCGCAGGATTTAAAATTATGAATTTAGTGGTCCATGAGGTCCAAAAGGTTGGTGACCACTGCTCTAAATGACACTTAAAACATTTTTAATATCAAAATATTAAAACTTCATAAATATATTCTCCACTCATGATTACTTGGCTTGGCTTATAAATGCTGTTTGGATTTTTGCTTCTCTCTCAGACATAAAATAGTGATGGAGATCAACACAGGCAACTAATCATCTTTCCTGTATAAATCAGCTGATATCTTTAACATTTAGCCATTCTGTCAGCTCACATTGTATTTCTTGCAATTTGACATTACATTTCCACAAACCCTCCACATTTGTCACTTATGTCTCACTACCATTTAGGAAGGAAGCCAATCATCAGATCATACCATTGAAGCTATGTTTCCATTGGTCTTTCCTTTGCTGATACTATCTATTAGTTGCAACTCCTGCCAGGAGGTAGGATTTGAACTCAGAACAAACAGATACCACAAAGCAAAGAAATTTGTACAACTTGTAGCAGTTGCCTCCCTTGTTGTGACTCACAACCCCAATAGATTAACAACATCTAGACGGGAAGTAGAACCCTTTCTGTAACTTCCGGTCAGAACCCTATAAAACTAACAACTTTAAGTTCTCACTCTCTCATTTGCCCTTCCGGCGCCTGGCCTTCGCCAGGCGTCTCGCGTTTGCCTGGCAATCAAAACGGTAACTACTAACTTTGTTTCATTCTTTCATTTATTCATTGACATGTCAACTATACTGTTAAATTGTTGATTAAATATTATACACACAAACCATGTCTCCTTGTTACATTCATACAACCCAGTATCCTCGCTATATTTTCTTTTTTTGGGGGTGACCACTTATAACAATGAACGGCTGCGTGTTCGTATCACGTCAGGGTTACCAATATAGCGAGGATACTGGGTTGTATGAATGTAACAAGGAGACATAGTTTGTGTGTATAATATTTAATCAACAATTTAACAGTATAGTTGACATGTCAATGAATAAACGAAAGAATGAAGCAAAGTTAGTAGTTACCGTTTTGATTGCCAGGCAAACGCGAGACGCCTGGCGAAGGCCAGGTGCCGAAGGGCAAATGAGAGAGTGAGAACTTAAAATTGTTAGTTTTATAGGGTTCTGACCGGAAGTTACAGAAAGGGTTCTACTTCCCGTCTAGATGTTGTGAGTCACAACAAGGGAGGCAACTGCTACAAACTCTTTAATGATACCACCAATCCATTACCTCTGACTGCTATTTTATTTATCAAGCCTGAAAGAATGAAAGGCAAAGTTGACTTCATTGTGATTCAAACTCAGAAAGCAGAGAACTAATTCTGATATATTTGATCTGATACTCTATCAACTCTTCCAATTTGAGAAATACCATGTAATTCTACACAAAGCTTATGTATTAGTTGATATAATTATTACACAGTCAATCTCTCAGATTATCTTTCATATATACCAATGCTACACCTGCAGAAGATCATATACACCTCATTTCTTTCCAGCCACGTGGCATATTCCAAATTTAAAAGCCCATGTTTCACAACAATTTACCATCATACATCTTACACATGATTCATTTATCTGACTTTCACACACACGCAACCATCTACCATCACACATCTTTCACATGATTCATATAGTCTGACTTTCTTACACCAACATCTACCATCACCAGTGGCAAGCAGTAAAATTGTGCCTCTGCCCAAACATCAAACACCTATGATTCAGCCACTATAATGTTTCTCACCCATAATAATCAAAGACACCTTACACATCACATACATAATTCATATAGTCTAACTTTCACACACAACCATCTACCATCACATCTTACACATAATTCATATAGTCTAACTTTCACACACAACCATCTACCATCACATCTTACACATAATTCATATAGTCTAACTTTCATACACAATCATCTACCATCACACATCTTACACATAATTCATATAGTCTAACTTTCACACACAACCATCTACCATCACACATCTTACACATAATCCATATAGTCTAACTTTCACACACAACAATCTACCATCACACATCTTACACATAATTCATATAGTCTGACTTTCACACACAATCATCTACCATCACATCTTACACATAATTCATATAGTCTAACTTTCACACACAACCATCTACCATCACACATCTTACACATAATTCATATAGTCTAACTTTCACACACAATCATCTACCATCACATCTTACACATAATTCATATAGTCTAACTTTCATACACAATCATCTACCATCACACATCTTACACATAATTCATATAGTCTAACTTTCACACACAACCATCTACCATCACACATCTTACACATAATCCATATAGTCTAACTTTCACACACAACAATCTACCATCACACATCTTACACATATTTCATATAGTCTGACTTTCACACACAATCATCTACCATCACATCTTACACATAATTCATATAGTCTAACTTTCACACACAACCATCTACCATCACACATCTTACACATAATTCATATAGTCTAACTTTCACACACAATCATCTACCATCACATCTTACACATAATTCATATAGTCTAACTTTCATACACAACCATCTACCATCACATCTTACACATAATTCATATAGTCTAACTTTCATACACAATCATCTACCAACACATCTTACACATAATTCATATAGTCTAACTTTCATACACAACCACCTACCATCACATCTTACACATAATTCATATAATCTAACTTTCACACACAACCATCTACCATCACATCTTACACATAATTCATATAGTCTAACTTTCACACACAATCATCTACCATCACATCTTACACATAATTCATATAGTCTAACTTTCATACACAACCATCTACCATCACACATCTTACACATAATTCATATAGTCTAACTTTCATACACAATCATCTACCATCACATCTTACACATAATTCATGTAGTCTGACTTTCACACACAAGCATCTACCATCACATCTTACACATAATTCATATAGTCTAACTTTCACACACAACCATCTACCATCACACATAACCATCTACCATCACACATAATTCATATAGTCTACCTTTCATACACAACCATCTACCATCACATCTTACACATAATTCATATAGTCTAACTTTCATACACAACCATCTACCATCACACATCTTACACATAATTCATATAGTCTAACTTTCACACACAATCATCTACCATCACATCTTACACATAATTCATATAGTCTAACTTTCACACACAATCATCTACCAACACATCTTACACATAATTCATATAGTCTAACTTTCACACACAATCATCTACCATCACACATCTTACACATAATTCATATAGTCTAACTTTCATACACAACCATCTACCATCACATCTTACACATAATTCATATAGTCTAACTTTCACACACAATCATCTACCATCACATCTTACACATAATTCATATAGTCTAACTTTCATACACAACCATCTACCATCACATCTTACACATAATTCATATAGTCTAACTTTCACACACAATCATCTACCAACACATCTTACACATAATTCATATAGTCTAACTTTCATACACAACCACCTACCATCACATCTTACACATAATTCATATAGTCTAACTTTCACACACAATCATCTACCATCACATCTTACACATAATTCATATAGTCTAACTTTCATACACAACCATCTACCATCACATCTTACACATAATTCATATAGTCTAACTTTCATACACAACCATCTACCATCACATCTTACACATAATTCATATAGTCTAACTTTCACACACAATCATCTACCATCACACATCTTACACATAATTCATATAGTCTAACTTTCACACACAATCATCTACCATCACATCTTACACATAATTCATATAGTCTAACTTTCACACACAATCATCTACCATCACACATCTTACACATAATTCATATAGTCTAACTTTCACACACAATCATCTACCATCACATCTTACACATAATTCATATAGTCTAACTTTCATACACAACCATCTACCATCACATCTTACACATAATTCACATAGTCTAACTTTCATACACAACCATCTACCATCACATCTTACACATAATTCATATAGTCTAACTTTCATACACAACCATCTACCATCACATCTTACACATAATTCATATAGTCTAACTTTCATACACAACCATCTACCATCACATCTTACACATAATTCATATAGTCTAACTTTCATACACAATCATCTACCATCACATCTTACACATAATTCATATAGTCTGACTTTCACACACAATCATCTACCATCACATCTTACACATAATTCATATAGTCTAACTTTCATACACAACCACCTACCATCACATCTTACACATAATTCATATAATCTAACTTTCACACACAACCATCTACCATCACACATCTTACACATAATTCATATAGTCTAACTTTCATACACAACCATCTACCATCACATCTTACACATAATTCATATAGTCTAACTTTCACACACAATCATCTACCATCACATCTTACACATAATTCATATAGTCTAACTTTCACACACAATCATCTACCATCACACATCTTACACATAATTCATATAGTCTAACTTTCATACACAACCATCTACCATCACATCTTACACATAATTCATATAATCTAACTTTCATACACAACCATCTACCATCACATCTTACACATAATTCATATAATCTAACTTTCATACACAACCATCTACCATCACATCTTACTCATAATTCATATAATCTAACTTTCATACACAACCATCTACCATCACATCTTACACATAATTCATGTAGTCTAACTTTCATACACAATCATCTACCATCACATCTTACACATAATTCATATAGTCTAACTTTCATACACAACCATCTACCATCACATCTTACACATAATTCATATAGTCTAACTTTCATACACAACCATCTACCATCACATCTTACACATAATTCATATAGTCTAACTTTCATACACAACCATCTACCATCACATCTTACACATAATTCATATAATCTAACTTTCATACACAACCATCTACCATCACATCTTACACATAATTCATATAGTCTAACTTTCATACACAACCATCTACCATCACACATCTTACACATAATTCATATAGTCTAACTTTCATACACAATCATCTACCATCACATCTTACACATAATTCATGTAGTCTGACTTTCACACACAAGCATCTACCATCACATCTTACACATAATTCATATAGTCTAACTTTCACACACAACCATCTACCATCACACATAACCATCTACCATCACACACCTTACACATAATTCATATAGTCTAACTTTCATACACAACCATCTACCATCACATCTTACACATAATTCATATAGTCTAACTTTCATACACAACCATCTACCATCACATCTTACACATAATTCATATATTCTAACTTTCATACACAACCATCTACCAACACATCTTACACATAATTCATATAGTCTAACTTTCACACACAATCATCTACTAACACATCTTACACATAATTCATATAGTCTAACTTTCACACACAATCATCTACCATCACACATCTTACACATAATTCATATAGTCTAACTTTCACACACAATCATCTACCATCACATCTTACACATAATTCATATAGTCTAACTTTCATACACAACCATCTACCATCACATCTTACACATAATTCATATAGTCTAAATTTCATACACAACCATCTACCATCACATCTTACACATAATTCATATAGTCTAACTTTCACACACAATCATCTACCATCACACATCTTACACATAATTCATATAGTCTAACTTTCACACACAATCATCTACCATCACATCTTACACATAATTCATATAGTCTAACTTTCACACACAATCATCTACCATCACACATCTTACACATAATTCATATAGTCTAACTTTCACACACAATCATCTACCATCACATCTTACACATAATTCATATAGTCTAACTTTCATACACAACCATCTACCATCACATCTTACACATAATTCATATAGTCTAACTTTCATACACAACCATCTACCATCACATCTTACACATAATTCATATAGTCTAACTTTCATACACAACCATCTACCATCACATCTTACACATAATTCATATAGTCTAACTTTCATACACAACCATCTACCATCACATCTTACACATAATTCATATAGTCTAACTTTCATACACAATCATCTACCATCACATCTTACACATAATTCATATAGTCTGACTTTCACACACAATCATCTACCATCACATCTTACACATAATTCATATAGTCTAACTTTCATACACAACCATCTACCATCACATCTTACACATAATTCATATAATCTAACTTTCATACACAACCATCTACCATCACATCTTACACATAATTCATATAATCTAACTTTCATACACAACCATCTACCATCACATCTTACTCATAATTCATATAATCTAACTTTCATACACAACCATCTACCATCACATCTTACACATAATTCATATAGTCTAACTTTCATACACAATCATCTACCATCACATCTTACACATAATTCATATAGTCTAACTTTCATACACAACCATCTACCATCACATCTTACACATAATTCATATAATCTAACTTTCATACACAACCATCTACCATCACATCTTACACATAATTCATATAGTCTGACTTTCACACACAATCATCTACCATCACATCTTACACATAATTCATATAGTCTAACTTTCACACACAACCATCTACCATCACACATCTTACACATAATTCATATAGTCTAACTTTCACACACAACAATCTACCATCACACATCTTACACATAATTCATATAGTCTGACTTTCACACACAATCATCTACCATCACATCTTACACATAATTCATATAGTCTAACTTTCACACACAACCATCTACCATCACACATCTTACACATAATTCATATAGTCTAACTTTCACACACAATCATCTACCATCACATCTTACACATAATTCATATAGTCTAACTTTCATACACAACCATCTACCATCACATCTTACACATAATTCATATAGTCTAACTTTCATACACAATCATCTACCAACACATCTTACACATAATTCATATAGTCTAACTTTCATACACAACCACCTACCATCACATCTTACACATAATTCATATAGTCTAACTTTCATACACAACCATCTACCAACACATCTTACACATAATTCATATAGTCTAACTTTCATACACAACCATCTACCATCGCATCTTACACATAATTCATATAATCTAACTTTCATACACAACCATCTACCATCACATCTTACACATAATTCATATAATCTAACTTTCATACACAACCATCTACCATCACATCTTACTCATAATTCATATAATCTAACTTTCATACACAACCATCTACCATCACATCTTACACATAATTCATATAGTCTAACTTTCATACACAATCATCTACCATCACATCTTACACATAATTCATATAGTCTAACTTTCATACACAACCATCTACCATCACATCTTACACATAATTCATATAATCTAACTTTCATACACAACCATCTACCATCACATCTTACACATAATTCATATAGTCTGACTTTCACACACAATCATCTACCATCACATCTTACACATAATTCATATAGTCTAACTTTCACACACAACCATCTACCATCACACATCTTACACATAATTCATATAGTCTAACTTTCACACACAACAATCTACCATCACACATCTTACACATAATTCATATAGTCTGACTTTCACACACAATCATCTACCATCACATCTTACACATAATTCATATAGTCTAACTTTCACACACAACCATCTACCATCACACATCTTACACATAATTCATATAGTCTAACTTTCACACACAATCATCTACCATCACATCTTACACATAATTCATATAGTCTAACTTTCATACACAACCATCTACCATCACATCTTACACATAATTCATATAGTCTAACTTTCATACACAATCATCTACCATCACATCTTACACATAATTCATATAGTCTGACTTTCACGCACAATCATCTACCATCACATCTTACACATAATTCATATAGTCTAACTTTCATACACAACCATCTACCATCACATCTTACACATAATTCATATAATCTAACTTTCATACACAACCATCTACCATCACATCTTACACATAATTCATATAGTCTAACTTTCATACACAACCATCTACCATCACACATCTTACACATAATTCATATAGTCTAACTTTCATACACAATCATCTACCATCACATCTTACACATAATTCATGTAGTCTGACTTTCACACAGAAGCATCTACCATCACATCTTACACATAATTCATATAGTCTAACTTTCACACACAACCATCTACCATCACACATAACCATCTACCATCACACACCTTACACATAATTCATATAGTCTAACTTTCATACACAACCATCTACCATCACATCTTACACATAATTCATACAGTCTAACTTTCATACACAACCATCTACCATCACATCTTACACATAATTCATATATTCTAACTTTCATACACAACCATCTACCAACACATCTTACACATAATTCATATAGTCTAACTTTCACACACAATCATCTACTAACACATCTTACACATAATTCATATAGTCTAACTTTCACACACAATCATATACCATCACATCTTACACATAATTCATATAGTCTAACTTTCATACACAACCATCTACCATCACATCTTACACATAATTCATATAGTCTAACTTTCATACACAACCATCTACCATCACATCTTACACATAATTCATATAGTCTAACTTTCACACACAATCATCTACCATCACACATCTTACACATAATTCATATAGTCTAACTTTCACACACAATCATCTACCATCACATCTTACACATAATTCATATAGTCTAACTTTCATACACAACCATCTACCATCACATCTTACACATAATTCATATAGTCTAACTTTCATACACAACCATCTACCATCACATCTTACACATAATTCATATAGTCTAACTTTCACACACAATCATCTACCATCACACATCTTACACATAATTCATATAGTCTAACTTTCACACACAATCATCTACCATCACATCTTACACATAATTCATATAGTCTAACTTTCATACACAACCATCTACCATCACATCTTACACATAATTCATATAGTCTAACTTTCATACACAACCATCTACCATCACATCTTACACATAATTCATATAGTCTAACTTTCATACACAACCATCTACCATCACATCTTACACATAATTCATGTAGTCTAACTTTCACACACAACCATCTACCATCACATCTTACACATAATTCATATAGTCTAACTTTCATACACAATCATCTACCATCACATCTTACACATAATTCATATAGTCTGACTTTCACACACAATCATCTACCATCACATCTTACACATAATTCATATAATCTAACTTTCATACACAACCATCTACCATCACATCTTACTCATAATTCATATAATCTAACTTTCATACACAACCATCTACCATCACATCTTACACATAATTCATATAGTCTAACTTTCATACACAATCATCTACCATCACATCTTACACATAATTCATATAGTCTAACTTTCATACACAACCATCTACCATCACATCTTACACATAATTCATATAATCTAACTTTCATACACAACCATCTACCATCACATCTTACACATAATTCATATAGTCTGACTTTCACACACAATCATCTACCATCACATCTTACACATAATTCATATAGTCTAACTTTCACACACAACCATCTACCATCACACATCTTACACATAATTCATATAGTCTAACTTTCACACACAACAATCTACCATCACACATCTTACACATAATTCATATAGTCTGACTTTCACACACAATCATCTACCATCACATCTTACACATAATTCATATAGTCTAACTTTCACACACAACCATCTACCATCACACATCTTACACATAATTCATATAGTCTAACTTTCACACACAATCATCTACCATCACATCTTACACATAATTCATATAGTCTAACTTTCATACACAACCATCTACCATCACATCTTACACATAATTCATATAGTCTAACTTTCATACACAATCATCTACCAACACATCTTACACATAATTCATATAGTCTAACTTTCATACACAACCACCTACCATCACATCTTACACATAATTCATATAGTCTAACTTTCATACACAACCATCTACCAACACATCTTACACATAATTCATATAGTCTAACTTTCATACACAACCATCTACCATCGCATCTTACACATAATTCATATAATCTAACTTTCATACACAACCATCTACCATCACATCTTACACATAATTCATATAATCTAACTTTCATACACAACCATCTACCATCACATCTTACTCATAATTCATATAATCTAACTTTCATACACAACCATCTACCATCACATCTTACACATAATTCATATAGTCTAACTTTCATACACAATCATCTACCATCACATCTTACACATAATTCATATAGTCTAACTTTCATACACAACCATCTACCATCACATCTTACACATAATTCATATAATCTAACTTTCATACACAACCATCTACCATCACATCTTACACATAATTCATATAGTCTAACTTTCATACACAATCATCTACCATCACATCTTACACATAATTCATATAGTCTAACTTTCACACACAACCATCTACCATCACACATCTTACACATAATTCATACTAGCTAGAAAAATGCGTACAGCAAAAAAAAGTAATATTGTTGGAACAAACCTTTAAAAATACAGGACAAGGAAGTAAGATAAACCTTTAAAAATACAGGACAAAGAACAAAGAATAGGACAAGGAATATAAATTTTTACAATAATATTAGTGGCAAAATTCAATTGGTAAAAAATTGAGTTTCCATCATTACACCAATTACAACTATGATGTTCCGCATGCATCCACTCCAACCATGATCACTTGTCTGTCATCTTTCCCGGTCCAACTCCTCGCGGATGACCCGGCGCAACTCGGACTGGGTCGGAGCAGGAACTGGAGGGGGAGAGGGAGGGGTACGGGTCTTGACTCTGGGACGATGACGGCGAGTGACCAAGGTGAATGGGCCCGTGTTCGACTCGGAATCCTGCTGGTCCTCGATGACACTTTGAGGCACGGTTGACGGTTCCGGACTGGCTTCATGGGCAGTGGTAGAAGGGCAGGTGGATAGGGCAGAGTGCTTCTTCCTGGGAGAGCACTTGAAGCAGGTGAAGCCGGCGCCGGACTCGTTGAACCACTTCCAGACAGCACTGGGCATGTTGGCGCAGCAATGATGAAAGTTGAAGCAGGCGACGAGGGGGGAGGAGGTGGAGGCGTTGGTGCAGGAGCAACAGACTGCTGATTTGGGAGTCATTGTAGCTGGGGGATGCAGGCGCTGAGGGGGCTCGAGTAGAAGGGAAGAACAGAAATGAACCATGATGACTTTTCCTACATTTTTCCTGGCCCACTTCCTCATGAACCAATGAACCAGTTGGTACAACTCGGACTTGGAGGAGGAACACAAGACAGGGATCAATTTCATTGTATTGATATTTCTCATTAAGTAATTTCATGTTACTCAAATAAATCACTTTTATTTGATCAATTATCTATTTTTCCAATAAAATTTTTGCCACTAATATTATTGTAAAAATTTATATTCCTTGTCCTATTCTTTTAAAGTTTTATCTTAGTTCTTTGTCCTGTATTTTTAAAGGTTTATCTTACTTCCTTGTCCTGTATTTTTAAAGGTTTGTTCCAACAATATTACTTTTTTTTGCTGTACGCATTTTTCTAGCTAGTTTCCTATTTTTCAAGGCAATGCAAACAACAACTACTTAATTAAATAGTTATTACTTTAGTTACTTCTATCAAAAAATCCCAAAAATGATGTTAATGAAAACTATAGGTGAAAGTGAAGCTATTCTTTTGTGACCTCTTAGTTACTTGTACCAATTTTGAATTTAATTCAAGCTACAGTGTCAGCCTGTGCATTGGAGTCACAGAAATAAGTTGAGATATTTTATCTAATTGGTACAAGCATCCACTCCACATGGCGGGGACATAGGTCAGATCGTGGAGCACTCACCTATCTTAAAAATATTAACTTATGATAAATAAGAGTCATTTAAGAAAATACAATTTTTTTAAATTAGTAGGTGAGCATTAACAACTGAATCTAAATGGAGCAAATTTGCACCATTTGCATTTAGTTGAAAATAACATTTTAATTAAACATGACAAATTCTAATGCAATAGAAGGCAAATATCAATTTTCACATGCAAATTTTTTGGGGATTTTTTTCACGCGCGCCATTTTTGGTCGATTTTTTTGTCAATTTTTCACATGCAAATTTTTTTGGGTTTTTTTGATTTTTTTTCACGCGCGCCATTTTTGTCGATTTTTTGTCAATTTTTCACATGATAATTTTTTTTTGGATTTTTGGATTTTCTTCACGCACGCCATTTTTGTCGATTTTTTGTCAATTTTTCACATGATAATTTTTTTTGGATTTTTGTATTTTCTTCACGCGCTTTTTGGTATGCATTATTCATATGTTTTGCTTGTTCTGATTGTCTTTTTTCTTTTATTTCAGCAGCTTTCCGTTTTTTATACTCCCTATTCCTAATGGCATTTTTTCTCCGTTTTTCATTCTCTTTATGAATTTTTTGATCTTTGGGACATTCGGAAGCACTATCAGTCTCATTGAATTCAAATTCAGGTCCAGGATTTAATTCAACACAACCGATAATAAGCAATGATAAGATCAGTGCACGTGTTCTATATTTCTGATTGGAAATCGGGTAAATTCGTTTATTGGATTTGTAAAAAGCCGCCTGAATGTGAATTTCATCATTCGAATTGCCCGATTGTGGAATTGTTTCATTCGAAATGGAAATATTGCATTTTCGCGCCAGGCAAAAAAGTAATAAGCCGATCAAAAAGCCGCGAAACGTATATGGTGATTTTTTTCGAAAGCCGCGAAACGTATGAAGTGACCTTTTGCGATTTTTTTTGCGACCATTTTGGCGAGACTTTTGCAGGGAAACAAATTTTTCATTTGTAATAGTCAAAATAAATAAGCCGATAAAAAAGCCGAGAGACGTCATTTTCATATGTCAAATGAGCACACTATTCGCACCTATCGCAAATGAGTTCACTACTCGCACCTATCGGTACAAAAAATAGCACAACTATTCACAACTATTAGTACAAATCCAAATGATTTTCTGAATTTCTAGTATATCAATCAGCGACTGCTTTGAAAGAGAACAATGCAGTGAGTGATTACTCATTTGAATATAAATAGAAGACAACCTCAACTAGTTTGCAACGTGTGACCACTTATCGCGAGATAGGAGAACATAATAGCTCCTAATTAGCTCAATGATTAATGTTTACTGCCACATTGTATCAACATTTAAAATTCAAATTCAAAAAAATAACCGCAGTCACTGGGGGGGGGTTCAAATAACCACCGCACCCCGAATAACCGCAGTCACTAGGGGGGGTTCGAATAAGACCCTCACCCCAAATAACAGCAGTCACTGGGGGAGGGTTCGAATAAGCGCCTCACCCCGAATAATCGCAGTCACTGTGGGGGGGGGTTCGAATAAGCGCCGCACCCCGAATAACCGCAGTCACTGTGGGGGGGGGGGGGGTTTCGAATAAGCGCCTCACCCCGAATAATCGCAGTCACTGGGGGGAGGGTTCGAATAAGCGCCGCACCCCGAATAATCGCAGTCACTGGGGGGAGGGTTCGAATAAGCGCCGCACCCCGAATAATCGCAGTCACTGGGGGGAGGGTTCGAATAAGCGCCGCACCCCGAATAACCGCAGTCACTGGGGGGAGGGTTCGAATAAGCGCCGCACCCCGAATAATCGCAGTCACTGGGGGGAGGGTTCGAATAAGCGGGGGGGGGGTTCGAATAAGCGTCTCACCCCGAATAATCGCAGTCACTGGGGGAGGGTTCGAATAAGCGCCGCACCCCGAATAACCCCTTATCCTCCTCTGACCGGTCCCAAGAGATGCATCAAATGCACAGAGCGTCACCCTTACTCACTCACTTACTCACTTGAACACAGTTTTTTTCATCAAACTTTGATCATAACTTTTTTTGTGCTGAACGAAATTTCGAGATTTTTAGCTTAAGAGATGTGCAATGATTTACTCTCCATGCTCATATAACTTTCATGTGATTTTGATAATCGGAAGACATTCTAATAATGCTGTAAAGAGACGATTGCCAACGAAATCACTAAGACAACAATATGTGCTGAACGAAATTTCGAGATTTTTAGCTTAAGAGATGTGCAATGATTTACTCTCCATGCTCATATAACTTTCATGTGATTTTGATAATCGGAAGACATTCTAATAATGCTGTAAAGAGACGATTGCCAACGAAATCACTAAGACAACAATATTACTAAACTAAACCGACTACCGTCGGTTTAGGATATATATATATATATATACAAATGAAAAGATTAATATGTTGCGTACATATCTAAAATCTAATTTGCAAACAAAATGTTCACTTGCATACTATATTGGATATATACCAGATGTAATCTCCGATTTATACAATTTAAGTATTTAAATCATATTTGCGTACATGCGTAATGAGTACGAAATCTCATATATATATATATATATATATATATATATATATATATAAATAAACGTTCATACAAACATACAAGTATAATCATATTTATGAAGGTTATATGCATTTATACATAGACATTATACATACTTATTTAATAATACCAACACCAGAACCAAACATTTCTTAATAAAACAACAATAATCATTTATTTCTTGATATTTACACGAAGAAGAAGAAGAAGAAGAAGAAGAAGAAGAAGAAGAAGAAGAAAATGATGATGAGGGAGGGGGGGGGGAGAAAGAGGAACAAAACAAGTGGAGGAGGAGGGGGATTATTGGAGTCGGAAGAAGAGAAAATGCACAGAGCGTCACCCTTACTCACTCACTTACTCACTTGAACACAGTTTTTTTCAACAAACTTTGATCATAACTTTTTTTGTGCTGAACGAAATTTCGAGATTTTTAGCTTAAGAGATGTGCAATGATTTACTCTCCATGCTCATATAACTTTCATGTGATTTTGATAATCGGAAGACATTCTAATAATGCTGTAAAGAGACGATTGCCAACGAAATCACTAAGACAACAATATTACTAAACCGACTACCGTCGGTTTAGGATAGTCTAACTTTCACACACAACAATCTACCATCACACATCTTACACATAATTCATGTAGTCTGACTTTCACACACAATCATCTACCATCACATCTTACACATAATTCATATAGTCTAACTTTCACACACAACCATCTACCATCACACATCTTACACATAATTCATATAGTCTAACTTTCACACACAATCATCTACCATCACATCTTACACATAATTCATATAGTCTAACTTTCATACACAACCATCTACCATCACATCTTACACATAATTCATATAGTCTAACTTTCATACACAATCATCTACCAACACATCTTACACATAATTCATATAGTCTAACTTTCATACACAACCACCTACCATCACATCTTACACATAATTCATATAGTCTAACTTTCATACACAACCATCTACCAACACATCTTACACATAATTCATATAGTCTAACTTTCATACACAATCATCTACCAACACATCTTACACATAATTCATATAGTCTAACTTTCATACACAACCATCTACCATCACATCTTACACATAATTCATATAGTCTAACTTTCATACACAATCATCTACCATCACATCTTACACATAATTCAGATAGTCTGACTTTCACGCACAATCATCTACCATCACATCTTACACATAATTCATATAGTCTAACTTTCATACACAACCATCTACCATCACATCTTACACATAATTCATATAATCTAACTTTCATACACAACCATCTACCATCACATCTTACACATAATTCATATAGTCTAACTTTCATACACAACCATCTACCATCACACATCTTACACATAATTCATATAGTCTAACTTTCATACACAATCATCTACCATCACATCTTACACATAATTCATGTAGTCTGACTTTCACACACAAGCATCTACCATCACATCTTACACATAATTCATATAGTCTAACTTTCACACACAACCATCTACCATCACACATAACCATCTACCATCACACACCTTACACATAATTCATATAGTCTAACTTTCATACACAACCATCTACCATCACATCTTACACATAATTCATATAGTCTAACTTTCATACACAACCATCTACCATCACATCTTACACATAATTCATATATTCTAACTTTCATACACAACCATCTACCAACACATCTTACACATAATTCATATAGTCTAACTTTCACACACAATCATCTACTAACACATCTTACACATAATTCATATAGTCTAACTTTCACACACAATCATCTACCATCACACATCTTACACATAATTCATATAGTCTAACTTTCACACACAATCATCTACCATCACATCTTACACATAATTCATATAGTCTAACTTTCAAACACAACCATCTACCATCACATCTTACACATAATTCATATAGTCTAACTTTCACACACAATCATCTACCATCACATCTTACACATAATTCATATAGTCTAACTTTCACACACAATCATCTACCATCACACATCTTACACATAATTCATATAGTCTAACTTTCACACACAATCATCTACCATCACATCTTACACATAATTCATATAGTCTAACTTTCATACAAAACCATCTACCATCACATCTTACACATAATTCATATAGTCTAATTTTCATACACAACCATCTACCATCACATCTTACACATAATTCATATAGTCTAACTTTCATACACAACCATCTACCATCACATCTTACACATAATTCATATAGTCTAACTTTCATACACAACCATCTACCATCACATCTTACACATAATTCATATAGTCTAACTTTCATACACAATCATCTACCATCACATCTTACACATAATTCATATAGTCTGACTTTCACACACAATCATCTACCATCACATCTTACACATAATTCATATAGTCTAACTTTCATACACAACCATCTACCATCACATCTTACACATAATTCATATAATCTAACTTTCATACACAACCATCTACCATCACATCTTACACATAATTCATATAATCTAACTTTCATACACAACCATCTACCATCACATCTTACTCATAATTCATATAATCTAACTTTCATACACAACCATCTACCATCACATCTTACACATAATTCATATAGTCTAACTTTCATACACAATCATCTACCATCACATCTTACACATAATTCATATAGTCTAACTTTCATACACAACCATCTACCATCACATCTTACACATAATTCATATAATCTAACTTTCATACACAACCATCTACCATCACATCTTACACATAATTCATATAGTCTGACTTTCACACACAATCATCTACCATCACATCTTACACATAATCCATATAGTCTAACTTTCACACACAACCATCTACCATCACACATCTTACACATAATTCATATAGTCTAACTTTCACACACAACAATCTACCATCACACATCTTACACATAATTCATATAGTCTGACTTTCACACACAATCATCTACCATCACATCTTACACATAATTCATATAGTCTAACTTTCACACACAACCATCTACCATCACACATCTTACACATAATTCATATAGTCTAACTTTCACACACAATCATCTACCATCACATCTTACACATAATTCATATAGTCTAACTTTCATACACAACCATCTACCATCACATCTTACACATAATTCATATAGTCTAACTTTCATACACAATCATCTACCAACACATCTTACACATAATTCATATAGTCTAACTTTCATACACAACCACCTACCATCACATCTTACACATAATTCATATAGTCTAACTTTCATACACAACCATCTACCAACACATCTTACACATAATTTATATAGTCTAACTTTCATACACAATCATCTACCAACACATCTTACACATAATTCATATAGTCTAACTTTCATACACAACCATCTACCATCACACATCTTACACAAAATTCATATAGTCTAACTTTCATACACAATCATCTACCATCACATCTTACACATAATTCATATAGTCTGACTTTCACACACAACCATCTACCATCACATCTTACACATAATTCATATAGTCTAACTTTCACACACAACCATCTACCATCACACATAACCATCTACCATCACACATCTTAAACATAATTCATATAGTCTAACTTTCATACACAACCATCTACCAACACATCTTACACATAATTCATATAGTCTAACTTTCATACACAACCACCTACCATCACATCTTACACATAATTCATATAGTCTAACTTTCATACACAACCATCTACCATCACATCTTACACATAATTCATATAGTCTAACTTTCATACACAACCATCTACCAACACATCTTACACATAATTCATATAGTCTAACTTTCACACACAACCATCTACCATCACATCTTACACATAATTCATATAGTCTAACTTTCATACACAACCATCTACCATCACACATCTTAAACATAATTCATATAGTCTAACTTTCATACACAATCATCTACCATCACATCTTACACATAATTCATATAGTCTAACTTTCACACACAACCATCTACCATCACATCTTACACATAATTCATATAGTCTCACTTTCATACACAACCATCTACCATCACCCATCTTACACATAATTCATATAGTCTAACTTTCACACACAACCATCTACCATCACATCTTACACATAATTCATATAATCTAACTTTCACACACAACCATCTACCATCACACATCTTACACATAATTCATATAGTCTGACTTTCATACCCAACGATCTACCATCACCTTACACATAATTCATATATTCTAACTTTCACACACAACCATCTACCATCACATTTTACACATAATTCATATAGTCTAACTTTCACACACAACCATCTACCATCACATCTTACACATAATTCATATAGTCTGACTTTCACACACAACCATCTACCATCACATCTTACGCATAATTCATATAGTCTGACTTTCATACACAATCATCTACCATCACACATCTTACACATAATTCATATAGTCTAACTTTCACACACAACCATCTACCATCACATCTTACGCATAATTCATATAGTCTGACTTTCACACACAATCATCTACCATCACATCTTACACATAATTCATATAGTCTAACTTCCACACACAACCATCTACCATCACATCTTACACATAATACTTATAGTCTAACTTTCATACACAATCATCTACCATCATACATCTTACACATAATTCATATAGTCTAACTTTCACACACAATCATCTACCATCACATCTTACACATAATTCATATAGTCTAACTTTCACACACAATCATCTACCATCACACATCTTACACATAATTCATATAGTCTAACTTTCACACACAATCATCTACCATCACATCTTACACATAATTCATATAGTCTAACTTTCACACACAACCATCTACCATCACATCTTACACATAATTCATATAGTCTAACTTTCATACACAATCATATACCATCATACATCTTACACATAATTCATATAGTCTAACTTTCACACACAATCATCTACCATCACATCTTACACATAATTCATATAGTCTAACTTTCACACACAACCATCTACCATCACATCTTACACATAATTCATATAGTCTAACTTTCACACACAATCATCTACCATCACACATCTTACACATAATTCATATAGTCTAACTTTCATACACAACCATCTACCAACACATCTTACACATAATTCATATAGTCTAACTTTCACACACAACCATCTACCATCACATCTTACACATAATTCATATAATCTAACTTTCATACACAACCATCTACCATCACATCTTACACATAATTCATATAGTCTAACTTTCACACACAACCATCTACCATCACACATCTTACACATAATTCATATAGTCTAACTTTCATACACAACCATCTACCATCACACATCTTACACATAATTCATATAGTCTAACTTTCATACACAATCATCTACCATCACATCTTACACATAATTCATATAGTCTGACTTTCACACACAACCATCTACCATCACATCTTACACATAATTCATATAGTCTAACTTTCACACACAACCATCTACCATCACACATAACCATCTACCATCACACATCTTACACATAATTCATATAGTCTAACTTTCATACACAACCATCTACCATCACATCTTACACATAATTCATATAGTCTAACTTTCATACACAACCATCTACCATCACATCTTACACATAATTCATATAGTCTAACTTTCATACACAACCATCTACCAACACATCTTACACATAATTCATATAGTCTAACTTTCATACACAACCACCTACCATCACATCTTACACATAATTCATATAGTCTAACTTTCATACACAACCATCTACCATCACATCTTACACATAATTCATATAGTCTAACTTTCATACACAACCATCTACCAACACATCTTACACATAATTCATATAGTCTAACTTTCATACACAACCATCTACCAACACATCTTACACATAATTCATATAGTCTAACTTTCACACACAATCATCTACCATCACACATCTTACACATAATTCATATAGTCTAACTTTCACACACAACCCTCTACCATCACATCTTACGCATAATTCATATAGTCTGACTTTCACACACAACCATCTACCATCACATCTTACACATAATTCATATAGTCTAACTTTCACACACAACCATCTACCATCACATCTTACACATAATTCATATAGTCTAACTTTCATACACAACCATCTACCATCACACATCTTAAACATAATTCATATAGTCTAACTTTCATACACAATCATCTACCATCACATCTTACACATAATTCATATAGTCTAACTTTCACACACAACCATCTACCATCACATCTTACACATAATTCATATAGTCTCACTTTCATACACAACCATCTACCATCACCCATCTTACACATAATTCATATAGTCTAACTTTCACACACAACCATCTACCATCACATCTTACACATAATTCATATAATCTAACTTTCACACACAACCATCTACCATCACACATCTTACACATAATTCATATAGTCTGACTTTCATACCCAACGATCTACCATCACCTTACACATAATTCATATATTCTAACTTTCACACACAACCATCTACCATCACATTTTACACATAATTCATATAGTCTAACTTTCACACACAACCATCTACCATCACATCTTACACATAATTCATATAGTCTGACTTTCACACACAACCATCTACCATCACATCTTACGCATAATTCATATAGTCTGACTTTCATACACAATCATCTACCATCACACATCTTACACATAATTCATATAGTCTAACTTTCACACACAACCATCTACCATCACATCTTACGCATAATTCATATAGTCTGACTTTCACACACAATCATCTACCATCACATCTTACACATAATTCATATAGTCTAACTTCCACACACAACCATCTACCATCACATCTTACACATAATACTTATAGTCTAACTTTCATACACAATCATCTACCATCATACATCTTACACATAATTCATATAGTCTAACTTTCACACACAATCATCTACCATCACATCTTACACATAATTCATATAGTCTAACTTTCACACACAATCATCTACCATCACACATCTTACACATAATTCATATAGTCTAACTTTCACACACAATCATCTACCATCACATCTTACACATAATTCATATAGTCTAACTTTCACACACAACCATCTACCATCACATCTTACACATAATTCATATAGTCTAACTTTCATACACAATCATATACCATCATACATCTTACACATAATTCATATAGTCTAACTTTCACACACAATCATCTACCATCACATCTTACACATAATTCATATAGTCTAACTTTCACACACAACCATCTACCATCACATCTTACACATAATTCATATAGTCTAACTTTAACACACAATCATCTACCATCACACATCTTACACATAATTCATATAGTCTAACTTTCATACACAACCATCTACCAACACATCTTACACATAATTCATATAGTCTAACTTTCACACACAACCATCTACCATCACATCTTACACATAATTCATATAATCTAACTTTCATACACAACCATCTACCATCACATCTTACACATAATTCATATAGTCTAACTTTCATACACAATCATCTACCATCACATCTTACACATCATACATATAGTCTAACTTTCATGCACAACCATCTACCATCACATCTTACACATAATTCATATAGTCTAACTTTCATACACAACCATCTACCATCACATCTTACACATAATTCATATAGTCTAACTTTCATACACAACCATCTACCATCACATCTTACACATAATTCATATAGTCTAACTTTCATACACAAACATCTACCATCACATCTTACACATAATTCATAGAGTCTAACTTTCATACACAACCATCTACCATCACACATCTTACACATAATTCATATAGTCTAACTTTCACACACAACCATCTACCATCACACATCTTACACATAATTCATATAGTCTAACTTTCATACACAATCATCTACCATCACATCTTACACATAATCCATATAGTCTGACTTTCACACACAATCATCTACCATCACATCTTACACATAATTCATATAGTCTAACTTTCATACACAACCATCTACCATCACATCTTACACATAATTCATATAATCTAACTTTCATACACAACCATCTACCATCACATCTTACACATAATTCATATAATCTAACTTTCATACACAACCATCTACCATCACATCTTACACATAATACTTATAGTCTAACTTTCATACACAATCATCTACCATCATACATCTTACACATAATTCATATAGTCTAACTTTCACACACAATCATCTACCATCACATCTTACACATAATTCATATAATCTAACTTTCATACACAACCATCTACCATCACATCTTACACATAATTCATATAATCTAACTTTCATACACAATCATCTACCATCACATCTTACACATAATTCATATAGTCTAACTTTCACACACAATCATCTACCATCACACATCTTACACATAATTCATATATTTTTATTTTAACACACAATCATCTACCATCACATCTTACACATAATTCATATAGTCTAACTTTCACACACAACCATCTACCATCACATCTTACACATAATTCATATAGTCTAACTTTCACACACAACCATCTACCATCACATCTTACACATAATACTTATAGTCTAACTTTCATACACAATCATCTACCATCATACATCTTACACATAATTCATATAGTCTAACTTTCACACACAATCATCTACCATCACATCTTACACATAATTCATATAGTCTAACTTTCACACACAATCATCTACCATCACACATCTTACACATAATTCATATAGTCTAACTTTCACACACAATCATCTACCATCACATCTTACACATAATTCATATAGTCTAACTTTCACACACAACCATCTACCATCACATCTTACACATAATTCATATAGTCTAACTTTCACACACAATCATCTACCATCACACATCTTACACATAATTCATATAGTCTAACTTTCATACACAACCATCTACCAACACATCTTACACATAATTAATATAGTCTAACTTTCACACACAACCATCTACCATCACATCTTACACATAATTCATATAATCTAACTTTCATACGCAACCATCTACCATCACATCTTACACATAATACTTATAGTCTAACTTTCATACACAATCATCTACCATCATACATCTTACACATAATTCATGTAGTCTAACTTTCACAAACAATCATCTACCATCACATCTTACACATAATTCATATAGTCTAACTTTCACACACAATCATCTACCATCACACATCTTACACATAATTCATATAGTCTAACTTTCACACACAACCATCTACCATCACATCTTACACATAATTCATATAGTCTAACTTTCATACACAATCATCTACCATCACATCTTACACATAATACATATAGTCTAACTTTCATGCACAACCATCTACCATCACATCTTACACATAATTCATATAGTCTAACTTTCATACACAACCATCTACCATCACATCTTACACGTAATTCATATAGTCTAACTTTCATACACAACCATCTACCATCACATCTTACACATAATTCATATAGTCTAACTTTCATACACAACCATCTACCATCACATCTTACACATAATTCATATAGTCTAACTTTCACACACAACCATCTACCATCACACATCTTACACATAATTCATATAGTCTAACTTTCATACACAATCATCTACCATCACATCTTACACATAATTCATATAGTCTGACTTTCACACACAATCATCTACCATCACGTCTTACACATAATTCATATAGTCTGACTTTCATACACAACCATCTACCATCACATCTTACACATAATTCATATAATCTAACTTTCATACACAACCATCTACCATCACATCTTACACATAATTCATATAATCTAACTTTCATACACAACCATCTACCATCACATCTTACACATAATTCATATAATCTAACTTTCATACACAACCATCTACCATCACATCTTACACATAATTCATATAGTCTAACTTTCATACACAATCATCTACCATCACATCTTACACATAATTCATATAGTCTAACTTTCATACACAACCATCTACCATCACATCTTACACATAATTCATATAGTCTAACTTTCATACACAACCATCTACCATCACATCTTACACATAATTCATATAGTCTAACTTTCATACACAACCATCTACCATCACATCTTACACATAATTCATATAATCTAACTTTCATACACAACCATCTACCATCACATCTTACACATAATTCATATAGTCTAACTTTCACACACAACCATCTACCATCACACATCTTACACATAATTCATATAGTCTAACTTTCACACACAATCATCTACCATCACATCTTACACATAATTCATATAGTCTAACTTTCACACACAATCATCTACCATCACACATCTTACACATAATTCATATAGTCTAACTTTCACACACAATCATCTACCATCACATCTTACACATAATTCATATAGTCTAACTTTCACACACAACCATCTACCATCACATCTTACACATAATTCATATAGTCTAACTTTCATACACAATCATATACCATCATACATCTTACACATAATTCATATAGTCTAACTTTCACACACAATCATCTACCATCACATCTTACACATAATTCATATAGTCTAACTTTCACACACAACCATCTACCATCACATCTTACACATAATTCATATAGTCTAACTTTAACACACAATCATCTACCATCACACATCTTACACATAATTCATATAGTCTAACTTTCATACACAACCATCTACCAACACATCTTACACATAATTCATATAGTCTAACTTTCACACACAACCATCTACCATCACATCTTACACATAATTCATATAATCTAACTTTCATACACAACCATCTACCATCACATCTTACACATAATTCATATAGTCTAACTTTCATACACAATCATCTACCATCACATCTTACACATCATACATATAGTCTAACTTTCATGCACAACCATCTACCATCACATCTTACACATAATTCATATAGTCTAACTTTCATACACAACCATCTACCATCACATCTTACACATAATTCATATAGTCTAACTTTCATACACAACCATCTACCATCACATCTTACACATAATTCATATAGTCTAACTTTCATACACAAACATCTACCATCACATCTTACACATAATTCATAGAGTCTAACTTTCATACACAACCATCTACCATCACACATCTTACACATAATTCATATAGTCTAACTTTCACACACAACCATCTACCATCACACATCTTACACATAATTCATATAGTCTAACTTTCATACACAATCATCTACCATCACATCTTACACATAATCCATATAGTCTGACTTTCACACACAATCATCTACCATCACATCTTACACATAATTCATATAGTCTAACTTTCATACACAACCATCTACCATCACATCTTACACATAATTCATATAATCTAACTTTCATACACAACCATCTACCATCACATCTTACACATAATTCATATAATCTAACTTTCATACACAACCATCTACCATCACATCTTACACATAATACTTATAGTCTAACTTTCATACACAATCATCTACCATCATACATCTTACACATAATTCATATAGTCTAACTTTCACACACAATCATCTACCATCACATCTTACACATAATTCATATAATCTAACTTTCATACACAACCATCTACCATCACATCTTACACATAATTCATATAATCTAACTTTCATACACAATCATCTACCATCACATCTTACACATAATTCATATAGTCTAACTTTCACACACAATCATCTACCATCACACATCTTACACATAATTCATATATTTTTATTTTAACACACAATCATCTACCATCACATCTTACACATAATTCATATAGTCTAACTTTCACACACAACCATCTACCATCACATCTTACACATAATTCATATAGTCTAACTTTCACACACAACCATCTACCATCACATCTTACACATAATACTTATAGTCTAACTTTCATACACAATCATCTACCATCATACATCTTACACATAATTCATATAGTCTAACTTTCACACACAATCATCTACCATCACATCTTACACATAATTCATATAGTCTAACTTTCACACACAATCATCTACCATCACACATCTTACACATAATTCATATAGTCTAACTTTCACACACAATCATCTACCATCACATCTTACACATAATTCATATAGTCTAACTTTCACACACAACCATCTACCATCACATCTTACACATAATTCATATAGTCTAACTTTCACACACAATCATCTACCATCACACATCTTACACATAATTCATATAGTCTAACTTTCATACACAACCATCTACCAACACATCTTACACATAATTAATATAGTCTAACTTTCACACACAACCATCTACCATCACATCTTACACATAATTCATATAATCTAACTTTCATACGCAACCATCTACCATCACATCTTACACATAATACTTATAGTCTAACTTTCATACACAATCATCTACCATCATACATCTTACACATAATTCATGTAGTCTAACTTTCACAAACAATCATCTACCATCACATCTTACACATAATTCATATAGTCTAACTTTCACACACAATCATCTACCATCACACATCTTACACATAATTCATATAGTCTAACTTTCACACACAACCATCTACCATCACATCTTACACATAATTCATATAGTCTAACTTTCATACACAATCATCTACCATCACATCTTACACATAATACATATAGTCTAACTTTCATGCACAACCATCTACCATCACATCTTACACATAATTCATATAGTCTAACTTTCATACACAACCATCTACCATCACATCTTACACGTAATTCATATAGTCTAACTTTCATACACAACCATCTACCATCACATCTTACACATAATTCATATAGTCTAACTTTCATACACAACCATCTACCATCACATCTTACACATAATTCATATAGTCTAACTTTCACACACAACCATCTACCATCACACATCTTACACATAATTCATATAGTCTAACTTTCATACACAATCATCTACCATCACATCTTACACATAATTCATATAGTCTGACTTTCACACACAATCATCTACCATCACGTCTTACACATAATTCATATAGTCTGACTTTCATACACAACCATCTACCATCACATCTTACACATAATTCATATAATCTAACTTTCATACACAACCATCTACCATCACATCTTACACATAATTCATATAATCTAACTTTCATACACAACCATCTACCATCACATCTTACACATAATTCATATAATCTAACTTTCATACACAACCATCTACCATCACATCTTACACATAATTCATATAGTCTAACTTTCATACACAATCATCTACCATCACATCTTACACATAATTCATATAGTCTAACTTTCATACACAACCATCTACCATCACATCTTACACATAATTCATATAGTCTAACTTTCATACACAACCATCTACCATCACATCTTACACATAATTCATATAGTCTAACTTTCATACACAACCATCTACCATCACATCTTACACATAATTCATATAATCTAACTTTCATACACAACCATCTACCATCACATCTTACACATAATTCATATAGTCTAACTTTCACACACAACCATCTACCATCACACATCTTACACATAATTCATATAGTCTAACTTTCATACACAATCATCTACCATCACATCTTACACATAATTCATATAGTCTGACTTTCACACACAATTATCTACCATCACATCTTACACATAATTCATATAGTCTAACTTTCATACACAACCATCTACCATCACACATCTTACACATAATTCATATAGTCTAACTTTCATACACAATCATCTACCATCACATCTTACACATAATTCATATAGTCTGACTTTCACACGCAACCATCTACCATCACATCTTACACATAATTCATATAGTCTAACTTTCACACACAACCATCTACCATCACACATAACCATCTACCATCACACATCTTACACATAATTCATATAGTCTAACTTTCATACACAACCATCTACCATCACATCTTACACATAATTCATATATTCTAACTTTCATACACAACCATCTACCAACACATCTTACACATAATTCATATAGTCTAACTTTCACACACAACCATCTACCATCATACATCTTACACATAATTCATATAGTCTAACTTTCACACACAATCATCTACCATCACATCTTACACATAATTCATATAGTCTAACTTTCACACACAATCATCTACCATCACACATCTTACACATAATTCATATAGTCTAACTTTCACACACAATCATCTACCATCACATCTTACACATAATTCATATAGTCTAACTTTCACACACAACCATCTACCATCACATCTTACACATAATTCATATAGTGTAACTTTCATACACAATCATCTACCATCATACATCTTACACATAATTCATATAGTCTAACTTTCACACACAATCATCTACCATCACATCTTACACATAATTCATATAGTCTAACTTTCACACACAACCATCTACCATCACATCTTACACATAATTCATATAGTCTAACTTTCACACACAATCATCTACCATCACACATCTTACACATAATTCATATAGTCTAACTTTCATACACAACCATCTACCAACACATCTTACACATAATTCATATAGTCTAACTTTCACACACAACCATCTACCATCACATCTTACACATAATTCATATAATCTAACTTTCATACACAACCATCTACCATCACATCTTACACATAATTCATATAATCTAACTTTCATACACAACCATCTACCAACACATCTTACACATAATTCATATAGTCTAACTTTCATACACAATCATCTACCAACACATCTTACACATAATTCATATAGTCTAACTTTCATACACAACCATCTACCATCACATCTTACACATAATTCATATAGTCTAACTTTCATACACAATCATCTACCATCACATCTTACACATAATTCATATAGTCTGACTTTCACGCACAATCATCTACCATCACATCTTACACATAATTCATATAGTCTAACTTTCATACACAACCATCTACCATCACATCTTACACATAATTCATATAATCTAACTTTCATACACAACCATCTACCATCACATCTTACACATAATTCATATAGTCTAACTTTCATACACAACCATCTACCATCACACATCTTACACATAATTCATATAGTCTAACTTTCATACACAATCATCTACCATCACATCTTACACATAATTCATGTAGTCTGACTTTCACACACAAGCATCTACCATCACATCTTACACATAATTCATATAGTCTAACTTTCACACACAACCATCTACCATCACACATAACCATCTACCATCACACACCTTACACATAATTCGTATAGTCTAACTTTCATACACAACCATCTACCATCACATCTTACACATAATTCATATAGTCTAACTTTCATACACAACCATCTACCATCACATCTTACACATAATTCATATAGTCTAACTTTCACACACAATCATCTACCATCACACATCTTACACATAATTCATATAGTCTAACTTTCATACACAACCATCTACCAACACATCTTACACATAATTAATATAGTCTAACTTTCACACACAACCATCTACCATCACATCTTACACATAATTCATATAATCTAACTTTCATACGCAACCATCTACCATCACATCTTACACATAATACTTATAGTCTAACTTTCATACACAATCATCTACCATCATACATCTTACACATAATTCATGTAGTCTAACTTTCACAAACAATCATCTACCATCACATCTTACACATAATTCATATAGTCTAACTTTCACACACAATCATCTACCATCACACATCTTACACATAATTCATATAGTCTAACTTTCACACACAACCATCTACCATCACATCTTACACATAATTCATATAGTCTAACTTTCACACACAACCATCTACCATCACACATCTTACACATAATTCATATAGTCTAACTTTCATACACAATCATCTACCATCACATCTTACACATAATTCATATAGTCTGACTTTCACACACAATCATCTACCATCACGTCTTACACATAATTCATATAGTCTGACTTTCATACACAACCATCTACCATCACATCTTACACATAATTCATATAATCTAACTTTCATACACAACCATCTACCATCACATCTTACACATAATTCATATAATCTAACTTTCATACACAACCATCTACCATCACATCTTACACATAATTCATATAATCTAACTTTCATACACAACCATCTACCATCACATCTTACACATAATTCATATAGTCTAACTTTCATACACAATCATCTACCATCACATCTTACACATAATTCATATAGTCTAACTTTCATACACAACCATCTACCATCACATCTTACACATAATTCATATAGTCTAACTTTCATACACAACCATCTACCATCACATCTTACACATAATTCATATAGTCTAACTTTCATACACAACCATCTACCATCACATCTTACACATAATTCATATAATCTAACTTTCATACACAACCATCTACCATCACATCTTACACATAATTCATATAGTCTAACTTTCACACACAACCATCTACCATCACACATCTTACACATAATTCATATAGTCTAACTTTCATACACAATCATCTACCATCACATCTTACACATAATTCATATAGTCTGACTTTCACACACAATTATCTACCATCACATCTTACACATAATTCATATAGTCTAACTTTCATACACAACCATCTACCATCACACATCTTACACATAATTCATATAGTCTAACTTTCATACACAATCATCTACCATCACATCTTACACATAATTCATATAGTCTGACTTTCACACACAACCATCTACCATCACATCTTACACATAATTCATATAGTCTAACTTTCACACACAACCATCTACCATCACACATAACCATCTACCATCACACATCTTACACATAATTCATATAGTCTAACTTTCATACACAACCATCTACCATCACATCTTACACATAATTCATATATTCTAACTTTCATACACAACCATCTACCAACACATCTTACACATAATTCATATAGTCTAACTTTCACACACAACCATCTACCATCATACATCTTACACATAATTCATATAGTCTAACTTTCACACACAATCATCTACCATCACATCTTACACATAATTCATATAGTCTAACTTTCACACACAATCATCTACCATCACACATCTTACACATAATTCATATAGTCTAACTTTCACACACAATCATCTACCATCACATCTTACACATAATTCATATAGTCTAACTTTCACACACAACCATCTACCATCACATCTTACACATAATTCATATAGTGTAACTTTCATACACAATCATCTACCATCATACATCTTACACATAATTCATATAGTCTAACTTTCACACACAATCATCTACCATCACATCTTACACATAATTCATATAGTCTAACTTTCACACACAACCATCTACCATCACATCTTACACATAATTCATATAGTCTAACTTTCACACACAATCATCTACCATCACACATCTTACACATAACTCATATAGTCTAACTTTCATACACAACCATCTACCAACACATCTTACACATAATTCATATAGTCTAACTTTCACACACAACCATCTACCATCACATCTTACACATAATTCATATAATCTAACTTTCATACACAACCATCTACCATCACATCTTACACATAATTCATATAATCTAACTTTCATACACAACCATCTACCAACACATCTTACACATAATTCATATAGTCTAACTTTCATACACAATCATCTACCAACACATCTTACACATAATTCATATAGTCTAACTTTCATACACAACCATCTACCATCACATCTTACACATAATTCATATAGTCTAACTTTCATACACAATCATCTACCATCACATCTTACACATAATTCATATAGTCTGACTTTCACGCACAATCATCTACCATCACATCTTACACATAATTCATATAGTCTAACTTTCATACACAACCATCTACCAACACATCTTACACATAATTCATATAGTCTAACTTTCACACACAACCATCTACCATCACATCTTACACATAATTCATATAATCTAACTTTCATACACAACCATCTACCATCACATCTTACACATAATTCATATAATCTAACTTTCATACACAACCATCTACCAACACATCTTACACATAATTCATATAGTCTAACTTTCATACACAATCATCTACCAACACATCTTACACATAATTCATATAGTCTAACTTTCATACACAACCATCTACCATCACATCTTACACATAATTCATATAGTCTAACTTTCATACACAATCATCTACCATCACATCTTACACATAATTCATATAGTCTGACTTTCACGCACAATCATCTACCATCACATCTTACACATAATTCATATAGTCTAACTTTCATACACAACCATCTACCATCACATCTTACACATAATTCATATAATCTAACTTTCATACACAACCATCTACCATCACATCTTACACATAATTCATATAGTCTAACTTTCATACACAACCATCTACCATCACACATCTTACACATAATTCATATAGTCTAACTTTCATACACAATCATCTACCATCACATCTTACACATAATTCATGTAGTCTGACTTTCACACACAAGCATCTACCATCACATCTTACACATAATTCATATAGTCTAACTTTCACACACAACCATCTACCATCACACATAACCATCTACCATCACACACCTTACACATAATTCGTATAGTCTAACTTTCATACACAACCATCTACCATCACATCTTACACATAATTCATATAGTCTAACTTTCATACACAACCATCTACCATCACATCTTACACATAATTCATATAGTCTAACTTTCACACACAATCATCTACCATCACACATCTTACACATAATTCATATAGTCTAACTTTCATACACAACCATCTACCAACACATCTTACACATAATTAATATAGTCTAACTTTCACACACAACCATCTACCATCACATCTTACACATAATTCATATAATCTAACTTTCATACGCAACCATCTACCATCACATCTTACACATAATACTTATAGTCTAACTTTCATACACAATCATCTACCATCATACATCTTACACATAATTCATGTAGTCTAACTTTCACAAACAATCATCTACCATCACATCTTACACATAATTCATATAGTCTAACTTTCACACACAATCATCTACCATCACACATCTTACACATAATTCATATAGTCTAACTTTCACACACAACCATCTACCATCACATCTTACACATAATTCATATAGTCTAACTTTCACACACAACCATCTACCATCACACATCTTACACATAATTCATATAGTCTAACTTTCATACACAATCATCTACCATCACATCTTACACATAATTCATATAGTCTGACTTTCACACACAATCATCTACCATCACGTCTTACACATAATTCATATAGTCTGACTTTCATACACAACCATCTACCATCACATCTTACACATAATTCATATAATCTAACTTTCATACACAACCATCTACCATCACATCTTACACATAATTCATATAATCTAACTTTCATACACAACCATCTACCATCACATCTTACACATAATTCATATAATCTAACTTTCATACACAACCATCTACCATCACATCTTACACATAATTCATATAGTCTAACTTTCATACACAATCATCTACCATCACATCTTACACATAATTCATATAGTCTAACTTTCATACACAACCATCTACCATCACATCTTACACATAATTCATATAGTCTAACTTTCATACACAACCATCTACCATCACATCTTACACATAATTCATATAGTCTAACTTTCATACACAACCATCTACCATCACATCTTACACATAATTCATATAATCTAACTTTCATACACAACCATCTACCATCACATCTTACACATAATTCATATAGTCTAACTTTCACACACAACCATCTACCATCACACATCTTACACATAATTCATATAGTCTAACTTTCATACACAATCATCTACCATCACATCTTACACATAATTCATATAGTCTGACTTTCACACACAATTATCTACCATCACATCTTACACATAATTCATATAGTCTAACTTTCATACACAACCATCTACCATCACACATCTTACACATAATTCATATAGTCTAACTTTCATACACAATCATCTACCATCACATCTTACACATAATTCATATAGTCTGACTTTCACACACAACCATCTACCATCACATCTTACACATAATTCATATAGTCTAACTTTCACACACAACCATCTACCATCACACATAACCATCTACCATCACACATCTTACACATAATTCATATAGTCTAACTTTCATACACAACCATCTACCATCACATCTTACACATAATTCATATATTCTAACTTTCATACACAACCATCTACCAACACATCTTACACATAATTCATATAGTCTAACTTTCACACACAACCATCTACCATCATACATCTTACACATAATTCATATAGTCTAACTTTCACACACAATCATCTACCATCACATCTTACACATAATTCATATAGTCTAACTTTCACACACAATCATCTACCATCACACATCTTACACATAATTCATATAGTCTAACTTTCACACACAATCATCTACCATCACATCTTACACATAATTCATATAGTCTAACTTTCACACACAACCATCTACCATCACATCTTACACATAATTCATATAGTGTAACTTTCATACACAATCATCTACCATCATACATCTTACACATAATTCATATAGTCTAACTTTCACACACAATCATCTACCATCACATCTTACACATAATTCATATAGTCTAACTTTCACACACAACCATCTACCATCACATCTTACACATAATTCATATAGTCTAACTTTCACACACAATCATCTACCATCACACATCTTACACATAATTCATATAGTCTAACTTTCATACACAACCATCTACCAACACATCTTACACATAATTCATATAGTCTAACTTTCACACACAACCATCTACCATCACATCTTACACATAATTCATATAATCTAACTTTCATACACAACCATCTACCATCACATCTTACACATAATTCATATAATCTAACTTTCATACACAACCATCTACCAACACATCTTACACATAATTCATATAGTCTAACTTTCATACACAATCATCTACCAACACATCTTACACATAATTCATATAGTCTAACTTTCATACACAACCATCTACCATCACATCTTACACATAATTCATATAGTCTAACTTTCATACACAATCATCTACCATCACATCTTACACATAATTCATATAGTCTGACTTTCACGCACAATCATCTACCATCACATCTTACACATAATTCATATAGTCTAACTTTCATACACAACCATCTACCATCACATCTTACACATAATTCATATAATCTAACTTTCATACACAACCATCTACCATCACATCTTACACATAATTCATATAGTCTAACTTTCATACACAACCATCTACCATCACACATCTTACACATAATTCATATAGTCTAACTTTCATACACAATCATCTACCATCACATCTTACACATAATTCATGTAGTCTGACTTTCACACACAAGCATCTACCATCACATCTTACACATAATTCATATAGTCTAACTTTCACACACAACCATCTACCATCACACATAACCATCTACCATCACACACCTTGCACATAATTCGTATAGTCTAACTTTCATACACAACCATCTACCATCACATCTTACACATAATTCATATAGTCTAACTTTCATACACAACCATCTACCATCACATCTTACACATAATTCATATATTCTAACTTTCATACACAACCATCTACCAACACATCTTACACATAATTCATATAGTCTAACTTTCACACACAATCATCTACTAACACATCTTACACATAATTCATATAGTCTAACTTTCACACACAATCATCTACCATCACACATCTTACACATAATTCATATAGTCTAACTTTCACACACAATCATCTACCATCACATCTTACACATAATTCATATAGTCTAACTTTCAAACACAACCATCTACCATCACATCTTACACATAATTCATATAGTCTAACTTTCATACACAACCATCTACCATCACATCTTACACATAATTAATATAGTCTAACTTTCACACACAATCATCTACCATCACACATCTTACACATAATTCATATAGTCTAACTTTCACACACAATCATCTACCATCACATCTTACACATAATTCATATAGTCTAACTTTCACACACAATCATCTACCATCACACATCTTACACATAATTCATATAGTCTAACTTTCACACACAATCATCTACCATCACATCTTACACATAATTTATATAGTCTAACTTTCATACAAAACCATCTACCATCACATCTTACACATAATTCATATAGTCTAATTTTCATACACAACCATCTACCATCACATCTTACACATAATTCATATAGTCTAACTTTCATACACAACCATCTACCATCACATCTTACACATAATTCATATAGTCTAACTTTCATACACAACCATCTACCATCACATCTTACACATAATTCATATAGTCTAACTTTCATACACAATCATCTACCATCACATCTTACACATAATTCATATAGTCTGACTTTCACACACAATCATCTACCATCACATCTTACACATAATTCATATAGTCTAACTTTCATACACAACCATCTACCATCACATCTTACACATAATTCATATAATCTAACTTTCATACACAACCATCTACCATCACATCTTACACATAATTCATATAATCTAACTTTCATACACAACCATCTACCATCACATCTTACTCATAATTCATATAATCTAACTTTCATACACAACCATCTACCATCACATCTTACACATAATTCATATAGTCTAACTTTCATACACAATCATCTACCATCACATCTTACACATAATTCATATAGTCTAACTTTCATACACAACCATCTACCATCACATCTTACACATAATTCATATAATCTAACTTTCATACACAACCATCTACCATCACATCTTACACATAATTCATATAGTCTGACTTTCACACACAATCATCTACCATCACATCTTACACATAATTCATATAGTCTAACTTTCACACACAACCATCTACCATCACACATCTTACACATAATTCATATAGTCTAACTTTCACACACAACAATCTACCATCACACATCTTACACATAATTCATATAGTCTGACTTTCACACACAATCATCTACCATCACATCTTACACATAATTCATATAGTCTAACTTTCACACACAACCATCTACCATCACACATCTTACACATAATTCATATAGTCTAACTTTCACACACAATCATCTACCATCACATCTTACACATAATTCATATAGTCTAACTTTCATACACAACCATCTACCATCACATCTTACACATAATTCATATAGTCTAACTTTCATACACAATCATCTACCAACACATCTTACACATAATTCATATAGTCTAACTTTCATACACAACCACCTACCATCACATCTTACACATAATTCATATAGTCTAACTTTCATACACAACCATCTACCAACACATCTTACACATAATTTATATAGTCTAACTTTCATACACAATCATCTACCAACACATCTTACACATAATTCATATAGTCTAACTTTCATACACAACCATCTACCATCACACATCTTACACATAATTCATATAGTCTAACTTTCATACACAATCATCTACCATCACATCTTACACATAATTCATATAGTCTGACTTTCACACACAACCATCTACCATCACATCTTACACATAATTCATATAGTCTAACTTTCACACACAACCATCTACCATCACACATAACCATCTACCATCACACATCTTAAACATAATTCATATAGTCTAACTTTCATACACAACCATCTACCATCACATCTTACACATAATTCATATAGTCTAACTTTCATACACAATCATCTACCATCACATCTTACACATAATTCATATAATCTAACTTTCATACACAACCATCTACCATCACATCTTACACATAATTCATATAGTCTAACTTTCATACACAATCATCTACCATCACATCTTACACATAATACATATGGTCTAACTTTCATGCACAACCATCTACCATCACATCTTACACATAATTCATATAGTCTAAATTTCATACACAACCATCTACCATCACATCTTACACATAATTCATATAGTCTAACTTTCATGCACAACCATCTACCATCACATCTTACACATAATTCATATAGTCTAAACTTTCATACACAACCATCTACCATCACATCTTACACATAATTCATATAGTCTAACTTTCATACACAACCATCTACCATCACATCTTACACATAATTCATATAGTCTAACTTTCATACACAACCATCTACCATCACATCTTACACATAATTCATATAATCTAACTTTCATACACAACCATCTACCATCACATCTTACACATAATTCATATAGTCTAACTTTCACACACAACCATCTACCATCACACATCTTACACATAATTCATATAGTCTAACTTTCATACACAACCATCTACCATCACACATCTTACACATAATTCATATAGTCTAACTTTCATACACAATCATCTACCATCACATCTTACACATAATTCATATAGTCTGACTTTCACACACAACCATCTACCATCACATCTTACACATAATTCATATAGTCTAACTTTCACACACAACCATCTACCATCACACATAACCATCTACCATCACACATCTTACACATAATTCATATAGTCTAACTTTCATACACAACCATCTACCATCACATCTTACACATAATTCATATAGTCTAACTTTCATACACAACCATCTACCATCACATCTTACACATAATTCATATAGTCTAACTTTCATACACAACCATCTACCAACACATCTTACACATAATTCATATAGTCTAACTTTCATACACAACCACCTACCATCACATCTTACACATAATTCATATAGTCTAACTTTCATACACAACCATCTACCATCACATCTTACACATAATTCATATAGTCTAACTTTCATACACAACCATCTACCAACACATCTTACACATAATTCATATAGTCTAACTTTCATACACAACCATCTACCAACACATCTTACACATAATTCATATAGTCTAACTTTCACACACAATCATCTACCATCACACATCTTACACATAATTCATATAGTCTAACTTTCACACACAACCCTCTACCATCACATCTTACGCATAATTCATATAGTCTGACTTTCACACACAACCATCTACCATCACATCTTACACATAATTCATATAGTCTAACTTTCACACACAACCATCTACCATCACATCTTACACATAATTCATATAGTCTAACTTTCATACACAACCATCTACCATCACACATCTTAAACATAATTCATATAGTCTAACTTTCATACACAATCATCTACCATCACATCTTACACATAATTCATATAGTCTAACTTTCACACACAACCATCTACCATCACATCTTACACATAATTCATATAGTCTCACTTTCATACACAACCATCTACCATCACCCATCTTACACATAATTCATATAGTCTAACTTTCACACACAACCATCTACCATCACATCTTACACATAATTCATATAATCTAACTTTCACACACAACCATCTACCATCACACATCTTACACATAATTCATATAGTCTGACTTTCATACCCAACGATCTACCATCACCTTACACATAATTCATATATTCTAACTTTCACACACAACCATCTACCATCACATTTTACACATAATTCATATAGTCTAACTTTCACACACAACCATCTACCATCACATCTTACACATAATTCATATAGTCTGACTTTCACACACAACCATCTACCATCACATCTTACGCATAATTCATATAGTCTGACTTTCATACACAATCATCTACCATCACACATCTTACACATAATTCATATAGTCTAACTTTCACACACAACCATCTACCATCACATCTTACGCATAATTCATATAGTCTAACTTTCACACACAATCATCTACCATCACATCTTACACATAATTCATATAGTCTAACTTCCACACACAACCATCTACCATCACATCTTACACATAATACTTATAGTCTAACTTTCATACACAATCATCTACCATCATACATCTTACACATAATTCATATAGTCTAACTTTCACACACAATCATCTACCATCACATCTTACACATAATTCATATAGTCTAACTTTCACACACAATCATCTACCATCACACATCTTACACATAATTCATATAGTCTAACTTTCACACACAATCATCTACCATCACATCTTACACATAATTCATATAGTCTAACTTTCACACACAACCATCTACCATCACATCTTACACATAATTCATATAGTCTAACTTTCATACACAATCATATACCATCATACATCTTACACATAATTCATATAGTCTAACTTTCACACACGATCATCTACCATCACATCTTACACATAATTCATATAGTCTAACTTTCACACACAACCATCTACCATCACATCTTACACATAATTCATATAGTCTAACTTTCACACACAACCATCTACCATCACATCTTACACATAATTCATATAATCTAACTTTCATACACAACCATCTACCATCACATCTTACACATAATTCATATAGTCTAACTTTCACACACAATCATCTACCATCACACATCTTACACATAATTCATATAGTCTAACTTTCATACACAACCATCTACCAACACATCTTACACATAATTCATATAGTCTAACTTTCACACACAACCATCTACCATCACATCTTACACATAATTCATATAGTCTAACTTTCACACACAACCATCTACCATCACATCTTACACATAATTCATATAATCTAACTTTCATACACAACCATCTACCATCACATCTTACACATAATTCATATAGTCTAACTTTCACACACAATCATCTACCATCACACATCTTACACATAATTCATATAGTCTAACTTTCATACACAACCATCTACCAACACATCTTACACATAATTCATATAGTCTAACTTTCACACACAACCATCTACCATCACATCTTACACATAATTCATATAGTCTAACTTTCACACACAACCATCTACCATCACACATCTTACACATAATTCATATAGTCTAACTTTCATACACAACCATCTACCATCACACATCTTACACATAATTCATATAGTCTAACTTTCATACACAATCATCTACCATCACATCTTACACATAATTCATATAGTCTGACTTTCACACACAACCATCTACCATCACATCTTACACATAATTCATATAGTCTAACTTTCACACACAACCATCTACCATCACACATAACCATCTACCATCACACATCTTACACATAATTCATATAGTCTAACTTTCATACACAACCATCTACCATCACATCTTACACATAATTCATATAGTCTAACTTTCATACACAACCATCTACCATCACATCTTACACATAATTCATATAGTCTAACTTTCATACACAACCATCTACCAACACATCTTACACATAATTCATATAGTCTAACTTTCATACACAACCACCTACCATCACATCTTACACATAATTCATATAGTCTAACTTTCATACACAACCATCTACCATCACATCTTACACATAATTCATATAGTCTAACTTTCATACACAACCATCTACCAACACATCTTACACATAATTCATATAGTCTAACTTTCATACACAACCATCTACCAACACATCTTACACATAATTCATATAGTCTAACTTTCACACACAATCATCTACCATCACACATCTTACACATAATTCATATAGTCTAACTTTCATACACAACCCTCTACCATCACATCTTACGCATAATTCATATAGTCTGACTTTCACACACAACCATCTACCATCACATCTTACACATAATTCATATAGTCTAACTTTCACACACAACCATCTACCATCACATCTTACACATAATTCATATAGTCTAACTTTCATACACAACCATCTACCATCACACATCTTAAACATAATTCATATAGTCTAACTTTCATACACAATCATCTACCATCACATCTTACACATAATTCATATAGTCTAACTTTCATACACAACCATCTACCATCACATCTTACACATAATTCATATAGTCTCACTTTCATACACAACCATCTACCATCACCCATCTTACACATAATTCATATAGTCTAACTTTCACACACAACCATCTACCATCACATCTTACACATAATTCATATAATCTAACTTTCACACACAACCATCTACCATCACACATCTTACACATAATTCATATAGTCTGACTTTCATACCCAACGATCTACCATCACCTTACACATAATTCATATATTCTAACTTTCACACACAACCATCTACCATCACATTTTACACATAATTCATATAGTCTAACTTTCACACACAACCATCTACCATCACATCTTACACATAATTCATATAGTCTGACTTTCACACACAACCATCTACCATCACATCTTACGCATAATTCATATAGTCTGACTTTCATACACAATCATCTACCATCACACATCTTACACATAATTCATATAGTCTAACTTTCACACACAACCATCTACCATCACATCTTACGCATAATTCATATAGTCTGACTTTCACACACAATCATCTACCATCACATCTTACACATAATTCATATAGTCTAACTTCCACACACAACCATCTACCATCACATCTTACACATAATACTTATAGTCTAACTTTCATACACAATCATCTACCATCATACATCTTACACATAATTCATATAGTCTAACTTTCACACACAATCATCTACCATCACATCTTACACATAATTCATATAGTCTAACTTTCACACACAATCATCTACCATCACACATCTTACACATAATTCATATAGTCTAACTTTCACACACAATCATCTACCATCACATCTTACACATAATTCATATAGTCTAACTTTCACACACAACCATCTACCATCACATCTTACACATAATTCATATAGTCTAACTTTCATACACAATCATATACCATCATACATCTTACACATAATTCATATAGTCTAACTTTCACACACAATCATCTACCATCACATCTTACACATAATTCATATAGTCTAACTTTCACACACAACCATCTACCATCACATCTTACACATAATTCATATAGTCTAACTTTCACACACAATCATCTACCATCACACATCTTACACATAATTCATATAGTCTAACTTTCATACACAACCATCTACCAACACATCTTACACATAATTCATATAGTCTAACTTTCACACACAACCATCTACCATCACATCTTACACATAATTCATATAATCTAACTTTCATACACAACCATCTACCATCACATCTTACACATAATTCATATAGTCTAACTTTCATACACAATCATCTACCATCACATCTTACACATCATACATATAGTCTAACTTTCATGCACAACCATCTACCATCACATCTTACACATAATTCATATAGTCTAACTTTCATACACAACCATCTACCATCACATCTTACACATAATTCATATAGTCTAACTTTCATACACAACCATCTACCATCACATCTTACACATAATTCATATAGTCTAACTTTCATACACAAACATCTACCATCACATCTTACACATAATTCATAGAGTCTAACTTTCATACACAACCATCTACCATCACACATCTTACACATAATTCATATAGTCTAACTTTCACACACAACCATCTACCATCACACATCTTACACATAATTCATATAGTCTAACTTTCATACACAATCATCTACCATCACATCTTACACATAATTCATATAGCCTGACTTTCACACACAATCATCTACCATCACATCTTACACATAATTCATATAGTCTAACTTTCATACACAACCATCTACCATCACATCTTACACATAATTCATATAATCTAACTTTCATACACAACCATCTACCATCACATCTTACACATAATTCATATAATCTAACTTTCATACACAACCATCTACCATCACATCTTACACATAATACTTATAGTCTAACTTTCATACACAATCATCTACCATCATACATCTTACACATAATTCATATAGTCTAACTTTCACACACAATCATCTACCATCACATCTTACACATAATTCATATAATCTAACTTTCATACACAACCATCTACCATCACATCTTACACATAATTCATATAATCTAACTTTCATACACAATCATCTACCATCACATCTTACACATAATTCATATAGTCTAACTTTCACACACAATCATCTACCATCACACATCTTACACATAATTCATATATTTTTATTTTAACACACAATCATCTACCATCACATCTTACACATAATTCATATAGTCTAACTTTCACACACAACCATCTACCATCACATCTTACACATAATTCATATAGTCTAACTTTCACACACAACCATCTACCATCACATCTTACACATAATACTTATAGTCTAACTTTCATACACAATCATCTACCATCATACATCTTACACATAATTCATATAGTCTAACTTTCACACACAATCATCTACCATCACATCTTACACATAATTCATATAGTCTAACTTTCACACACAATCATCTACCATCACACATCTTACACATAATTCATATAGTCTAACTTTCACACACAATCATCTACCATCACATCTTACACATAATTCATATAGTCTAACTTTCACACACAACCATCTACCATCACATCTTACACATAATTCATATAGTCTAACTTTCACACACAATCATCTACCATCACACATCTTACACATAATTCATATAGTCTAACTTTCATACACAACCATCTACCAACACATCTTACACATAATTAATATAGTCTAACTTTCACACACAACCATCTACCATCACATCTTACACATAATTCATATAATCTAACTTTCATACGCAACCATCTACCATCACATCTTACACATAATACTTATAGTCTAACTTTCATACACAATCATCTACCATCATACATCTTACACATAATTCATGTAGTCTAACTTTCACAAACAATCATCTACCATCACATCTTACACATAATTCATATAGTCTAACTTTCACACACAATCATCTACCATCACACATCTTACACATAATTAATATAGTCTAACTTTCACACACAACCATCTACCATCACATCTTACACATAATTCATATAGTCTAACTTTCATACACAATCATCTACCATCACATCTTACACATAATACATATAGTCTAACTTTCATGCACAACCATCTACCATCACATCTTACACATAATTCATATAGTCTAACTTTCATACACAACCATCTACCATCACATCTTACACGTAATTCATATAGTCTAACTTTCATACACAACCATCTACCATCACATCTTACACATAATTCATATAGTCTAACTTTCATACACAACCATCTACCATCACATCTTACACATAATTCATATAGTCTAACTTTCACACACAACCATCTACCATCACACATCTTACACATAATTCATATAGTCTAACTTTCATACACAATCATCTACCATCACATCATACACATAATTCATATAGTCTGACTTTCACACACAATCATCTACCATCACGTCTTACACATAATTCATATAGTCTGACTTTCATACACAACCATCTACCATCACATCTTACACATAATTCATATAATCTAACTTTCATACACAACCATCTACCATCACATCTTACACATAATTCATATAATCTAACTTTCATACACAACCATCTACCATCACATCTTACACATAATTCATATAATCTAACTTTCATACACAACCATCTACCATCACATCTTACACATAATTCATATAGTCTAACTTTCATACACAATCATCTACCATCACATCTTACACATAATTCATATAGTCTAACTTTCATACACAACCATCTACCATCACATCTTACACATAATTCATATAGTCTAACTTTCATACACAACCATCTACCATCACATCTTACACATAATTCATATAGTCTAACTTTCATACACAACCATCTACCATCACATCTTACACATAATTCATATAATCTAACTTTCATACACAACCATCTACCATCACATCTTACACATAATTCATATAGTCTAACTTTCACACACAACCATCTACCATCACACATCTTACACATAATTCATATAGTCTAACTTTCATACACAATCATCTACCATCACATCTTACACATAATTCATATAGTCTGACTTTCACACACAATTATCTACCATCACATCTTACACATAATTCATATAGTCTAACTTTCATACACAACCATCTACCATCACACATCTTACACATAATTCATATAGTCTAACTTTCATACACAATCATCTACCATCACATCTTACACATAATTCATATAGTCTGACTTTCACACACAACCATCTACCATCACATCTTACACATAATTCATATAGTCTAACTTTCACACACAACCATCTACCATCACACATAACCATCTACCATCACACATCTTACACATAATTCATATAGTCTAACTTTCATACACAACCATCTACCATCACATCTTACACATAATTCATATATTCTAACTTTCATACACAACCATCTACCAACACATCTTACACATAATTCATATAGTCTAACTTTCACACACAACCATCTACCATCATACATCTTACACATAATTCATATAGTCTAACTTTCACACACAATCATCTACCATCACATCTTACACATAATTCATATAGTCTAACTTTCACACACAATCATCTACCATCACACATCTTACACATAATTCATATAGTCTAACTTTCACACACAATCATCTACCATCACATCTTACACATAATTCATATAGTCTAACTTTCACACACAACCATCTACCATCACATCTTACACATAATTCATATAGTGTAACTTTCATACACAATCATCTACCATCATACATCTTACACATAATTCATATAGTCTAACTTTCACACACAATCATCTACCATCACATCTTACACATAATTCATATAGTCTAACTTTCACACACAACCATCTACCATCACATCTTACACATAATTCATATAGTCTAACTTTCACACACAATCATCTACCATCACACATCTTACACATAATTCATATAGTCTAACTTTCATACACAACCATCTACCAACACATCTTACACATAATTCATATAGTCTAACTTTCACACACAACCATCTACCATCACATCTTACACATAATTCATATAATCTAACTTTCATACACAACCATCTACCATCACATCTTACACATAATTCATATAATCTAACTTTCATACACAACCATCTACCATCACATCTTACACATAATTCATATAGTCTAACTTTCATACACAATCATCTACCATCACATCTTACACATAATACATATGGTCTAACTTTCATGCACAACCATCTACCATCACATCTTACACATAATTCATATAGTCTAAACTTTCATACACAACCATCTACCATCACATCTTACACATAATTCATATAGTCTAACTTTCATGCACAACCATCTACCATCACATCTTACACATAATTCATATAGTCTAAACTTTCATACACAACCATCTACCATCACATCTTACACATAATTCATATAGTCTAACTTTCATACAGAACCATCTACCATCACATCTTACACATAATTCATATAGTCTAACTTTCATACACAACCATCTACCATCACATCTTACACATAATTCATATAGTCTAACTTTCATACACAACCATCTACCATCACATCTTACACATAATTCATATAATCTAACTTTCATACACAACCATCTACCATCACATCTTACACATAATTCATATAGTCTAACTTTCACACACAACCATCTACCATCACACATCTTACACATAATTCATATAGTCTAACTTTCATACACAATCATCTACCATCACATCTTACACATAATTCATATAGTCTGACTTTCACACACAACCATCTACCATCACATCTTACACATAATTCATATAGTCTAACTTTCACACACAACCATCTACCATCACACATAACCATCTACCATCACACATCTTACACATAATTCATATAGTCTAACTTTCATACACAACCATCTACCATCACATCTTACACATAATTCATATAGTCTAACTTTCATACACAACCATCTACCATCACATCTTACACATAATTCATATAGTCTAACTTTCATACACAACCATCTACCAACACATCTTACACATAATTCATATAGTCTAACTTTCACACACAACCATCTACCATCACATCTTACGCATAATTCATATAGTCTAACTTTCACACACAATCATCTACCATCACATCTTACACATAATTCATATAGTCTAACTTCCACACACAACCATCTACCATCACATCTTACACATAATACTTATAGTCTAACTTTCATACACAATCATCTACCATCATACATCTTACACATAATTCATATAGTCTAACTTTCACACACAATCATCTACCATCACATCTTACACATAATTCATATAGTCTAACTTTCACACACAATCATCTACCATCACACATCTTACACATAATTCATATAGTCTAACTTTCACACACAATCATCTACCATCACATCTTACACATAATTCATATAGTCTAACTTTCACACACAACCATCTACCATCACATCTTACACATAATTCATATAGTCTAACTTTCATACACAATCATATACCATCATACATCTTACACATAATTCATATAGTCTAACTTTCACACACGATCATCTACCATCACATCTTACACATAATTCATATAGTCTAACTTTCACACACAACCATCTACCATCACATCTTACACATAATTCATATAGTCTAACTTTCACACACAACCATCTACCATCACATCTTACACATAATTCATATAATCTAACTTTCATACACAACCATCTACCATCACATCTTACACATAATTCATATAGTCTAACTTTCACACACAATCATCTACCATCACACATCTTACACATAATTCATATAGTCTAACTTTCATACACAACCATCTACCAACACATCTTACACATAATTCATATAGTCTAACTTTCACACACAACCATCTACCATCACATCTTACACATAATTCATATAGTCTAACTTTCACACACAACCATCTACCATCACATCTTACACATAATTCATATAATCTAACTTTCATACACAACCATCTACCATCACATCTTACACATAATTCATATAGTCTAACTTTCACACACAATCATCTACCATCACACATCTTACACATAATTCATATAGTCTAACTTTCATACACAACCATCTACCAACACATCTTACACATAATTCATATAGTCTAACTTTCACACACAACCATCTACCATCACATCTTACACATAATTCATATAGTCTAACTTTCACACACAACCATCTACCATCACACATCTTACACATAATTCATATAGTCTAACTTTCATACACAACCATCTACCATCACACATCTTACACATAATTCATATAGTCTAACTTTCATACACAATCATCTACCATCACATCTTACACATAATTCATATAGTCTGACTTTCACACACAACCATCTACCATCACATCTTACACATAATTCATATAGTCTAACTTTCACACACAACCATCTACCATCACACATAACCATCTACCATCACACATCTTACACATAATTCATATAGTCTAACTTTCATACACAACCATCTACCATCACATCTTACACATAATTCATATAGTCTAACTTTCATACACAACCATCTACCATCACATCTTACACATAATTCATATAGTCTAACTTTCATACACAACCATCTACCAACACATCTTACACATAATTCATATAGTCTAACTTTCATACACAACCACCTACCATCACATCTTACACATAATTCATATAGTCTAACTTTCATACACAACCATCTACCATCACATCTTACACATAATTCATATAGTCTAACTTTCATACACAACCATCTACCAACACATCTTACACATAATTCATATAGTCTAACTTTCATACACAACCATCTACCAACACATCTTACACATAATTCATATAGTCTAACTTTCACACACAATCATCTACCATCACACATCTTACACATAATTCATATAGTCTAACTTTCATACACAACCCTCTACCATCACATCTTACGCATAATTCATATAGTCTGACTTTCACACACAACCATCTACCATCACATCTTACACATAATTCATATAGTCTAACTTTCACACACAACCATCTACCATCACATCTTACACATAATTCATATAGTCTAACTTTCATACACAACCATCTACCATCACACATCTTAAACATAATTCATATAGTCTAACTTTCATACACAATCATCTACCATCACATCTTACACATAATTCATATAGTCTAACTTTCATACACAACCATCTACCATCACATCTTACACATAATTCATATAGTCTCACTTTCATACACAACCATCTACCATCACCCATCTTACACATAATTCATATAGTCTAACTTTCACACACAACCATCTACCATCACATCTTACACATAATTCATATAATCTAACTTTCACACACAACCATCTACCATCACACATCTTACACATAATTCATATAGTCTGACTTTCATACCCAACGATCTACCATCACCTTACACATAATTCATATATTCTAACTTTCACACACAACCATCTACCATCACATTTTACACATAATTCATATAGTCTAACTTTCACACACAACCATCTACCATCACATCTTACACATAATTCATATAGTCTGACTTTCACACACAACCATCTACCATCACATCTTACGCATAATTCATATAGTCTGACTTTCATACACAATCATCTACCATCACACATCTTACACATAATTCATATAGTCTAACTTTCACACACAACCATCTACCATCACATCTTACGCATAATTCATATAGTCTGACTTTCACACACAATCATCTACCATCACATCTTACACATAATTCATATAGTCTAACTTCCACACACAACCATCTACCATCACATCTTACACATAATACTTATAGTCTAACTTTCATACACAATCATCTACCATCATACATCTTACACATAATTCATATAGTCTAACTTTCACACACAATCATCTACCATCACATCTTACACATAATTCATATAGTCTAACTTTCACACACAATCATCTACCATCACACATCTTACACATAATTCATATAGTCTAACTTTCACACACAATCATCTACCATCACATCTTACACATAATTCATATAGTCTAACTTTCACACACAACCATCTACCATCACATCTTACACATAATTCATATAGTCTAACTTTCATACACAATCATATACCATCATACATCTTACACATAATTCATATAGTCTAACTTTCACACACAATCATCTACCATCACATCTTACACATAATTCATATAGTCTAACTTTCACACACAACCATCTACCATCACATCTTACACATAATTCATATAGTCTAACTTTCACACACAATCATCTACCATCACACATCTTACACATAATTCATATAGTCTAACTTTCATACACAACCATCTACCAACACATCTTACACATAATTCATATAGTCTAACTTTCACACACAACCATCTACCATCACATCTTACACATAATTCATATAATCTAACTTTCATACACAACCATCTACCATCACATCTTACACATAATTCATATAGTCTAACTTTCATACACAATCATCTACCATCACATCTTACACATCATACATATAGTCTAACTTTCATGCACAACCATCTACCATCACATCTTACACATAATTCATATAGTCTAACTTTCATACACAACCATCTACCATCACATCTTACACATAATTCATATAGTCTAACTTTCATACACAACCATCTACCATCACATCTTACACATAATTCATATAGTCTAACTTTCATACACAAACATCTACCATCACATCTTACACATAATTCATAGAGTCTAACTTTCATACACAACCATCTACCATCACACATCTTACACATAATTCATATAGTCTAACTTTCACACACAACCATCTACCATCACACATCTTACACATAATTCATATAGTCTAACTTTCATACACAATCATCTACCATCACATCTTACACATAATTCATATAGCCTGACTTTCACACACAATCATCTACCATCACATCTTACACATAATTCATATAGTCTAACTTTCATACACAACCATCTACCATCACATCTTACACATAATTCATATAATCTAACTTTCATACACAACCATCTACCATCACATCTTACACATAATTCATATAATCTAACTTTCATACACAACCATCTACCATCACATCTTACACATAATACTTATAGTCTAACTTTCATACACAATCATCTACCATCATACATCTTACACATAATTCATATAGTCTAACTTTCACACACAATCATCTACCATCACATCTTACACATAATTCATATAATCTAACTTTCATACACAACCATCTACCATCACATCTTACACATAATTCATATAATCTAACTTTCATACACAATCATCTACCATCACATCTTACACATAATTCATATAGTCTAACTTTCACACACAATCATCTACCATCACACATCTTACACATAATTCATATATTTTTATTTTAACACACAATCATCTACCATCACATCTTACACATAATTCATATAGTCTAACTTTCACACACAACCATCTACCATCACATCTTACACATAATTCATATAGTCTAACTTTCACACACAACCATCTACCATCACATCTTACACATAATACTTATAGTCTAACTTTCATACACAATCATCTACCATCATACATCTTACACATAATTCATATAGTCTAACTTTCACACACAATCATCTACCATCACATCTTACACATAATTCATATAGTCTAACTTTCACACACAATCATCTACCATCACACATCTTACACATAATTCATATAGTCTAACTTTCACACACAATCATCTACCATCACATCTTACACATAATTCATATAGTCTAACTTTCACACACAACCATCTACCATCACATCTTACACATAATTCATATAGTCTAACTTTCACACACAATCATCTACCATCACACATCTTACACATAATTCATATAGTCTAACTTTCATACACAACCATCTACCAACACATCTTACACATAATTAATATAGTCTAACTTTCACACACAACCATCTACCATCACATCTTACACATAATTCATATAATCTAACTTTCATACGCAACCATCTACCATCACATCTTACACATAATACTTATAGTCTAACTTTCATACACAATCATCTACCATCATACATCTTACACATAATTCATGTAGTCTAACTTTCACAAACAATCATCTACCATCACATCTTACACATAATTCATATAGTCTAACTTTCACACACAATCATCTACCATCACACATCTTACACATAATTAATATAGTCTAACTTTCACACACAACCATCTACCATCACATCTTACACATAATTCATATAGTCTAACTTTCATACACAATCATCTACCATCACATCTTACACATAATACATATAGTCTAACTTTCATGCACAACCATCTACCATCACATCTTACACATAATTCATATAGTCTAACTTTCATACACAACCATCTACCATCACATCTTACACGTAATTCATATAGTCTAACTTTCATACACAACCATCTACCATCACATCTTACACATAATTCATATAGTCTAACTTTCATACACAACCATCTACCATCACATCTTACACATAATTCATATAGTCTAACTTTCACACACAACCATCTACCATCACACATCTTACACATAATTCATATAGTCTAACTTTCATACACAATCATCTACCATCACATCATACACATAATTCATATAGTCTGACTTTCACACACAATCATCTACCATCACGTCTTACACATAATTCATATAGTCTGACTTTCATACACAACCATCTACCATCACATCTTACACATAATTCATATAATCTAACTTTCATACACAACCATCTACCATCACATCTTACACATAATTCATATAATCTAACTTTCATACACAACCATCTACCATCACATCTTACACATAATTCATATAATCTAACTTTCATACACAACCATCTACCATCACATCTTACACATAATTCATATAGTCTAACTTTCATACACAATCATCTACCATCACATCTTACACATAATTCATATAGTCTAACTTTCATACACAACCATCTACCATCACATCTTACACATAATTCATATAGTCTAACTTTCATACACAACCATCTACCATCACATCTTACACATAATTCATATAGTCTAACTTTCATACACAACCATCTACCATCACATCTTACACATAATTCATATAATCTAACTTTCATACACAACCATCTACCATCACATCTTACACATAATTCATATAGTCTAACTTTCACACACAACCATCTACCATCACACATCTTACACATAATTCATATAGTCTAACTTTCATACACAATCATCTACCATCACATCTTACACATAATTCATATAGTCTGACTTTCACACACAATTATCTACCATCACATCTTACACATAATTCATATAGTCTAACTTTCATACACAACCATCTACCATCACACATCTTACACATAATTCATATAGTCTAACTTTCATACACAATCATCTACCATCACATCTTACACATAATTCATATAGTCTGACTTTCACACACAACCATCTACCATCACATCTTACACATAATTCATATAGTCTAACTTTCACACACAACCATCTACCATCACACATAACCATCTACCATCACACATCTTACACATAATTCATATAGTCTAACTTTCATACACAACCATCTACCATCACATCTTACACATAATTCATATATTCTAACTTTCATACACAACCATCTACCAACACATCTTACACATAATTCATATAGTCTAACTTTCACACACAACCATCTACCATCATACATCTTACACATAATTCATATAGTCTAACTTTCACACACAATCATCTACCATCACATCTTACACATAATTCATATAGTCTAACTTTCACACACAATCATCTACCATCACACATCTTACACATAATTCATATAGTCTAACTTTCACACACAATCATCTACCATCACATCTTACACATAATTCATATAGTCTAACTTTCACACACAACCATCTACCATCACATCTTACACATAATTCATATAGTGTAACTTTCATACACAATCATCTACCATCATACATCTTACACATAATTCATATAGTCTAACTTTCACACACAATCATCTACCATCACATCTTACACATAATTCATATAGTCTAACTTTCACACACAACCATCTACCATCACATCTTACACATAATTCATATAGTCTAACTTTCACACACAATCATCTACCATCACACATCTTACACATAATTCATATAGTCTAACTTTCATACACAACCATCTACCAACACATCTTACACATAATTCATATAGTCTAACTTTCACACACAACCATCTACCATCACATCTTACACATAATTCATATAATCTAACTTTCATACACAACCATCTACCATCACATCTTACACATAATTCATATAATCTAACTTTCATACACAACCATCTACCATCACATCTTACACATAATTCATATAGTCTAACTTTCATACACAATCATCTACCATCACATCTTACACATAATACATATGGTCTAACTTTCATGCACAACCATCTACCATCACATCTTACACATAATTCATATAGTCTAAACTTTCATACACAACCATCTACCATCACATCTTACACATAATTCATATAGTCTAACTTTCATGCACAACCATCTACCATCACATCTTACACATAATTCATATAGTCTAAACTTTCATACACAACCATCTACCATCACATCTTACACATAATTCATATAGTCTAACTTTCATACAGAACCATCTACCATCACATCTTACACATAATTCATATAGTCTAACTTTCATACACAACCATCTACCATCACATCTTACACATAATTCATATAGTCTAACTTTCATACACAACCATCTACCATCACATCTTACACATAATTCATATAATCTAACTTTCATACACAACCATCTACCATCACATCTTACACATAATTCATATAGTCTAACTTTCACACACAACCATCTACCATCACACATCTTACACATAATTCATATAGTCTAACTTTCATACACAATCATCTACCATCACATCTTACACATAATTCATATAGTCTGACTTTCACACACAACCATCTACCATCACATCTTACACATAATTCATATAGTCTAACTTTCACACACAACCATCTACCATCACACATAACCATCTACCATCACACATCTTACACATAATTCATATAGTCTAACTTTCATACACAACCATCTACCATCACATCTTACACATAATTCATATAGTCTAACTTTCATACACAACCATCTACCATCACATCTTACACATAATTCATATAGTCTAACTTTCATACACAACCATCTACCAACACATCTTACACATAATTCATATAGTCTAATTTCACACACAATCATCTACCAACACATCTTACACATAATTCATATAGTCTAACTTTCACACACAATCATCTACCATCACACATCTTACACATAATTCATATAGTCTAACTTTCACACACAACCCTCTACCATCACATCTTACGCATAATTCATATAGTCTGACTTTCACACACAACCATCTACCATCACATCTTACACATAATTCATATAGTCTAACTTTCACACACAACCATCTACCATCACATCTTACACATAATTCATATAGTCTAACTTTCATACACAACCATCTACCATCACACATCTTAAACATAATTCATATAGTCTAACTTTCATACACAATCATCTACCATCACATCTTACACATAATTCATATAGTCTAACTTTCACACACAACCATCTACCATCACATCTTACACATAATTCATATAGTCTCACTTTCATACACAACCATCTACCATCACCCATCTTACACATAATTCATATAGTCTAACTTTCACACACAACCATCTACCATCACATCTTACACATAATTCATATAATCTAACTTTCACACACAACCATCTACCATCACACATCTTACACATAATTCATATAGTCTGACTTTCATACCCAACGATCTACCATCACCTTACGCATAATTCATATATTCTAACTTTCACACACAACCATCTACCATCACATCTTACACATAATTCATATAGTCTGACTTTCACACACAACCATCTACCATCACATCTTACGCATAATTCATATAGTCTGACTTTCATACACAATCATCTACCATCACACATCTTACACATAATTCATATAGTCAAACTTTCACACACAACCATCTACCATCACATCTTACGCATAATTCATATAGTCTGACTTTCACACACAATCATCTACCATCACATCTTACACATAATTCATATAGTCTAACTTCCACACACAACCATCTACCATCACATCTTACACATAATTCATATAGTCTAACTTTCATACACAACCATCTACCATCACATCTTACACATAATTCATATAGTCTAACTTTCATACACAACCATCTACCATCACATCTTACACATAATTCATATAGTCTAACTTTCATACACAACCATCTACCATCACATCTTACACATAATTCATATAGTCTAACTTTCATACACAATCATCTACCATCACATCTTACGCATAATTCATATAGTCTAACTTTCATACACAACCATCTACCATCACATCTTACACATAATTCATATAGTCTGGCTTTCATACACAACCATCTACCATCACACACCTTACACATAATTCATATAGTCTAACTTTCACACACAACCATCTACCATCACACATCTTAAACATAATTCATATAGTCTATCTTTCACACACAACCATCTACCATCACATCTTACACATAATACCTATAGTCTAACTTTCATACACAATCATCTACCATCATACATCTTACACATAATTCATATAGTCTAACTTTCACACACAATCATCTACCATCACATCTTACACATAATTCATATAGTCTAACTTTCACACACAATCATCTACCATCACACATCTTACACATAATTCATATAGTCTAACTTTCACACACAATCATCTACCATCACATCTTACACATAATTCATATAGTCTAACTTTCACACACAACCATCTACCATCACATCTTACACATAATTCATATAGTCTAACTTTCATACACAATCATCTACCATCATACATCTTACACATAATTCATATAGTCTAACTTTCACACACAATCATCTACCATCACATCTTACACATAATTCATATAGTCTAACTTTCACACACAACCATCTACCATCACATCTTACACATAGTTCATATAGTCTAACTTTCACACACAATCATCTACCATCACACATCTTACACATAATTCATATAGTCTAACTTTCATACACAACCATCTACCATCACATCTTACACATAATTCATATAGTCTAACTTTCATACACAATCATCTACCATCACATCTTACACATAATACATATGGTCTAACTTTCATGCACAACCATCTACCATCACATCTTACACATAATTCATATAGTCTAAACTTTCATACACAACCATCTACCATCACATCTTACACATAATTCATATAGTCTAACTTTCATGCACAACCATCTACCATCACATCTTACACATAATTCATATAGTCTAAACTTTCATACACAACCATCTACCATCACATCTTACACATAATTCATATAGTCTAACTTTCATACACAACCATCTACCATCACATCTTACACATAATTCATATAGTCTAACTTTCATACACAACCATCTACCATCACATCTTACACATAATTCATATAGTCTAACTTTCATACACAACCATCTACCATCACATCTTACACATAATTCATATAGTCTAACTTTCATACACAACCATCTACCATCACATCTTACACATAATTCATATAGTCTAACTTTCACACACAACCATCTACCATCACACATCTTACACATAATTCATATAGTCTAACTTTCATACACAACCATCTACCATCACACATCTTACACATAATTCATATAGTCTAACTTTCATACACAATCATCTACCATCACATCTTACACATAATTCATATAGTCTGACTTTCACACACAACCATCTACCATCACATCTTACACATAATTCATATAGTCTAACTTTCACACACAACCATCTACCATCACACATAACCATCTACCATCACACATCTTACACATAATTCATATAGTCTAACTTTCATACACAACCATCTACCATCACATCTTACACATAATTCATATAGTCTAACTTTCATACACAACCATCTACCATCACATCTTACACATTATTCATATAGTCTAACTTTCATACACAACCATCTACCAACACATCTTACACATAATTCATATAGTCTAACTTTCACACACAATCATCTACCAACACATCTTACACATAATTCATATAGTCTAACTTTCACACACAATCATCTACCATCACACATCTTACACATAATTCATATAGTCTAACTTTCACACACAATCATCTACCATCACACATCTTACACATAATTCATATAGTCTAACTTTCACACACAACCCTCTACCATCACATCTTACGCATAATTCATATAGTCTGACTTTCACACACAACCATCTACCATCACATCTTACACATAATTCATATAGTCTAACTTTCACACACAACCATCTACCATCACATCTTACACATAATTCATATAGTCTAACTTTCATACACAATCATCTACCATCACATCTTACACATAATTCATATAGTCTAACTTTCACACACAACCATCTACCATCACACATCTTACACATAATTCATATAGTCTAAGTTTCATACACAATCATCTACCATCACATCTTACACATAATTCATATAGTTTAACTTTCACACACAACCATCTACCATCACACATCTTAAACATAATTCATATAGTCTAACTTTCACACACAACCATCTACCATCACACATCTTACACATAATTCATATAGTCTAACTTTCATACACAATCATCTACCATCACATCTTACACATAATTCATATAGTCTAACTTTCACACACAACCATCTACCATCACATCTTACACATAATTCATATAGTCTCACTTTCATACACAACCATCTACCATCACCCATCTTACACATAATTCATATAGTCTAACTTTCACACACAACCATCTACCATCACACATCCTACACATAATTCATATAGTCTGACTTTCATACACAACCATCTACCATCACCTTACACATAATTCATATAATCTAACTTTCACACACAACCATCTACCATCACACATTTTACACATAATTCATATAGTCTAACTTTCACACACAACCATCTACCATCACATCTTACACATAATTCATATAGTCTGACTTTCACACACAACCATCTACCATCACATCTTACACATAATTCATATAGTCTGACTTTCATACACAATCATCTACCATCACACATCTTACACATAATTCATATAGTCTAACTTTCACACACAACCATCTACCATCACATCTTACGCATAATTCATATAGTCTGACTTTCACACACAATCATCTACCATCACATCTTACACATAATTCATATAGTCTAACTTCCACACACAACCATCTACCATCACATCTTACACATAATTCATATAGTCTAACTTTCACACACAACCATCTACCATCACACATAATTCATATAGTCTAACTTTCATACACAACCATCTACCATCACACATCTTACACTTAATTCATATTGTCTAACTTTCATACACAACCATCTACCATCACATCTTACACATAATTCATATAATCTAACTTTCATACACAACCATCTACCATCACATCTTACACATAATTCATATAGTCTAACTTTCACACACAACCATCTACCATCACATCTTACACATAATTCATATAATCTAACTTTCACACACAACCATCTACCATCACACATCTTACACATAATTCATATAGTCTGACTTTCATACACAACCATCTACCATCACCTTACACATAATTCATATAGTCTAACTTTCACACACAACCATCTACCATCACATCTTACACATAATTCATATAATTTAACTTTCACACACAACCATCTACCATCACACATCTTACACATAATTCACATAGTCTAACTTTCACACACAACCATCTACCATCACATCTTACACATAATTCATATAGTCTAACATTCACACACAACCATCTACCATCACATCTTACACATAATTCATATAATCTAACTTTCACACACAACCATCTACCATCACATCTTACACATAATTCATATAGTCTGACTTTCATACACAACCATCTACCATCACACATCTTACACATGATTCATTTGCCTGACTTCACACACAAATAAAACCCAATTGTTACCAACAGAGGCAGCAGATTTAAAATTGTTTCCAACCAGCCTTACTGTAGTTACCAATTTTTCATTACAACCACATCCAACATTAGGTGTGAATGTATATAAGTTATATATAATCTTAAAATTTTAACAGCCGATTTTGTATCAGATATCCTATTACAAAACATTTTCTATAAATTACTACTGAATGTGACATAAGAAACAGCTGGTGTTGTATAATATTACTGATAATATAATAGTAATGGCAATAATGATAATAATTGTCATCATCATTATTATTGCTATGATTGGAATGGAAAGTTTGGCATGCTGGGAGTGATGATAGAATTCAAGGCTAAATGTTTAATTCTATATTTTTTCATTCCTTTGTCTAGAGAATTTCCAGTACTGCTAAAAATGACTTTTCATTTCATTCTTCTGAGTTCAATAAACTATGTACTAATTTATATCAAGAGCTGGATATACCTATCTCCGTAAATTTCTAGCTTTGTACCTATGTTAAAACCCATCATTATTAGTAGCATTATGATCAAAACATTGGCTTGGCGGAGTTGTTAGAACATCAGACAAATGCTCTCTCTCTCTTTCAGTCTCAGAATTGGTCATGCTTCATACTGAGTGATCCGTTTCTCTATAAATGGAGGAAAGTTGAACTAGGGGCTAGCAAACTATTCTCATAAAGCATGCTACCAAAAAAATAGACATCCAAAGAAACCAAGGAACATAGCAGATATTGACAGCCCAATGTGTTGTACAGTATGGAATGGTTAAAGAAAAAAAAAAATTTAGTTGTAACCCTTAAAGTTCTGAGTCTAGAGCCTGTTAGGACTGATTTAGCTTTTCTTCTTTTGTGAGTTGATAGATAAATAAGAGTCAGGTACTGGTGTTGATTTAAAACGATAAGGCCAAGCAAAGGTTGACTATAAATTTACAACAATAGATTGTATCGTATGTCTTTCATGGTGTGAAGGACTGCACATCTACTGGGAGATTAAAAAACAGTGCTATACATCAGAATACACTTCTGCATATTGATATGCAACTTTGTAAAGTCTGCCAAAATAGATGTAAGAGCCTGGTGTGCTTGAAGAACCACTTTTGAAAATAGGATTCTTAGTGACAGTCTTTGGTTATGAGTGTGTGTAAGAGAGAAAGAAAGAGAGCAATAGGTGTGGTCCATAATAGTTGGGATAACACTGTCTCTTCTTGAAGACAATAAATGTAAGCTAAGCTGCCATCTATTTCCTTTTAACACCACAGACTGGTGGTATCACCTGACTGAGGTCACACTAAACTAACCATAACATGTAGAAAGTAAGTAGTTTATAACTGTTACATAGCTATTATCAGCTGCTGTAAATCAAATTATTTAACTTAGCTGTTTGTTGAAGATCAAGCCAACTACTTTTTGGTATTTGAAGTTGTTTAAATTTTAATAATGTTCTACCAGCCATACATATTTTTGGCCTTGATCACCTGTAAAGTAAAGCAATACCTTTACAACTTTAAGTAATTGCTCTACTATAGCTTCTCTTCATATTTACATCCTTTTAAGCTTTGGAATTTAAGTCTCCAGAAGATTTTTTCTCCTCCAACTGTGATGCATATAAAGAGTGCATATCATTTAGGATTACCTTCTAGAAAGTTGTAGAGTCTCTAATTACAAGGGTGGGTTGAGGCTGACTATGAAGGAGTGATGCTAAAGCTGTAAAATCTTGCTTGCATTAATTTCAACTCTTCTTATTAATAACTGCATTGTTTCTTTCCAGGGACTATGTTGAAAAATAAACCCCATTTGGTCAGCCTATGAATTTTTCAGCTGACCCTTGTAGTTCCTATTGTTGTATATTGGATAGCAAGATTTAGAAGGTCTCCATAACAGAGAAGATAGCAAGTGAAGACTCCTTTACTTTTGTTGCCAAACATTTATGAAATTAGTGCATATATGCTATGCCATCAAAACATTATTGAACAATTTTGTGAAGTTTCAGTTCCAGTTGCTGGAGAATATTTTTCACTAACTCATAAAGAAAACTTTCTTCAGTAAAAGGTGTTGCATAGAATCAGATGAAAGACTCCTTGATTTCTCCTTCAATGATGGACCTGAGGCATATTACAACTTACTGATGTCCATGCTGATGCCTGATATTTCATTAAAAAAGGATGAAATATTCTGAACATGTTTTCATATCGTTTTTCAATGTTCACTGAAAAAGTCCCATCAAGGTCTACTGCATATACATATTTAACTGACTTTTCAGTTTTATCCTAGCTAAATAATATCCTTGAACTGAAGATGTAAAAATCCTGGTTAATATCAGAACCTTGTCCTAAGTTAGTCTGTTATTTGGTATAACCTTGTTGAGCTGTTTTGTTGAGCAGTGAACAATAGAGCTTATACCAGTCAAACTGTGACTTTTGCAACACTCACAATGAAATCTTTCAGATAAAGAAGAGATTGAAAATCAGTATATTGCAAAATCTCCTCAAAACTTTATAGAGCCTGGTTCTTTCAAATCTGAATATACTTTGAGTTGTCAACCTCCTCGTGGATGGCCCCGGAAACTGATCTCTGATCTTGATCTGGTGAATGACAACAACCCAAGACAGCAATATTCTCATACGCAAGATGATGTGAATTTGACCCATGAATCTCCACTGCCTCTACAGGACAATATCATTGAAACAAGACCAAATCACCCCATTCTGACACAATATAAACAAAAAGAATTTGGTCAGGAGTTTAGTTTGAGGGATTTCAAAAGGGGATATTTGAACCATATCTTTGGTTTCCCTATGACACAAATCATTGTAAGAGGACTGAAACATTGCATTCACAGATTCAAAATCAATTTACTGTGGATATGTATTGTATGTACGGTCATGTAACTACTGATGGACTTGTAGTGGTAACGCATTGACATACAACGTTTCTAGGGCATTTTAAAAAACCTGGTGGAGCCCATCTCCTCACCAGGTCTAACTATAGGAGATTTCTTCCAGAGAAGGAAAGAGAGAGTGAAAGAAAGGAAGTGAGAAAGAGATATAGAAGAAGAATTGACCCCAGTGCAAGACTGGTACTTTTTTATCGATCTTAAATGGATGAAAGGCAAAGTTGACCTCAGCCTGATTTGAACTCAGAGCGTAGAGAGTCAGAATGAATATTTCAAAGCATTCTATCCGACGTTCTATCAACTCTGCCAATTTGCCGCCTACTGTGGATATGGGTCGGCTGTAAAGTTCATAGGCTGACTAAAATATTGTCATGGAATGATTAAATGAAGTTTTATTTTTCAACACAGATCCTGGAATGAAACAATGCAGTAATTAATCCAAGCAAGATTTCACAGCTCTAGCATCATCGTCAGCCTATAAAACTTTTCAGCCAATCCTTGTAACTGTAAAATAACCTTTGAGTGGTTTTTGCCAGTTTTCTTCTAATAAACTATATAGTTTCAAAAACTTTCAGAAATAATGAAGGTGCTTGATAAGTATCATCTAGGTTTAATGTTTTGAATATAGACCTGTATTCTCACACAAGTTACTAATAGAAAAGTAAAGTAAACTCTTAGTTATGAGAAATACAAGGTTTGGTGTAGAATAGCAAATGAATAATCACATTTTAAAATGTAATATTTCAAAATAAAATGTTTGAATGAAATGGAAAAAGAAAATGACACAAAATTTAAACATTGCAAAAAGGTCAGATTTGTCAAATTTGACCACAAAAAATGCTAGAATGACAACCTTTCCCATAACCACCACCATCATTTCCCATGCCATATATTTTATTACTCTATCTATTATCATCATCAATCTGACCCACCATCACCAATGCCACTATTATAATCACCACCAACACCATCACCTCCATTACTGCCACTGCTGTAATCACCACCACCACAACCATTGCTACTGCTGTAATCACCACCACCACAACCATTGCTACTGCTGTAATCACCACCACCACAACCATTGCTACTGCTGTAATCACCACCATCATCTCCATTGCCTCAGCTATAATGGTTCATATGCATATATATATATGTGTGTATATTGCTTGCTGGTGTCCAGTTGTTTGAGCAACAGAACAGCCTGCAAACATACATGTTACTAGAAATCAAACTCACATTCTTATAATTATGAGCTGAACACTCTATGCAATGCCCCCCCTCCCCCATATATATATATATATATATATATATATATATATATTCTATATAGAGGGCACACAAAAAAAAACAACAAAAGATAGACAGTCCCATCTCCTCAGTCAACCTCTGGAAATCGCTACTGTTTTAAGGCTGATTCCATTCATTCCAGTGCACACTAGGACAAAACAAAACAGGTAGAGATGAGTTATGCATTTAAGCGAATTACACAAATATAGATGAGAAAGAATCCCATATGCATCAAGTGAGAAAGAAGGGAAAGAATGGTGCATGGGTGCTTGGCCAAAAGAGAAAAACAGTAAAACAGAAGAGAATAATATGGACTGTAGTCTGGGTGGTGTGATGTCTAATATATGATAGTTTAAAAAAAAAGCCCACATGACTAATTCTTTAGCAGCATTTCTCAACTGGTGTTCTCCAGAACCCTAGGTTTCTGCAAGGAACTGATAAATAAGCTAATACATTTTACTCTTCAGTAATATTTCTTCAGCTGTATAGTCGTAATTTTATTATACATATATGGCATATTGTTAGAAAACCCTCGGTTATCATAATAAAGGCTTAGGCCTCTAAAAGAGATACATATTAAAAATTGTTTCTACTTTGGGCACAAGGCCAGCAATTACTCTAGTGCATTACTGGTACTTTATTTGATCAACCCCGTAAGGATGAAAGGCAAAGTTAACCTCGGCGGGATTTGAACTCAGACGGTAAAGGGCCGTAACTCTATGCTGCAAGGTATGGCGCCCAACCCTCAACCCTACTGCCATCCATTAATAATTGTTTCTACATTTGGCACAAGGCCAGCAAATACCCTAGTACATTACTGGTACTTTATTTTATCGACCCCGTAAGGATGAAAGGCAAAGTTAACCTCGGCGGGATTTGAACTCACACCGTAAAGGGACGTAACTATGCTGGAAAGTATGGCGTCCGACTCTCTACTGATACTGCCAATCCACCGTCATCCATTAATAATGATTTCTGATTTAGGCACAAGGCCTAAATTGGGGTGAGGGGAAAGTCGATTAAATCGACTCCAGTACATTACTGGTACTTTATTTTAAGACCCCTTAAGGATGAAAGGCCAAGCTAACCTTGGCGGGATTTGAATTCAGAATGTAAAAAGCCGTAACTCTATGCCGCGAAGCAAGGTGTCCGACGCTCTACCGATACTGCCGATCCACCGGTATATAATAATGTTTGTGCAGGGGTTCTCTGAGACATGGAAACTATTTCACGGATCCCACATGAATAAAAACGTTGAGAAACGCTGGTCTTTAGAATATGAATTCAAAATAGGGGTCGCACAGGAAATGAAAAAAAAAAATACTACACTGGAAAGAATGATTTGTCAATATATTTTGAAAGCGAAAATAAGAATGAGTTTCGTTCATGATTCGCAATAAAAACTCTTATCAACATTTTAACAGGTGAGATGGGGAGGGTGAATGATATTGAAATCAATCGAAAACAAATGGCATATTCATACAGAAATCGGCTGTATGGCAGGATACACCGCTTATATTTTTGTTTATTGGTCCCCGCTGCTTTTTAAACAAAGTTCGTGGGAGGTAACTCTAAAGAATATAGTTTAGATATTAAATTAAAAAGAGAGATAACTCTGTATTTACCAAAAATCACTGAAATAAATATTAATTGGATCATGGGTAGGCGGCGAATTGGCAGTGTTTAGAATGTCAGATAGAATCCGACTTTCTGCTCTCTGATTTCAAACCTGCCGAGGTCAACTTTGCCTTTCATCCAATTGAGGTTGACAAAAAAAAGTACCAGTATAGTTCTGGGGCCGATTCTTTCTCTCACTCTCTATGGAAGAAATCTGTTGTGTTCAGACCTGGCGAGGAGCTAGGCTCCCCCAGGTTAAAAAATACCCTAGAAACTCCGTATGTCAATACGCCGCCCCTACGACACCCTCAGGAGTTACGGGTCCATACATAATTATGACTATAATAAATGGAAATAAATATAAGACATCTAGAAATTTTCTTGAAGAACTTTCTAACTAAAGACGAGATAATAATTTTATCAACTTGATGTTAACTAAAATATTACGATGTTATTAAAAACAACAACAAAAGAAAAAAGAATTGTTTGCATTGAGTGATAAGGATTGAAGTCAAGTTCCTGGCGAACCTCTCTCTCTATATATTAATCTCTCTCTCTCTCTCTCTCTCTCTCTCTCTCTCTCTCTCTCTCTCTCTCTCTCTCTCTCTCTTCTCCTCTCTCACCCACTTCCCCTTTTCCCCGCTCTTACTCTCACTCCTCCCCCCACTCTCTCTTCCTATAATCTTATATTATGCTCTGAAATATGCCTTCAATTATCCTGACCTTATAAAATGTCTCACCATGTTGGAATATTTCAACTTGCATGATTGCCGATAATTATAATACATTGAGCTTAACCATATCTCGATATATATGACTGAAGAGGATACCTCTCAAGCGTAAAACTAATACTAATATCATTTGTACTGCCTCTTTGTTTTTCTGTTTTTTGTTCTCTGTTTATTTATTAAACTATATATATATATATATATATATATATATATATATATATATATATATATTAAGTGTATTGAGTTCAAAACTCAAGCATTCCTTTACAATGAAATAGCTCAAAGAAAGAAATATTTCTGACCCGTATAATACAAGTAAATATAAATTAATATATATGATGAAACACAAATACCAACCTATCTGTGTTTATATTGTAAAAGAAATTAAGTTAGCTAGAATGAAATATACTAATTATAATATTACAGTTTGCCTATCTCGATTTAAAATAATAAATCAATAAAAACAAACAGTATTGGCAAATGGCCATGGTGTTTAGACAAATTTAAATTTCAAAATCAAACCTGTTCCGTAGATAAGTTTAAACTTTAAAATCCAAATATGTTTCGAGATGAATAAGTGTAAGGATATCATGTCCAGCTCACATTAGTAAACTTTCTGTTTTTACACATACATACACATATATATGGGGGGGGGGGGGGGATGTATTTTAAGGAAAACAATGTTATTTTTTAAATTTTACACACGTTTCAATTTTAAGGATAAGCAATCCATAATCGATAATTTTAATTACCTCACCAGGAAAAATATAATTAAAGTTAAAAAAGCTCCTCAATAAAAATCACAATATAAGAGGAAATAATTGTTTCTACTTTTGGCACAAGGCCAGCAATTACACAATGCATTACTGGTACTTTATTTTATCGACCCCGTAAGAATGAAAGGCAAAGTTAACCTCGACGGGATTTGAACTCAGACCGTAAAGGGACGTAACTATGCTGGAAAGCATGGCGCCCGCAACTTATTTTAAATGGTCCAGTCAGTGTGAAGCATAAAGTAATCATTATTATTTTGTCGGACGCCATGCTTTGCAGCATAGAGTTACGGCCCTTTACTATCTGAGTTCGAATCCCGCTGAGGTTAACTTTGCTTTTCATTCTTACGGGGTCGATAAAATAAAGTACCAGTAATGCACTGGGATAATTGTTGGCCTTGAAACAATTATTTTTTAGATAAATGGGAAGTAACTCTCTAGCAAAAAAATAAAAAATTAAAAAAAGAACGGAGATAACCTATTTAGTGAGTGTAAATGAGTTGTATACAATCAAAAAGAAAACACTAAGTGCTGGTGGTCATATATATGTAGCAGTAAATTGATACACTCCTCAATAGAGTTTCTTTCGCAATATAGAGCGGCCACCATGAAGCTGACCTTGGTGGCCTCACAGATAAGTGTACATTGTAAATGGGCTTTCGAGTCACCAATATATCTGAGCTTTTGACATATCAAACGGCGATCTGCTTATTCTCAAGTCCCGGAGACCGAGGAAGCAATACTCATAAATAGCCTGTTTCCAGAGTAAATTCAAAGTTGCAGAGTTCATATTAACTAGTTAAGATGTAGTGGTCAACTACAAATCCCAAATCCGCAATCAGTATGTTGATTTTGGTATGGTCCGAAACAGCTGAGTTTCGGTGGATCAGATATTTGGAAGTCATGGGTTTGGCATAATAGGAATGGAGGATTTGTTTTTTGTTATTAATGGTATCTAACCAGAGCTCTGTGTCTAGTACAGGTAATCGATGGTTGGGGTGTTTGCTTGGGTAGTCTATAGTAACTCTAATACTCTGGTGGATGGAGTTAACTATTTGCTGGATGCTTTCCATGGTGTTTTTCTCTAATTCCTGACTGTTCTCTAGTGGGGGTGTTTTTACTACGAGGTTTATATCATCAACGTAGCGGGAGTACATTATCATGTACATTATAATATAATGTCACTGAAGAGGTCACAGAATGTGTGACGAAAGAACTTTGACAATATATGAACAATCGTTTGGTTGTGGAACCAACCAACCAACCGGAAATTTATAAATTTATAAATTTAATTTATAATAAATTGAAGTGAAAGCAACTGGTGCATGTGTTTCTTATTGGCAACATGACCTCCCAAAGCATAACAATATCGGTTTCAACACACGTTTTCAGATAAAGAATCTTGCTAAACAAATTCAGAAACGAAATATATATATATATATATACTCTATATATAAAATTGTTTCTACTTTTGGCACAAGGCCAGCAATTATCCCAGTGTATTACTGGTACTTTATTTTATCTACCCCACAAGGATGAAAGGCAAAGTTAACCTCGGCGGGATTTGAACTCAGAACGTAAAGAGCCATAACTCTATGCTACACAGCATGGTGTCCAAACGATCTACCGATCCTGCCAATCCATCACCTGTACCAATCTAAACATTAAGAAAGATGCTAATGTTACATAAATCGTTTATTCATAATAATTATTTCAACGGTTCTCCCATGCAATCCAAGATGTAATTCATGCATTTATTGTTGTTATGAGAACGGTATCTTCAGAATAAACCCGATTTTGTGATATGCCGCCGGCAGAAAAAACACATCCTTCTGTTCGTGCGCCCGGCAGACATATGAGTTCCTAAAAGGGTCTTTCCCAGCCGTCGTGTTTTCTGGAGTAAAGTGCTATCCACGTGTCAATTAGCGAAATAAGGAATCACATATTCCCCACGGAATTAGGGTCTTAAATTATCAAAAGGATGAGCCTACAAGTGTGTTGTGTTGACCTGTATCAAACGATAGTCTATGCGTAGCTAGATTCCAGCAGATAGGTGAAGCAATATACGGAACTCTGAGGGAGGGTGAGATATACATTTTAATGACAGCTACATACAATACAACAGCAACAACAATAAAGACAACAGCAACACCGACCACATCGGTCGTTGAAGTGGTAGTGATAGTAATACCCAGCTAATGGCAGCGACTATATCCCTACCCGATAGCCAGGCAACGGCAACAACAACACCAGTAATGAATCCGTCACGACAACTACGGCAACAAAAAAGGCCTGGTGGTGCTGGTCGCTGTAAATAAATTCCTACAGTAATAACAATGGTTTCTTTATTTATTTATTTATCCTACAGTAATAATAATAGTAATAATCTAAACTATAATAAAGTAAGAAGTTTTTGTTGAACTTCACCATTCAATGCGATAGAATGATTGAGGCAAGAAGGACAGACATTTTAGTTGTGAACAAGAAGAAAAAAGATCGATATATTTATCCCATGAGACAGAAGAGTGGAGGATAAAGAGCATGAAAAGATGCAGAAGTTTGAGCCACTGAAGAAGGAAGTTGGAAAGTTGTGGATGATGAAAGAAGTTTTAGTGATTTCAGTGGTGATCAGAGCACTTGGATGCATGTTGGACACTTTTGAGTACAGTGTAAATAGAATCTGAATTGATGCAAGGTTACAGGTCATCTAGAAGACAGCACTTCTTGGTACAGCAAGGATTTTAAGGAAAGTCTTGTCTATGTAAAACATAGGAGAGAATGCAGTTAGGGACCTTTCTCGATTTGTTGATGCTCCCTAACTGAAATTTACAAAAATGAACCATAATAATAATCTAAACTATAATAAAGGAAAGTCTGCGGGATTGCATACGGTTTTTTAAATTTTTTATCCCGTTTGTAAAATAAGTTGGATTACCTTGAATAAATAATGAATGAATATTACATAATTTATCTACTAAATTTCGTGGCTGTTCATTAAATATATTTTGTTTATTTAAAGAATCACTTCTTTAAAATTTTTGAAATGTCAACACTTCTGGTGGCGATCGCTTAAATAAACATACTAATTTTCCGTCACTAATTTTCTCCTAATGCAGATTATATATAATATCGTCTTTTTTTTAATGTATCATCTATTACGTTACTGATTACATAAGACAGTGTAACACAGTCTTCGTTCAATTTCTGTGTATATTGTCAATTACGATTTTATTTGATCATATCTACATGCATATATACTTGCGTATAATATCAATATACACACTACACATGCTAACAGATATATTATATCGTCTTTTTTTAATGTATCATGGATTTCGTCACTGATTACAGAAGACAGTGTAACACAGTCTTCGTTCAATTTCTGTGTATATTGTCAATTACAGTTTTATTTGATGTATTATATCTACATGCATATATACTTGCGTATAATACCAATATACTCACTACACAAGCTAGCAGAAAACCACTTTTTTTCTTCTAGTTTCAAGTGGTTTTTCTGCTAGTACTAATAATTGTTTCTTCTTTCAGCACAAGGCCAGCAATTGCCCAGTGCATTACTGGTACTTTATTTTATCGACCCCGTAAGGATGAAAGGCAAAGTTAACCTCAACGGAATTTGAACTCACTAATAATAAACGTCGCTTCTACCCTTTGGCACAAGGCCAGCAATAATCTCAATGCAAAATAATAATTAGTAACCACAATAGTAGTCAGTTGTAACTACATTGGTATTAATAATAACAACGGTAACAATAACGCCCGGACAAAAGGGGACTACTAGACAGTGGGTGCAAGTTGTAGGAAGCAAATATATAAACAAAAAAACATACATATTGGTATACAGATATAAATGCAGGTATACATACGGAGAACAAGGAATAAAGAGATATAAAACACGGACCCTTATGTCGCGAGTATGGACAGTCGTGCATGGATGTCAAAAACGTTCGCAAGTGGTGTAGAGAGTTTACAGCCAGTCGTACTGAAATTCACGACGAACAAAGGAGCGGGACGTTCTTGACATCCATGCCCGACTATCCATACACTTCCGTCAATTGGCGATGAATTTCAATCGCTTCAACGCCTTTTGCGTTCAAAAACCGAATAACTGCACGAACTTCGCACTTGGCGGTAGCGTTCAACGGGAGCTCCATTCTCAACGGCTGCCAAGCCAAGATTGAGCATCACAGCGAAGCGCGCGCATGCTTGTTTGGGAGTGAAGGAAGCACCAATCACAACAATGTTGCCAACAGACGTACGAACAGTTTCTCTGCGCCCGCATCGCTTTGGAGACCTTACTTTTGGGTTTGCCCTCGTATATAAATAACATAACAAATGCTTAAATAACACCAAAAATTGCTCGCAATTCGTTCAGAAGAACAAATATGTCTAAATCGTGTATAATAACACAATAATATAAATTCATGAACAAAAATGATAAAGGAAAGAAAGAAAAAAGAAAAAAAGTGTTAGAGGCGTGGGGGGGGGGGGGGTTCACCACCAAGTGTGAAAATCGGCAACACCTCACACCTTTGGGGTCAACTGTACACTTTCAGGCAAGCCAACATGCTCGCAGTATTACGATGGGTGATGGCGAGGCTAAGGCGCTGAAATAACCAGGCACCCTGACAGGCATCACCTGACACCTCTGTAAGGCAAGCCGCCAGTGAAGACAAGAACCTCGCTGTCAGCGGCCCAACTCCACTGAACGTCTCGAACGCCACAGGCTGGAAAAAATAATTGTTTGATAAATCCTGGTATTTCCGAATTTTATTCCGTTCGGCAGCGGAAGAAGCGACCCCCGCATTCACCGCGGCGTCCATGATGTGGGAGGGAGCAAAAGAGTTACTGACTGTGACGTCCCAGATGAGACATCTAACTCTCACCCAGGGACAAAGGGTAAGACCGTCTGGTCACTTCCCACCACTCCTGGATAAACCAGCCGGCTCCAGAACTGTGGGGATATTAACTTGAGCCAGAGTCCGTTTGATGATCAGGTTTAGCTCAGTATGACGGCAAAACGACCAGCATTCAGGTGGCAGGACAATCCATGTAGACCTGTGGAGTCGAGGGACCTACCACAGCGGCATCTCAGATCCCCACAGACGTCGGCTCCCACACGAAGTGCAATGGAGATACGGAGTTCGTCCTGACTGAGAAGGCCACCAATGTTGGCATCAATCCAGTCCCCCGAGAACTTTGCGCTAACTGAAAGTAAGCGGCACCTAGAAAATTAATCGGAAAGATCAAAGAGAAAGTTGAAATTTTCCATCGAGCGCAGATTGTTCCATACTCTCTGCTTCCGTCTATCGTCATCAGTAACTTGGACTGAC
>OZ024740.1:105090051-105160051 GCA_964016885.1 Eledone cirrhosa
AGCCGATAACAGCCGCTGAAGTACGGGAGGCAATGACTGGCTGCACAAGGGGTAAATCGCCTGGTTTGGATGGTTTGCCCTATGAACTTTACGTACAGATGCCAGACTTGTTTGGAGGCCTCTTGGCGGACGTCTACTGCAACTGGCAACAGAACGGGAGAATTCCCAGCTCTGTGAGCCGAGGAGCGGTGGCGCTGCTGAGAAAGGATCCGAACAAGAGGGATAACATAGATAATTTCAGGCCCATAACTCTGCTAAACGCAGATTTCATGATTTTGGTCAAGGTGCTAGCAAAGAGGTTGGCGCTTGTCGTTGGTGGTCTGGTGGGAGAGGCGCAGACGTGCGCCATTCCCGACAGATCCATCCACGACAACCTCCACCTCATGCGATACATCGTAGAGAGGGTAGCTAGGGAACCTGGCACGGGTGGGTCCTTGATCAATTTAGATCAGTCGAAAGCTTTCGATAGGGTCGACCATCGTTACCTAGCGGCAGTCCTGAGGGCGGCTGGCTTTGGGCCCGTCTTCAGAGGCTGGATCGCTGCCATGCACAGCGACATCTGCTCTGTGGTGAGAGTGAACGGTCACCTTTCGGAACCGTTCAACATCATGCGCTCGGTCCGCCAAGGATGTCCCCTCTTGTCCCTCTTGTACGTATTGACTCTCGAGCCATTACTGCACAAACTGGAGACGTTGAGGGGGGTCCCGCGCGAACTAGGATGCGGAAGATCCGTGTCAGCATATGCGGACGATGTCACCGTAGTGGTGTCGAACGCCAAACACATCGAGGCGATCGGCACTACACTAAGAGAATACGAAGCGGTGACAGGAGCAATGATCAACCAGGAAAAGTCAGTGGGCCTGCAGCTCGGCACCTGGAGAGGCAGGTCCATGCCGTCCAACAGCGTCGTCTGGCGCTGGACGGACGGACCGTCCAAATTGCTAGGGGTCTGGTTCGGTCCAGACCTCCAGACGGACAAAAACTGGGACGAGGTGACGAGCAGGGTGGCTTCTCTCACCCGAGAGGAAGCTATCCCTGAAAGGTCGAGCGGAGGTGGCTAACGCGTACATCGCGTCCGTCATCTACTACCGCTTGACCGTCGTACCTTGTCCTAAGCCCCGCCTGACTGCGCTGGAGCGTTTGCTCTTTCGCTTTTTGTGGAAGGGACGCGCTCCGATGGTCAGGCGGTCCATCTGCTGTCAACACCCGCTACGTGGAGGGCTGGGAATGCCGTGGCTGATGATGCGCAGACACGCGCTCAGGCTACGACATCTCCACCTCTTCCTCGACGGTGATCCGGTGTGGTCGCCGTTTGCTAGATACGTCTTTCCCCAGCTCGTCTCCTTGACGGAGCTGCAGTCCTGGGTCAAGCGAAGACCGAGAGGGAGCGCTTGGAGACTGGAATGTCTTCAGCCGCTCACAGCCCTCGACCAATCGGGTAATGTGATCGATGGAAACTCCACCTTGGCATTCTATAGGGGATTAGTGGAGGGGAAGAGCGACGACGTACTTGGAGAAACTCTAGGCGTCGACGAAAATCAACTAGCCAATCTCTTCGGAAGGACTTTCGGGCCGGGGCCTATGGACAACTTCCAGAAATCCCTGGCCTGGTAGTGATACCGGGGAGCTTTGCCAGTTCGGGATAAACTCTACAGGCATGGAGGTGCCGTCAGCCGGGCATGTCCGAGATGCGCACAGGGCGACGAAACCGTCCTACACGCACTCGTCCAGTATCCGAGCATTGCTGACTTGTGGGTTTATGTCGAACACCTGCTGTCACGTGTAGGACGGATCCAGCTATCAGCTGAGTCCATCGTGAGGATTGCCCCGCCCTCTTCCTTTAGTCGGGAAGGGCAGGCAGTTTTTATCTGCCTGGTGGCCATGGCGAAAGAGATAGTATGGTGAACACGTTTGAAAGGGCTGAAGACGAGCACTTACCTCTTCGGTGATGCCCTGATTAACTTTTTCAAATTTCATTTGAAAAGGAAAATCAGGGTAGAGAGGGAAGTGCTCTCTTCCCAGCATTTTGTTGAAAGATGGGTGAGAGAAGCAAGTATGGCCCGAATGAATGGGCCTTCTCTGAGTATGTGTCTGTAAATTAAAGGTGGAAAACTGGGAGAGGGCACTTGCCCTGGTGGTCAGGGTCACTGTGGTCTTTTAATGGGCTTTCTCCACAAATGTCCCTCGGAAGTCTCCCCCCTATTGGGGAATTTTTCTTTGTTATTTTATTACATCCTCTGTTTTTTTACACGCAGAAATGCCCATTTGTACCGTCTTGTATTGTCCTGTACTGTCCTTAATGTCTACTTTATGTAAACCCTTGTGGTTAATAAAGAAAACATTATTTTATATGAGACATTATTAAATAAATATCTCATTTCTTCCAGACAGCCGTTTCGTTATAAGATTTCTACAATTTGGGATAAATAATTTCCAGGTTATGTAGAAACTTGTATATAATCCATAGTTTTATACACAAGCGGGCCCTTATAAACTCATCAGTGGATGCCCAGTCAATAACGATATACGAATTACATCGACATTAACAGAATAGTGATGGTCTCCCTCAGCGCTAAGAAGAGACTGGTAGATTAGAATCCAGCAGTTCACTCAAAGAAAAAATACACGCTGCCCCCAAAAGGGTAAAGGGAGGTCATCTTAAAATAAAACAATATATATATATATATATATATAATGGAAAATTTGAACAGGAACAAAACAGAGAGGCAGTACAACGAATGTTTATTAATTTCACGCTTTTGAGAGTGGGGTGGTGGTGGGGAACGACGTTTCGGGCATAAGCCCTTCTTCAGGTGAAAAGTGTGTGGGAAGAGAGTTCAAAGGGTGTGTAGGGGAGTGGTAAAGAGACATATAGCAAAAAGGGGGTGGGAGGAAACGGTGGAAATGAAAATAAAAATATAAATAAAAATAAAAATAAAAATAAAAATAAAAGCATGATCAAAATAAAATTAAACTGGGGTAAAACAGGTGGTGGAAGGGTGTGGGGCGTATAAGGGTGGTGCCGGGTGGAGTGGGGAGAGGGATACGGGGTGTCCGAGCGGGGAGGGCTGAAGGTGGTGTGTGTGTGTTGGTGTACGTGTGTGTGTGTGTATGTGAAAGCAAGGGTTGGGGGAAGAACGGGGTTGCATGTTCAGGAAGAGGTGTGTGTGGGGTGGGGTGTAGGTCGGAGTGTGTGTGCGTGTGTGGATAGAGGGGTGGGGGGAGAGGAATCCGGAGGCTGAATGTGTAAATATGTGGGACGCACGTGTGTGTCTGTGGTGTTTAAGCGTGTTGTGGGTGTAGGTGCGTGTGGGAAAAAAATTTTTTTTGGGGTGTGTCGTGGGTGAGTCGTAAAAGTGATTCCGTAAGATGTGGTAGAATGGTTGGTAAAATCCTAGGATGGGAGTTGATTCCACGGTCAAAGTCCACATACGAGTAATCCGTGAAGAGATTGGTCGGAAGAGGGAAGATGTGGGGTGCGCGCGCAACAGGAAGTGGTCAAGGCAGTAGGAGTGCTGTGTGTCTGTGTGTGCTGGGAGGTGGTCAGAGGGCATAGCAGCAGTAGGGTGGAATGGTAAAGGGGCGAGGATGGGTAGGTGTGAAAGTTGGAGTAAGGAGGGTGTGTGTGTGTATTAGTAGAGGTGTTAGTGGGATGAGTGAGTGTTTGAGAAAGGGTGTGGGTGGAGCGGGGAGAGAAGAGTGTGGGGGTCGATGGAGGGAGTGTGGTGTACTGGTGTGTGTGTAGTTTGATGAAGGGGGTGTTAGTGGGTGTTAGTATACAGGAGGTGGAGAAAGGGTTGAATGCGGGTGTGAGTGGGGGTCAGTGGTGGTAGGGTGTGTAGAGTTGGTGGTGTAAGAGGGTGTGTGTATACGTGTGCGTGGGGTTGGGGGGTGTTAGTGATGTTAGTTGCGTGTAGGGTGGGTGGTGTACGTGGGTGCGTGTGTTCGTGTGCTTGGGGTCAGGGGGTGTTAGTGATGTTAGTTGCGGGGTTGTGGGGTGGATGTGTGGGGGTGAGGGTTAGTGGTGGTATTAGGGTGTGTGTTTAGTGTGAGCGCGTGTATATATGTGCCGGTGGGTGTGTGCGTGTGATAAGGAGGGGGGGAGAAGAAGGGAGGGATGTTAGTATGTTAGTTGGGGAAGGGTGGTCGGATGTGAGGTGGAGTAGAGGCGTTAGTATTGTTAGTTGTGGGGTGGGCGGTGAAAAGGAGGGGTGTGTTAGTGGTGTTAGCGGGGGATGTGTGTGGGGGGAGGGGAGCGGTCGAAGGCTAAAGGAATAAGGGTGAGGAGTTCAGGCCGGGGGGAGTGTGGGTCGGTAAGCTGAAGATGGTTCTTTGTTCAACTCTGAGGAGATTGGCGGGTGTTCCGTGGCATTGGAGTAGGCCACAGACTGTGAGATGGCGTGCGGAATGTCCAGGGGCACCAAAGTGGCGGGCGATGGGGGAACTACCACCGAGACGAATATCCCGGAGGTGCTCAGTGAATCTGTCCGCCAGGCGACGTCCAGTCTGTCCGACGTAAGTCGCGCTGCACTCCGTGCAGCGAAGTCCGTCGACTAGGTTGGAGGAGGTGCAGCGGAAGGCATGCCGGACAGAGAGAGAGTGGCCGTTGGGACCCTGGAAGGTGCTGGTGTTGGTGATGTGGGGACAGGTGTTGCAGCGGGGCCTGGAACAGGGAAAGGAACAGGGGGGGGGGAGCGTGGGTTGGGGGGTAGGGAGCTGTGGACGAGGAGGGTGCGGAGATTGCGTGCGCGTTTGAAGGAGGGGAGTGGTGGGGCTGGGAAGATGTGGGAGGTGGAGGGGTCGGACTGGAGGCGTCGGAAGAGGCGGCGGATGGTGCGGTGGAGGGGTAAGGTGGAGGGGTGGTAGGTGATGGGGAAGGGGAGACGGTGGGTGGGTGTGCGGTGGCGTGGGGTGAGGGTGGTGGAGCGGTGGACAGCACGGGCGCGGGTGAGAGCGGTGTGGACGAGAGGGGGGGGGGGGGGGGGTAACCTCTGCGGATGAAATGGCTGACTAGGGAAAGGGCCTGGGACTCGAAGTCGGCATCTCGGCTACAGTGGCGGCGGATCCTGAGGAGTTGGGAGTAGGGGATAGAGTGTTTAGTGTGTATGGGGTGGGAAGAGGTGAAGTCGAGGTAAGAGTGGGAGTCGGTGGGTTTGAAGAAGGCGGAGGTGACGAGGGAGTGATGGGAGGGGTCGAAGGCGACGGAGATGTCTAAGAAGTGGACGTGGGTGGTGGAGATAGAGGTGGTGAAGTGGAGGGAGGGGTGGAAGGAGCAGAAGAAGGAGAGAAAGGAGTCGAGCTGTTCTCGGGTGAGGGTCGTGGCTTCGATACAGTCGTCAATGTAACGACCGTACAGTTCGGGCGTGGAGCCGGTGTACTGGGCAAAGATTTGGGCCTCAACATGACTAACAAAAAGGTTGGCAAAGAGGAGGAGACAAGGTGTTGGATGGTGGAGGAAACTTGTTGTTGGTAGAGGAGTGTGGGATCGGAGGGTAGAGGGCGGTAGAAGAGGGGGTTACGGAGCTGTCTGAGGGCTTCGGCCGTGTAGAGGTCCGCGCGCCACACCACCACGGCGCCTCCCTTGTCCGCCGGTTTGATGACGATGTCATCTCGGCTACGGAGGGAGCGGAGACCGAGGAGTTCGCCCCGTGAGATATTATTCCGTTTGGAACGATGGCGGAAGTCGAAACGATTTACGGCGCTACGGCTGGCATCGACGAACGCGTCCAGGGTGGTAAATTGCCCTGGGGCCGGCGTCCAAGAAGATGGTCGTCGGCCCAGGGGGAGAAACGGGTCTGGGGCGTCCGGAGCCGGTGGCGTTCGGCCGAAAATATGCCTGTAGCTTCGTGCGTCGCACGAATCGCTCGACTTCCGTTCGGGTGCGGAACTCGTCGCTGTGCGGAGTGTGGGGTATGAAGCGAAGGCCTCTACTAAGGAGTGAGCGCTCAGGTGCGGAGAGGGGGAGGTCAGGGGGTATGGTGACAACAAGAGGTGGGGTTTGGATGGGGGGAGTGGGGGGCTCATGGGGATGGGCGGGTGGTGGTGGATGGGGGTGATTGGGAGGAGTGAGTGTAGCTTGCGGGCTTTGGTGGAGCTGAGGAAGGAGAAGAGGTCGTGGTTGAGGTTTTGGATGAAGGAGAGGATGGCTTGGGCAAGGAGGGGGTCGCAGGTGGAGTTAAGGCGGAGGAGGGTGGGGGTCAGTTGGTGGTCAAGTTGGCGGAGGGTGGAACGGGAGGCGCGGATGGAGTTGCGCATCAGGAGGCGTGAGGATCGGGTGAGGATACGTTGCGTGGAGGGGGAAGCGGCGGGGGAAGGGTGGAAGTGTAGACGGAAGCCGAGGGGGATAAGGTGGAGGCGGAGGCAGTGGCTGAGGAAATGGATGTGGCTGGAGTGCCGGGTTTTGGCGAAGAGAAGGTAGGAGAGTTGAAGGGCAGAGGGGAGATAGCAGGGTGGGAGGAGGGGGTGAGGAAAAGTTTGAGGTTAGTGTGGAGTTGGTGGAGAAAGGATCTCAGGCTGGGCATGGTGGGCGTTGGGTGAAAGCAGGGGGAGGGATGAGAAAGCAGGTGTGTGAAGCGGGGTGGGGTGGAACGAAGGAGTGAGTGACGGGAGGAGTGAGTGAGTGGAACGAGGAGTGAGTGACGGGGAAGGGAAAATGAAACAGAAAAACGTAAGGAGGGGAGAGTATACACAGGAAAATTAAAGACAAAAAATCCTAAAGGTAAAAACACAGGCAATCGTGAATAAAAAATCATAGAAATAAAATTGTAAAAACACAGGCAAAAAATCATATACGGAAATAAACAAGTACAGTAACAAATTCAAACAAAGGTGATGCGTGGAAGGAAAGAACAGGTGTGGGAAGGTGTGTAAAGTTCAGAGAGTGGTCACGGCAGATTAGATCGGGGTTGAGCCGGTAGTTAAGTTATATTCCAAAGGAATGGAAGCCGTGTGAGCGTGTATTATATATAATGGAAAATTTGAACAGGAACAAAACAGAGAGGCAGTACAACGAATGTTTATTAATTTCACGCTCTTGAGAGTGGGGTGGTGGTGGGGAACGACGTTTCGGGCATAAGCCCTTCTTCAGGTGAAAAGTGTGTGGGAAGAGAGTTCAAAGGGTGTGTAGGGGAGTGGTGGAGAGACATATAGCAAAAAGGGGGTGGGAGGAAACGGTGGAAATGAAAATAAAAATAAAAATAAAAATAAAAATAAAAATAAAAGCATGATCAAAATAAAATTAAACTGGGGTAAAACAGGTGGTGGAAGGGTGTGGGGCGTGTAGGGGTGGTTGCGGGTGTCGTGGGGAGAGGGAGACGGGTGTCCGAGCGGGTAGGGCTGAAGGTGGTGTGTGTGTGTATATATATATATATATATTATATATATAAATGAAATGTATAGAAAATATTGTAGCAAAATATATATATATATAAATGAAGTATTTCCGTCGGAAAGGTACAGGCAAAAAGTTGTAGGCTACAGAGCTTATTAGTTATGTAATAAACAACATAAGATAATTATTTCATTTACCAGTGGTTTCTTGAAGGCAAATGTTATGTCTGTCTTCAGTCGCCAGAATGAATAAATAACATATATTTAATGAATAAATAACTGTTTCTACTTTTGGCACAAGGCCAGCAAATAACCAGTGCATTACTGGTATTTTATTTTATCGACCCCATAAGGATGAAAGGTAAAGTTAACCATGGCGGGATTTGAACTCAGAATGGCAAGGGCTGTAACTCTATGCGTCAAAGCATGGCGTCCAACCCTCTACTGATAATATCTATCAATAACATGTTATTTATTCATTCTGACGACTGAAGACAGACATAACATCTGCCTTCAAGAAACCACTGGTAAATGAAATAATTATCTTATGTTGTTTATTACATAACTATATATATATATATATATATATATATAAATCACATTAATAGTTAGAGCAGTCAGCCGGTATCAGAAAGATATAAAGTTCAGCGATTCTTCGTAGTGACCACTGCCCTCTTTTCCCGTCAATAAGGGGCCTTTGCTTGATTTTATAAGCTATTTATAGCAGCCAACTGCATTTACAGTTATTTTTTACGTCTTAGTTTCCTACATTGGCACACAACTCTTTCAGTGCTTCCAACTTAGCACACGATGATGTGTGTGTGTCTCACCCACTCTCTCCCCGACCCCCTTTCTCTCTCTCTTTCTCACACACATACACTATATATATATATATATATATATATATATATATATATATATATATATATATATATATATATATATATATATATATATATATATATATATATATATATATATATATATATATATATATATATATATATATATATATATATATATATATATATATATATATATATATATATATATATATATATATATATATATATATATATATATATATACTATGGTCGAATATGATTAACCCATCTTTTTTTTATGCATTATCTAATGCGGTGGATTAGCAGTATCGGTAGAGGGTCGGACGCCATGCTTTCCAGCATAGTTACGTCCCTTTACGATCTGAGTTCAAATCCCGCCGAGGTTGACTTTGCCTTTCATCCTTACTGGGTCGATAAAATAAAGTACCAGTAATGCACTGGGTAATTACTGGCCTAGTGCCTAAAGTAGAAACAATTATCTAATGTGTTTACTTTTTAAGACGGTCGAGTGTCATGTAAGGAATTTGGTTGCTATTTCTAGCAGGTAGTGTGACCATGTATAGGTTCCTGCGTCGGCTCGGCGTAGAAAAAAAGTTTTGTCACTGAAAGAATTGAGAAAAAAAGTTTTGTCTGTGACGTCATATGTTTTGATCACGTTAGCAAAAGAAGTAGAAGTTGCATTAGTTATGGCGGCTGCCGTGAGTTCAACAGATGAGGATACTGATCTGAGTGCCCAGGACGGAGACAGTGACAACAATAACAATAGCAACAACACCAAACAACGACGACACAGTAGCAGTCCTTATTGTTCTCCTTCACAAACTAGTGTAATCAGTGAGAAATCAACAGAGCAATGTAGCAAAGAAGAATTTTTACCACTTTCCACTGCCTGGACTTTTTGGATCGATAAGTTAGTTAAACTTTGTTTCTGTTTATAAATGTTTTCTCCTTCTAACTAATCTCCTCAACTTACTGCGTAAACTGACTAACTAATGTCACACAAAAAAAACAACAATCTGTTTTCTAGTATCTAGTTATTTGACAATCTAACTCCAGTTTTCTTACTTTCTTTTTTGGCGATGTATATCTATGCGTTTGTTGTGGTTTTTGTGTGACTCCAACACTTAAAAAGAAAAGACGAGAAGGCACTAGAGAACGTATTACGTATTCGAATAAGTATATATATATATATATTCGAATAAGTATATATATATATATTCGTAACTAAAATGAAGTAAATAATTCTTCAGTTTTACTTTTAAAACTTTAAGCAGCTATAGAGTCACTGACTGTTTTTACGCACCTGGATGTTATTATTATTTTTTTTTTTTTGTAGCTTAAGATAATCCTCGATGAAATTCATCTCTTTATCGTTTATTTAAATGTAACCAACTTCACTTTCAGTTCATTTCGAGGAATGCAGAATTTCAAATTTTTTTTATGACTAGAAACAAACAAACCACATGGATAATTTAGATGCGCAAAATGTCAGTGAACTTTTTATTTAGGTAGGTTTTGAAATCGGCAGACACACACATATATATACACACACGCGCGCGCAGAGTGACACACACATACATACAAACACACGGACGCGCGCGCACACACACACGTGTATACATATATATATATATATATATATATAAAACACGAGAAGAAAGAATACTGCGTGTTGCACATGGGTTACATATGGTATATATATATATAAGATAACAAGGACGATTGGTTACTCCTTCATTACGTTTATTGGAGCTTCTGACTTTATCATACAGCATGTATTCATTCTTCCATTAACATTACAAGGGGTCTGACGAGCCCCGGATTACAGAGTCAGGTCAGATCGATACAGATCGAACTTTGAGCTGGTCAGTGGCGAAACGCGCGTCACCAACCAATAAACGTAATGAAGGAGTAGCCAATCGTCCTTGTTATCTTATATATATATATATATATATATATATATATATATATATATATATATATATATATATATATATATATATCATATGTAACCCATGTGCAACCACGCAGTATTCTTTCTTATGTTTTATATATATATATATATGTATACACGTGTGTGTGTGCGCGTGTGTTTGTATGTATGTGTGTGTCACTCTGCGCGCGCGTGTGTATATATATGTGTGTATACATATACATATATATATATGTATATGTATGTATATATATATATACGTTATATATTCATACTGGCCAAAATAGAGGGTGGTGGGCAGGTGGGTCTACGATTTTGAGGATTGCCACTCGCTTCAAGTTTTAGTTCTTATATCATGTACAATATATACATACACATTACTCACATCACATACATAAAACATGTATTTAGCACAGATAACGGGAAATACTTCATGAGCAGTTTCAAATGAGGCCAACATTTCACATCTAGCCATACGCATCTACTACTTTTGCACTGATGTGTGTAGGGATGGGGTTGGGGTGTATATATATATATATATATATATATATATATATATATATATATTTTATAAAAACTTAGACCACTGAGCATGTGCGCATAAACGCACCTGCACCGTGTCATATTGTATAAGCTCAATGTACAAGAACAGAGCCGTTATATGTAAAAAAAAATCAAAGAACGCCAGAGAATGCATAGTGGGGTTATTATTCACCACTATAATAACCTCACTATGCACTCTCTCAATACTCGCCATTTCCGATCTCCCTCTTGTTACCCTCTATTGTATTTCCAATGTTCATGTGACGAAGCTCGGTAGTAGAGCCTATACTCAGCATTGTAATTTTATTTTTAAACCTCTGATGATTCCTGCCCAATGGTATGGATGAAACATTATTAGCAAATAAAAATTGTATCAGTATGTAGGCGTTCTTTGATTTCTTTTACATATATATATATATTTCCTATTACCTACTCTACTACCCTAAGTATTGAGTACTCTGGTGCGTTATGGTCCACCTGGTTCCTTACCACACTTCCTTCGTTATCTGTATATATATAAAATTAAGTGTGTGTGTGTCTGTGTATTACCTATAGGGGGCTACATCTTACGACCGATTTTCATGAAACTTTACAGGCTCATAGATTAGTCATCGGGGAGTGTTTTCTATATATCAGCGTATCGTTTTTTTTTTTATTCCGAGGTCATTCTGCAGATAAAAATCGATAGGGGGGGGGGGGGGGGGGGTCACCTTTTTTTAGGTATCGAAAAATAAGATTTTTGGCTCTAGCTCCCACATTTTGCCACCGATTTCGTTCAAATTTTAAAGCAAAATAGAATTTATCATTGCACATCCTGTAATGGCTTTATATTTTGCTTTTGTTGTTCAGGGACGGCGTGGCAGCCGCTTAAATATTCAAAAATACCACTTTTAGACTCAAATTTCCACTTTTTCGACTCTACCTCCCACATTAATCAACCTACTTTGTTCAAATTTTACACTAAGCTAGATCTGATTATTTCACGTCTAAAAGTGGCTTTACATTTCGGATTTTTTGTTCAGGAACGGCGTGGCAGCTGCTTAAATATTCGAAAATACTACCTTTTCGCTCAAATTTCCGCCTTTTGGGCTCTAGCTCCCACATTTTTCAACCGATTTCGTTCAAATTCGAAACTCCCTCCCCCAGCATGCCCCTTCGTCAGTCACCCGCGTGCCTCAGTGATAGAGGTCATCACCACCCTCCCCCGAATGGCCTGTGTGTGGCCATAGATGAGTCATCGAGAAGCAGTCGCTAAGATCAACACCTTTTCATCAAAGCAGATATTATTTTACCTACCCAGGCAACGCTGGGTACTGCTGCTAGTATATCTATATATATATATATATATATATATATATATATATTTAAAAGGTAAACAGAAATAACACAATCGGTACTGTATATGGAAGGAATATAGGTTAATGCTTGGAATAGCAGGAAGAGAAATCAGAAAAATTGAAGGGACGGGTGGGGCAGAATCAGAAAAAAATGATTTTACAGAAAAATAACAGGCCCATTCATATATATGTATATAAAGGCTAAAGACCCCTTTCTATCATGAATGACCATGGGATTTACATCTAGAAAGTTCCCCCTTGAGGCACAAGTTGGGCAAGGTTGTTTGTTGGAGACCAGCAGTTACCCATGCATACCAGTATCCCCTCTTCACCCACTGGTGTTGTCCAAGAGCCAACACAGCTTGAATTAGAGCAACATGGAAAGCTGACGTAAAAACAATGATGAATATAAAGTAAGTTATCTTGCATATCGAGTTTGAAGCTTGAGTGTATTAGAATTCGTAGAACAATGGGAAGGACTCAACGCAAGGAAGCTGTTAAAACTGCAAAATGATGTCAGACAGCATCGGGTAAGATTTACTTCAAAGGATAGAAATCAGTGGCTAGAAGTGTGTTGGCCCGCAGAAGTGATAGGAAGAAAATGGACGAGAGAAGATCACACAAACATTTAAATACACTTATCAGCTTTTAGACTGCTTGTAGTTTTGACAATTTAACTAAAAGTACCACTTAAAATAGAAGGCTCATGCAACAGGGAAATAGATATTTCTGTTGGTATGATGAACAAACAGATGAGATAGACAGACAGGTCAGAGAGAGAGAGAAATAAACACACTTCTATCTAGCTGCTGATTTCTATCCTTTAAGGTAAATCATACCCAACGCTGTCATTGACGATATTTTGATGTTTTAACAACTTCCTTGCTTTGAGTTCTTCCCATTATTCTACGAATGATGATTATATATTTATATAATAAAAAAAAATAGGTGGGCAAAGACAATGGAAAAACGGATGAAATACAGTACAGTCCCTTCTTATCAGTCAACCTCTGGAGGTCCTCGTGGTTTTGATGAATTTAGGTCTATACTTCTAGCTCCAGTGCACAGAGGACAATAAGTTATGGATACAAAACAGGATGATTAGTTTTTCGACTTTTAGCAAATAAAATAAAATTTGCCAATAAACAACAGCTGTCTGATAAAAGAAAAAAAGAAACTTTAATTTTTAAAAATCTGTTTTTTCTTTTTAATAAAAATTATTTATTTATTCGTAGATTCTGTATCTCTGATGTTCAAAATATCAAAATCTGAAGACTGTTTTTCTAATTAAAAAAGGTATAATGAGACTTCATAGTCCAAAATATGAAAACTGAAATATCTTGACAGATAATTTGGAGTCATCATCATCATTATCGTTTAATGGCCATTTTCTAAGGCTAACATGGGTCATTTATGCAAATGCATGAATAAACCATTACATATTGGTTAGGTTTCTGCTCATCAGCATATCTATTTACGAGGGTCAGATAAAAAGTTCATAGGCTGACCGAAATACTCTCATGGAATGACCAAATGAGGTTTATTTTTCAACATAGTCCCTGGAAAGAAACAGTGCAGTTAATAATAATAAGAGTTGGAATTAATGCATGCAAGATTTCACAGCTCTAGCATCACTCCTTCATAGTCAGCCTATGAACTTTTTAGCTGACCCTCATCTATGCGTGTGGGGGAGATGGATGGACAACTCTACCTAATTCGTTTATTGGCTCTTACACATGTTCATATGTGTAATGAGTTTAATGAGGTAGTTTGGTTTTCTTATTTTAAACTGTAAAGTCAAGAAAAAATACTCTAAAAATGATTGAGCTGGGTCGGGTGGGGGTGAAAGCAAAATCTGTTCTAAAACAAATAAGTGCCCATCTCATTTCTGCGTGGAAGATGATGTCTGTCTCAAAAACATCTCCCAACTCTTACATGTCATTATCCACTGCTTTCATCTTGAATTCATTAGCACATGTACTAATTGACTTTCCGGTTGATGAGCCCCATCCAGTGCTGTAATCTCTCTCTCTCTCTGTATATATACATATATATATATATACATATATATATATATATATATATATATATATATATATATATATATATATATGTGTGTGTGTGTAGGGGATGCATGTATATATATGTGTGTGTGCGAATATATATACATACACACACACACACATATCCTTTTGCTCATGTCTTACATCAACATAAACACGGTTTTGTTTATATTCATATTTCATAACCGACTTATATTGACGCACACTGAACTAGTGTAACATTCTAGAATTTACTAACTTTTAATCTATATTGTTGTTAGTGGAGGGGAAGTACATACACAACCAGGAATTATCTTTAATATACCTCATTTTCATAGCAGTAATTCTGTTTTCTTCTGGGTCAGCATAAAATAAATTTGACTTGAGAAAACATAAAACACAAACAAAACAACAAAAAACCCAGCATGTCTCTCACGTGACCACATGGCTAGCTGATATTTTCTCAACATTGTGACACATTAACCTTATTTACTTCATATAAATAACTTTGTATTTTGTGCCATGGTCATATATAATATACATATGACATCACAACAGCAAAAGATTTTTAAGGTCACATTCTCTGCTTAAGATGGGTTTAGCCTTATGGGACCCATGACTAACTTTAATGTACACACACACATATATATATATATCGACAGAGAGAGAGAGGCAGAGTTGTTAGAATGTTCAATAGAATGCTCTGCAGCATTTGCTTTAGCTCTCTACTCTCTGAGTTCAAAACCTGCTGAGGTCAAATTTGCATTTCATCTTTTCAAGGTTGATAAAAAGTAACAGTCCATTATTGAGACAATTCTTTCTCTATATCTCTTTTTCACTTCCTCTCTACCACATAATCTCTCCTTCTTTGGAAGAAATTGGCTATGTTCAGACCCGGAGGAACAATGGGTTCCTCCAGGTTTAAAATGACTATGACACATTGCATGGCACCACTATAACTCCATCAGGAGTTATGTGTCCATATATACATAGATATATATAAAAGGTATAAAAATATTACCCCCCCCCCCCAACATATAATTAACCAATTACACAAGGGAGTAGACAACATTGATATAGCACTCCTCTCCCCAAATATATTTCTATATCATCATCATCACATTTGCTTTCCTTGGGTTGGCTTGGTCTACATAGATCAAGTCAGTAGTGAAGCAGGGCTACTGACCTCCAAAACAGGTCAGGGATCTACATCTCATTTATGTAAATCTCACATTCTACTGAGTGCACAGAAGAAATTGTTGTGTTTCTGAAGGGTCCTTCCAACCCTTTATCTGGCAAGCTTTCTATGGCAGGATGCCCTTCATATCACCCTATATGTATTTGAAAATACACTGATACTAGCTTAGCAGGAATAGCTAGCAAAAACAAACACAAAAGCACACATGACATTTGAACTGTCCAGGTCAAGATAATCTTGGCCAGACACCAGCCAAAAAACATAACCTGACCTTCAACCCTGCTCCTAAAATTTCTTTTTATCTTTTTGATATCTCAATTGACTGTCTCATCCCAGTTCTTATTTACCTTTTGAATGTTATATTTTTTGTGTTTATGGTTTTATACTGCTCTAAGCTGTATCTTCATCCATAAATCAAAATATAATGCTCCATCCTCACCCTATCCTCAATGAGATCCTGAATGGGATAGATTGAAACAACTTTGCTGATTTCACCTCCCCAAACAGTTTGATCTTGTTTTAAATTTTATATATATATTAGAGAGTCAGGGCCCAAGGGTCGAGCACTTGTTGTTTCGACAGCATATTCCAGACATCTAGAATTTGCTGTTGAAGAAGCAAGAGCTCAGCTGTAAGGCTCTGACGTTCTACTATGTTTACACTATACTATCCCAAGTATCAAGTACTCTGCTGAATTATGGTCTTATCAGTTTAACCCTTTAATGTTCAAACCGGCCAGAATTCTCTACCTTTTTCTGTTGAAACTGGCTGTAACTGGTCACTCAAACTGATGTTAAGGTATTGTTCTCAAAATGAATACTTTCAAAATCTCATAGATTCAATATTATGTGAGATAATTATGTGAGGTAAAGCCTTTACCATGAAAATATAATAGTATATATAGAGTAATGTGAATGCTAAAGGGTTAAACCTGTATAATGCTGATCTATCTCTCTCTATATATTAGAATATGGGGTTAACCAATCAGGGATGTGCCTCGAAGAAACAACATGTTTGGCTCTCCCCTTGTATCAAGAAAAGAAAATTTTTTACTTGGAAAGTATGGCAGGATGGGGGAAGTAGAGAGCACTATCAAGTGGCCAGGAGAGAAGATAGGAGGTAGCAGAGGATAGAAAGTTCAAGCATGTTCCACAACGTGAGGACCAAAAACGTGAGGTGTTCAGGATTGCTAGACAATGTGTCAAGGAAAACCGTGATATTGTCGGGGGGAAGTGTGTCCATAATGATAATGGTGTACTTACGCTCACTGATAAGAAGATAGCCTGGAAGTGTCACTACGAGAGACTATTAAATGAGGAGAATAAATGGGAAAAAGATAGTCTGCCCCAAATCGATCCAATAGAAGGACCAGCGGTGCAAGTTAAAGGTAGTATAATAAGTAAGGCAATCAAATATATGAAGACAGGCAAGGCAGCTGGGCCTTCGGAGATAGTTGCTGAGATGTTGAAGGCATCTGGTATGGTGGGACACACTATGGTCACCCGTATAGTTAACCAAGTAATACAGAATGGGGTCATACCAAAAGACTGGCGTAGCAGCATCATCATTAACTGTTACAAGGGTAAAGGGGATGCTCTAGATAGGGGAAACTATAGAGGCATTAAGTTAGTTGACCAGGTCATGAAGGTCACAGAAAAAGTTATAGCGCACTAATCAGAGAGCAAATTGATCTAGATGAAATGCAGTTTGGGTTTGTGTCAGGTAAAAGTACCACAGACGCTCTTTTCCTTGTACGACAACTAGAAGAGAAGTACCTAGTTAAAAGTAAACCCCTCTACTTAGCTTTTGTAGACCTGGAGAAAGCCTTGACAGAGTCCCCCGCTCCATTATCTGGTGGGCTCTTCGAAAACTAGGCGTAGATGAATGGCTTGTGAGAGCTATACAAGCTATGTATAATGAAACAGTCAGTAAGGTTAGAATTAATAATGAATATTGTGAAGAATTTAGTGTAAAAGTTGGTGTTCATCAAGGCTCTGTCCTTAGCCCTCTCTTATTTATTATTGCCCTTCAGGCTATAACAGAGGAGTTCAAGACCGGCTGCCCATGGGAACTCCTATACGCAGATGATCTAACGCTCATAGCTGAATCGATGGCTGAACTAGAGAAGAAATTCGAAACATGGAACCATGGCCTAGAATCAAAAGGCCTTAAAGGTAACTTGTCTAAGACTAAAGTTCTAGTTTGTAGAAAGGAAAATAGGGCACAGGTGCCCTCAGGGAAATGGCCATGCTCAGTGTGTAGGAAAGGCATAGGCAGAAATTCCATTTTATGTCCCAAATGCAAAGTATGGGTACATAAAAGATGTAGTGGGATCACAGGTAAACTATCTAAGAACGTAGACTTTATATGTGGCCAATGCTCAGGTGCAATAAGTAGCAAGTGTCCAAAGGATACTAGCTCCTTCTATTGCCCAGATGGTTCTATAGAAATAGTAGACACTTTCCGTTACCTGGGTGATGAAATCAGCAGTGGTGGAGGGTGTTCTGAAAGTATAGTAGCCAGGGTCAGAACGGGATGGAAAAAGTTCAGAGAACTTATACCGCTGCTGTTGGCCACAAAAGGTTTCTCTCTAAAAATGAAAGGCAGATTGTATGATGCCTGCATACGAACAGCAATGCTAAATGGCAGTGAGACATGGGCATTACGTGCATAGGACCTGCGTAGACTGGAAAGGAACGAAGCATGCATGCTCTGTTGGATGTGTAATAGTAATATACGTGAACGGCAAAGCATAAATGAACTAAGTGAGAAATTAGGAATAAGAGGGATCAGATGCTGTTTACTTGAGAGAAGACTACGTTGGTATGGTCACATGATGCGCATGAAACACGACAGCTGCATAAAAAAGTGCAGAACGATCAAAATTGATGGTAGTTACGGAGTAGGTAGACCCAGAAAAACCTGGGATGATCTGATAAATTCCGACCTCACACACTTACATCTCTCTAAGACAATGTCTCTGGACCGAGATCTTTGGCGCTACGCAGTAATACAGAAGACCCGCCTTGCCTATGTACAAAGCGAAATCTACAGTCAGTAGGCACCTCTTAACCAAATATACACCCCAATCCACTACCCCTACCCTATCCTCCCACTCCCACCAACAGCACGAGATAATGAGATTGAGATCGTGTAGGTGTCACGACAAAAACACACACAGTCCACGCTGTAATGTGGTCGTGTAGGTAACACGGTAAAAAGTTCCCAGTTCCACACTGTAAATGTGGTTGGTGTTAGGAAGGGCATCCAGCCGTAGAAAACCTGCCAGATAGTCCTATATGAGCGAGACACGGTCACCCGACCAGCCTTGCCTCAAGTGGGACAACTCCCGTCTAACCCATGCTAGCGTGGAAAATGGACGTTAAACAAAGATGATGATGATGATGAATAGCTCTTCCATACAGCTTTCTTTTCGGCACTTGTGAGGGCAAGCTCACCTTTATCATTCTCGACATCATAATGCATCACAATTTTCTCCAATTGCATCACCATTTTCTCTGACACGCTGCCTCACAATCCTGAACAACTCCTGTTTCTGGTCCTCACACTGCAAAACATGCTTGAATTTTCTATCCTCCACTTCCCTTCTAGCTAAGTATACTTGTCTCCTAGCTTCCCTCCTGGTCTCTATGTAATGTACCTTACTTCCCCTATTATTCCATTCTTTCCATATATGTGTATATATATATAAACAAAGAGGGTGTGGTAAGATACCAGGTAGACCATAATGCACCAGAGTACTCAATACTTAGGGTAGTAGAGTGGGTAATAGGAAAAGAGTCAGGACCCTGACGGCTGAGCTCCAGCCGTTTCAACAGCTAGCTGTCGAAATGGCTGGAAAGTCAATTAAATCAACTCCAGTGCATTACTAGTACTTTATTTTATTGACCCTGTAAGGATGAAAGGCAAAGCTAACCTCGGTGGGATTTGAACTCAGAATGTAAAGGGCTGTAACTATGCTGCAAAGCATGTTGTCTGAAGTTCTACAGATACTGCTAATAATAATAATAATGCATATATTTTCAGCTTTTGTGAGATTTTCTGTAATTTTTTAAGAAGCCACTAAACTTTAAACAACTTAGGGCCTTCAAGTATAAATCTGGCACAGCAATGATGTAACAAATTTCAGTTTTGATCAGTCCATTTTGTCAACAAGTTGACAATACAGTTTACCAGTCAGGTTTATTAACCAACTACTAATCCAGTTTGTTAACAAGCTACAATCCAGTTTATTAAGAAGACATCATAAGTCTAATTTATCCACATGTCATCAGTCTAGTCATTATGAGATCATTAACAGGCAATAAACTAACAATGTTTGTTCAGTCTGATCCAATTTGGATTCTTGGTCGTTGCTTATTTTTCTTTTTTCACATCACTTAATCTCGTTAATGTTGTATGAAGGAAATAAGCACTAATATGATTTCTTTATTGGCCACAAGGGCTGACATCAAGAAAAACATTACAGACGGCACAGGACGGTACGATGTGGGTTTTGTTCGTGTAAAGATTTTTATTATTTATATAAGAAAAGAAAAAGACATAGAAACATATATATATATATAAACAATAGAAATAAGCACTAATATAACAACATAACTGTGATATCTTCTCTTTAAATAAAAAAAAGACAAAAACTGCCAAACAAACTTTGTTTTTATGTCTATATGATGGACAACAGAGGAGAAAAACCACTCCACTGGAGGAGCTCCATTTACATCAATGAAACACTCTTAGTTTCCGAAATGGAGAATACAGTGGTTTCTATCCTTTTCATGAGGACCCCTTGTATTTAAATGTATTTTCCCATAGACCTCACCTTCACTACAGTTACTCCTCTCTTAGATTGTTAGACAGTGAGAATAATAATCAAGAGAAATGTTTATACAAAGAATGGATACACCACAGCATGTATATATTATGGTTTTAACAAAGTACTTGAAAATACTTTGAACTTAGTTCACAGACGTTCAGTATTAAATTTGCTTGGTCCCAGGTTGGGATCTACCAGTGGGGGATAAAGTTGGGGAGCTGACTGGGCTGGAAGCCAGGGGCGCACAATATTAATTATGTTCACACTAGCTATACTATCTATATAAATTATTTCTTTTCAAAGGAGGTGGTGATTAAAAGAGATTCAATTGCTATAGACCAGTCTAGCCTCAGAACATCTAACCCATGCAAACATAGGAAATAGACATTAAATGGTGGTGGTAATGGTGATGATGATGACACATTATTAAGAAAATTATAAAGAAACAGTTGGAGACTGGGGCACTAAACTGTAGTTATGTCAATTAGTCGTATATATCAGCTTAAGACAGAAGGGGTGATTTAGTTGCTATTCTTAGCAGGTCGAACATATACTCAGAGGTTCCTTTGGTAATGTACTTTAATATTTGGAGCATTTCCAATATTTTGGTATTCGTTATTTTTACATCACATTAAGCTTGTGGCTCATATGGAATCTCCCTTTCCAAAAAACAAAAAAACAAACATACATACATAGAGATAGTGTTGTTGTTCTTTAGCCCAGGTTAGCTCTCAAATCCAGCAGATGTATGATGAGAAACATTCCAATCATGACCATATCATCTAAAAAACGATTTTGTTTTAATAAAATGTAGTTTGCTTGAAGCATTGTATATAGTTTATAATGTGGAAAGTGATATATGCAAAATGGATGGTAAGATGAAGGCAACGAAAAAGTTAGTTACCTGGTAATCTTTGTTTTTTTTTGTTGTTGTTTCTTTTGTCCCAGAACTGCATTGTTCATGTGTGGCAGAATCGTTAGAACATCAGATATTTATGATCTGAGTTCAAATGCCAAAATCAGCTTTGCCTTTTATCCTTTCGGGATTGATAAAATAGAGTACCAGTCATGTTTTGCGTTGATGTAATCGACTTTTCCCTCCCCAGAAATTGTTGACTTTGTGGCTACAGGGGTCAGCTGAAAGTTCATAGGCTGATCAAGATACTTTTATGGAATGACCAAATGAGGTTTCTTTTTCAACATAGTCCCCAGAAAGATACAATCATCATCATTATCATTATTTTACGTCTGCTTTTCCTTGCTTGCAAGGGTGGGACGAGTCCTTTTCAACACAGCATCTCTCCATTCGTTATAGTCCTTCGTCATCTCCTCTGTGAGCTTTAGCAATCTGAGGTCACCTTTCACCACCTCCGCTCATGATTTTCGTGGTCTTCCTCTGCTGTGTCTTCCTTCCACTGGGATTTCTTGGCACTTCTTTACCCAGTGGTCATCCTCCATGTGCATCACATGTTCATACCAACGCAGTCTTCTCTCCCGCACACTACAGCGTATCCCTCTTATACACAGTTTCTCTCTCAACTCGTCTATGCTTGGTCGTTCATGTACATTGCTATTGCACATCCATCGGAGCATGCTTGCTTCATTTCTCTCTAGCCGTCACATATCCTCTGCAGTTGCTGCTCATGTCTCACTGCCATGCAGTATCGTGCATCTCACACAGACATCCTATAACCGGCCTTTCGTTCATAGGGAGAAACCCTTCTTTGTCAACAGAGGAAGCAGCTCCCTAAACTTCTTCCAACCCATCCATATTCTAGATATTATGGCCTTGGAGTACCCTCTTCCCTTACTAATCTGATCACCTAGGTATCGGAAGCTATCAACCACCTCTATGGATCCTACTTGCATTTGAAAAATGTGTCTATCACTGCCACTTCTACTATCAAATTTCCCATCTACTGCATATGTAGTTTTCCCTATCTGTTAGTTTGCCTGCTATCCCACTACACTTCATGTACCCAAGATCTGCATTGTGTGCATTTTATAGAATTTATGCCAACTCCTTTTCTACATATCGAACATGGCCATTTCCCTGAGGGAATCAGAGTTTTGCCCTCTTTCCTACTTATCAACACCTTAGTCTTTGCTAGGTTCACTCTCAGTCCTCTTGATTCCAACTGCTGTTTCCATAGCCAGAATTTATTCTCTAGCTCCTCTACTGATTCTGCTATAAGTACCAGATCGTCAGCATAGAGAAGTTCCCATGGGCAGCCAGTCTTAAACTCCTCTGTTATGGCTTGGAGGACTATAATGAACAAGAGCGGGCTGAGGACTGAACCTTGATGTACTCCTACTTGTATCTGGAATTCCTCACTAAACTCCATTCTTACTCTCACTTTACTGACAGCTCCTCTGTACATAGCTTGCACTGTCCTCACAAGCCATTCCTCTACACTTAGTTTCCTTAGGGACAGATGACAGATTGGGGTACTCTATCAAATGCCTTATCTAGGTCAACAAAAGCTAAATATAGTGGCTTATTCTTCTCTAAGAACCTCTCTTGATGTCTCACTAAGAAGAAGGCATCTGTTGTACTTTTGCTAGGCACAAAACCAAACTGCATATAGTTAGTTATTAATAGGAAGGGTTGAAATTATTGCATGCAAAATTTCACAGCTCTAGCATCACTCCTTCATAGTCAGCCTATGAACTTTTCAGCTCTCCTCGTAAATTAGAATTGCATTATTCACGTGTGTATCTTTTTTAAGCATAACAGTGTTTTAATTTGAAAGAGATTTAGCTGCTATTTCTTTTAGGTTAAGTGACCATGTGCAGGTTCTACTATTGACTCACAAGATAGGGTTTTAGGATCAGTGAAAACAATCTTTTGCTTCTTGATGGAACTTCTTAACAGGAATATCTCTCTGCTTTCTTTTTATATATCTGCTTAAAGTAACTTAATACTTCAAATATTTTTTTTTTATTTTTAACTACTTCCTTCAATCTGCAACTTGTTGAAATAATTACTTCCATCCTTAGTTGCATAATGTTAGGAACATTGCCAGATTCGTTCTTGTATTTATTACTTTAACCAGACTCTAGCTCTAGGTTAACAGACTGGGCTAATGATACCTAATTTTGTATTTATTACTTTAACCCTACTCTGGGTTAACAGACCGGGCTAATAATACCCAATTTTTACTTCTTACATTTATTACTTTAACCAGACCCTGGGTTAACCCTTTAGTATATATTACTCTATATATACTATTATATTTTCATGGTAAAGGCTTTACCTCGCATAATTACCTCACATAATATCGAATCTATGAGATTTTGAAAGTATTTATTTTGAAAACAATACCTTAACAGCAGTTTGAGCGACCAGTTACTGCCAGTTTCAACAGAAAGAGGTAGAGAATTCTGGCCGGTTTTGGCTGGTTTGAACATTAAAGGGTTAACAGGCGAGGCTAATAATACACAATTCATAGTTCTTGTATTTTGTGTCTACAGCACTGTGTTATTCCTATCTTGTTTAGTGTCTTGGCTTCAAACAAAACACATTATCAATGTATTGTAGGATATGGGCCTCCAGTTTCTGGGTTTGTTTTCTGATAACTTATTAACTCAACCTTCTCTTCTCTCAGTTAAGTAATTACAGGTAAATAGTTTATAATGATAATAATAATTGTTTCTACTTTAGGAACAAGGCCAGCAATTTGAAGGGGAAGGGAAGTCAATTAAATCGACCCCCAGTACATTAATGGTACCTTATTTTATTGACCCCATAAGGGTGAAAGGCAAAGCTAACCTCAGTGGTATTTGGACTCAGAGCGTAAAAGATCTTGTCTGGCGCTCTATTGATAATTTCTAATTTAGCCACAAAGCCAGCAATTTATAGAGAGAGGAAAAGCAATTATATTGATCCTTGTATGTTACTGGTATTTTATTTTATTGACCTCAGAAAGATGAATGGCAAAGTTGACCATGGCAAGATTTGATCTCAGAACATGAAAAGCCATGATTAAATACCAAAGGGCATTTTGTCTGATGTATCAAAAATTCTGCCAATTGTCTAACCTACTACTAATATTAATGGTTTGTAATTTAGACACAAGGCTAGAAATTTGAATGAAGGGGCAAGATGGTTTAAAATTATTCCAGTACTCGATTGCTGCTTTGTCAGTGCCTGAAAGAATGAATAATAATAATGGTTTCTTGATTTAGGTTCAAGGACAATCATTTTGGGGGAGGGGAAAGTCGATTAAATTGACCCCAGTACATTACTGGTGTCTTATTTTATCGACCCTGTAAGGATGAAAGGCAAAGCTAACCTAAACAGGATTTGAAATCAGAACTTAAAGGGCTGCAAGTCTATGCTGTGAAGCATTTTGTCTGTCACCCCACCAATACTGCCAATCCAATGCAATAATAATATTAATAATAATGATAATAATAATAGTTTCTGATTTAGGCACAAGGACACATATTTTGGAGGGAGGTGAAGTTGACTGGAATGAAATTTGGTACTTGACTATTACTTTTAGAGAGAGGTGAAGTTGACCCTAGTAAATGATTGACACATATGGAAAGAAGGGAGGTACATGAGAATTACTTTTTGAGAGAGGTGAAATCAACCCTAGTATATGATTATTTTAGAGAGTGGTAAGGTCGGCTTTAGTATGTGGACTGTCTTAGACAGGCTTTCTCATTGTCACATTCGTTCAGAGCTGGTTGATAAATTGATTAGCTGTCAAGTACTGGTGTTGACTTTATTAACTAATTATAATTTACCCTTAAAACATTGTAACCATATGACAATATTCAAATAGTATATATACTCATGTATAAGCATCATAGTATATATATTTGTGTATAAATTACATCTCCATTACAACAATACAACACTTGTAATGTACCATGTATTTTTTATTGTGCATTTTGTAATTCTAGTAAAGTCAAATGTTGTTTTTTTCACATATTTTCATGGAAAAAGGGGCTACTTATACATGAGTATGTATGGTATATCTTATACTATAACTAATTATATATATATATATATATATATATATATATATATATATATATATATATATATATATATATATATATATATATATAAATCATCATCATCATCATCATCACCGTTTTACGTCCGTTCTTCCATGCTAGCATGGGTTATATATATTTATTGATTGACAAGATTCCAGACCTCACTCACTTACCGAATGGGGTAGAATTCATCAGATTGGACCATTTTTCATTGGTCTTTCCATTACTGATACTGTCTACCTATCGCAACTCCTGGCAAAAAGAGAATCACGAATAATGTATCGCCTGGCCCAGGAATCGAACTTGCAACTTCACAATTGCAAATCCAATTCTAACCACTAAGCCAGTAATATCAGATATTACATTTTATATTGTAGAAATATAATATTGTATCATTAATATATTTGACAATGTGAGGAGGTGTTACTTTCATTCTTTTCCCTCCTTTTTAGTTCAATGCCTGGTACAACTGTTGCAGAATATGAGAGCTGTTTGAAAAAGATATATACAGTCACTACTGTTCAGGTGAAGTAGCTCCTATTCTTGTTTTGTTTTTACTTTATTTTGTTATGCAAGTCCTGTTGTAGAATAAAAAAGTTAGACTTTCTACTTTCATCTCTGGCCAGCTGAATCCACTTTATTTTAGACTAGGGGTCTTTGAAGTTGTCAATATTGATCCCCAGGGGTTGATGGGACTAATCAGGTTTTCAAATGAACATTTGGACCAAAACTTGACATTGGAATAAAAAATTGAAAATGACAATTTACTTATACAGGTTTCTGATTTATATATAATTAGTCTTTATTGTTTATTTTATTTTATATTTTCTTTACTGATATATTCATTTACTTTGTCTTTGCAGTATTTTTTTTTCTTTTAAGGATTATTTTATTTTAAAATACTCAAATATATTTCTGGGATAAAATTACATAAAAAATAAAGAATTTAATATTTAGTCAAACATACAGAAAAAGAATGCAGTATTGGAAAGCACTCATCATCATCATCATCATCACCGTTTTACATCCGTTCTTCCATGCTAGCATGGGTTAGACAGGTTGTACTGTTGTGAGCAGTGTCTGGTCGGCTGACCTTGCCTTGCTCATACAGGAACTGATTCTGGCTTGATTTCTACAGCTGGATGCCCTTCCTAACACCAACCTCATTTACAGTGAGTGCTGGGTGCTTTTTTTCCGTGGCGCCTACATGTCCACTTTACAGTGTGGGCTGGGTGCTTTTTTGCCGTGGCACCTCCACGACCACCTTGCGGTGGGGGGTGTGGGGGCATATTGTCTATATGCTTCAGCTTCGGCTTGTACCCGTGGGAGGTCGGGTACTCTGTATTACTGTGTAACGCCAGAGGTTACGGTCGTGTGTCATCGCCTTTGAGAGGTGTAATTGGGTAAGGTCGGATTTTTATCACCTCATCCCAGGTCTTCTTGGGTCTCCCCACTCCGCGGTTTCCATTGACTTCTAGTGCTCTGCACCTTTTTATGCAGCTGTCATCCTTCATACGCATCACATGTCCATACCAATGCAACCTCCTCTCCTGCACACAGCATTTGATTCCTCTTATGCTCAGTCTCTCTCTCAATTCATTTATGCTTTGTCGTTCGCGTATATTACTATTACACATCCAGGCTTCGTTTCTTTCTAATCTACACAAGTCTTCCACCTTCAGCGCCCAGGTCTCACTACCATGTAACATTGTTGTTCGTATACACGTATAAATGCCATATAAATGCCATATAAATGCCATAAATGAGAGGAAAAAGAGGGAAAGAGCAAGGACTATTAGGCAACGGAAGAAAGAAAGGGGAAAGGAGGAGCGTGACAGACTCTAATCTTAAGTCAGAGCAGTCTTTCTGTTGCACAATGCAGACAGAATGGCAAGACATTTCTGCAGACAATGGCCAGCGACACCTGCTGCAATGTTTGTATATGCCTGGGTCATTAAGGGGTCACAGATTCTATGAAGGGGTTGAGGTTCACTAGGAGAATTCTCTCCCTGACTCCATCTATTGTTACAGATACTTCACTTACTTATATTGAAGCTGAACATAAAGCTGATCGACATCAACCAGTCACAAAGTTTACACACTTATAGTAATCACTATTAGCATAATACACACACACACACACAGACACATACTTACACACACACACACACACATATTCATAACTACTATCATTATCATAAGCATCATATAAAATCTTGAACAATACTACCAACCTTTTACTCAGATGCTTCTATATATGTGAATGTCCACCCATCTCATTCCTCCCACACAGTCATATATTCACATATTTGACAGTATAACATAAAATGTTATAATATCTTATAAAGTCTTGTCTTCCTAACTTTCAGAAATTCTGGAGTGTATATAATAACATACCTGATGTGGCATACCTCAGCAATCGCTGTTCCTACCACTTAATGAGAGGAAAAAGAAGGCCTATATGGTGAGTGCAGTTAGGATTGTTGTTGTTGATATTATTCAGCCCCAGGGTGGTGGATTGGCAGTATTGGTAGAGCGTCGGACACCACGCTTTGCAGTATAGAGTTATGGCCCTTTATGATCTGAGTTCAAATCCCACAAAGCTTAGCTTTGCCTTTCATCCTTACGGGGTAGATAAACTAAAGCACCAGTAATGCGCTAGGGTTGATTTAATCGACTTTCCCCTCCCCTTCAAATTGCTGGCCTTGTGCCTAAAGTAGAAACAATTATTTAGCCCCAGCTCAATGTGGGACATGTGGATGAGATGGGATGGTCACAACATGAGTGATGAAAAGGGAAGTGACTGAGTGGGGGTAACATGAAACCAACAAACTCTGAAGAGCAGATACCATCGTAGTAGCAGTAGAAGAAGCAAAGGGAGAACAAATAGCATGTCTGTGGGCCAGACATAAGAGATGGCAACATATATGGACTTGTTATTTTTCTCACATAACATTTTTTCCGATTCTCCCCTGCCCGTACCTTCTATCTTTTTAATTTCTCATTTTCTTCTGATGAAGGACTAGCGTCCGAAACGTTAAGATGCTCTTCCTGCTATTTCAAGTGTTAACCTGATATATTCGTTCCATATACTGTACTGATTGCGTTGTTATTTCTGTTTACCTTTCACACACACACACACACACACACATATATGTGTGTGTGTGTGTATAAGTAGTAGAGTGTTTGAGCAGATATGTGGTATGTTTGTGTGTGCTTTCTTGGCTGGGAGAGTAGTAGCAGTAGTAGTAGAAATAGTAGTAGTAACAGTTGTTGTTTAACCCTAGGCCAGCCTTGATTAAACCGACCTATGTTCCAGTGGCTATTATGCTGTCTTTATATATCTAAGACCACATAGTCCAATGTATCTTTCATTTTATAAGATATGGAGTGTGATATGAGGGGAATCTAGCTGCTATTTCTTGCAAATTGAGTGGCCATGTAGAGATGATCTCATTCTTAGGTGTGAAGATGTCTGTAGATTCTTGTGAAATTCTTCACAATGTCATTAAGAGATAACTTTCATATCTTCTTCTCAGATTCTTTTACTTATTGTCTTCTTTTATTCTTTCTCTCAGCTTCACTTCTTCATCAGCTTCACTTCTTCATTACAACAGGGAACACAACCACTGACTATATATATATATATATATATATATATACATACATATATATATGCATACACACACATGCGTGTATGTGTGTGGGTGTGTATGTGTAGATATGCATGCGCAGATGTATATGTGTGTGTGTATCGAATTCATCATTGTTTTCTCACTTTTGCAGCCACTTTAACTTCACATAAAACAAAAGGTTAACAACAGTTGCATTGTGGGAAGATGATAGGTGACAAACTGTTTTTTCTCAGTCAGCACATAGTTTTGTGCTGAATTCACTTTGGTGGTGATGATAATGGTAGTAGTCTTTAGAGAATATATCTCTGCCGACAATACCATAGTAATATAATAGTTGGCTCAGCCTTCACCACCGCCATCACAATAAAATAATAGATGGAGTGCGAAATTATTAGTTGATGAACTAAAATACTTTGTCATATTAAGTTGCCTCCTTTTTGAGACAGACTTTGATTTCTGCTGTGGTTAAGAAATATGCTAGGTTCACTCTCAGTTCTCTTGCTTCCAACTGCTGTTTCCATAGGCAGAATTTATTCTCTAGCTCCTCTACTGATTCTGCTATAAGAACTAGATCGTCAGCATAGAGAAGTTCCCATGGACAGCCAGTCTTAAACTCCTCTGTTATGGCTTGGAGGACTATAATGAACAAAAGCGGGCTGAAGACCGAACCTTGATGTACTCCTACTTGTACCTGGAATTCCTCACTAAACTCCATTGCTACTCTGACTTTACTGACAGTACCTCTGTACAAAGTTTGCACTGTCCTCACAAGCCATTCCTCAACAACTAGTTTCCTTAGGGACCACCAGATGACAGATCGGAGTACCCTATCAAAGTCATTCTCTAGGTCAACAAAGGCTAAGTATAGTGGCTTATTCTTCTCTAAGAACCTCTCTTGTAATTGTCTCACCAAGAAGAGGGCATCTCTTGTACTCTTCCCAGACACAAAACCAAACTGCATCTCATCTAGTTTGACCCTTTCTCTAATTAGTTGTGCTAATATCCTTTCTGCCACTTTCATAACCTGATCCATCAGTTTTATACCCCTATAATTGCTCCTCTCCAGAGCATCCCCTTTACCTTTGTAGCAATTTATGAGAATACTGCTGCACCAGTCTTTGGGTATGACACCACCATATATAACCTGATTGATGATGCGTGCAACTGGCATCCCCTGATGCCTTCAGCATTTCAGCAACTATCCCCGATGGTCCAGCAGCCTTACCATTTTTCATTTCCTTAATCGCCTCTTGGACCCTATATTCGTCAATCTCAATAGTTGGTCCTTCTGTCGGATCTACTGAGGGTAATTTCTCTCTCTCCCATTCGTTCTCCACATTCATCAGTCTCTCATAATGACATTTCCAGGCCTCCTTTTTCTGATCATTCGTGACACTAAGTACACCGGCATCATTCTGGACACATTTATCTCCAACAACATCCTGATTTGCATTGACACACTGCCTTGCAATGTGGAACACCGCACACCTCTGATCTTCCCGTCGCAGAACATTGGCAAACCTCCTACTCTCAGCCTCCCTGCGTGCTAAGTACACCTGACGTCTAGCTTCTCTCTTAGCGGCTGTATATCCTTCCCTACTCCCACCCTTTTTCTAAGCCTTCCATGCTAGTCTTTTGTCTCTAATGGCCTAATCTACTGTGCTGTTCCACCACCAGGACACTCTGTCTGGTTGGAGCTCTGCTCCAGCCACAAGTTTCATCAGTAGCCTGCAGTAAGTTGTCCCGTAAGAAATTCCAGTTATTATCTATGTCATACGTCTCTAAATCATCTTCTTTTTCGTCATACACATCTTGAAGGACTTTCCTAAATTTGTATTTTAGTGAAAGGTCTTTTAGCTTCCAGACCTTTCTTCTCCACACCTTCCTGTATGTCTCATTCCATCTCTTGCTTACTGAGATATCACTAACGACTAACCTATGCTGTGGGGTACATTCTTCTCCAAGGTATGCCTTGGTATTAGACACTATCTGCCTGTCCCTCTGCCTAACTAGTAAGAAGTCAATCTGGTTTATGTGTTCGCCAGATTTGTAGGTTATTAGGTGGTTGGCAGATTTCTGGAAGTTAGTGTTGCAAATAGTCAGTGTACTTGCATCACAAAATTCAAGAAGTCTCACTCCTTCTTCATTTCTTGAGCCGTAACCGTGCCCACCATCTACCCCAGTATAACCATCCTGGAGCTGTCCAATATGACCATTGAAGTCCCCTGCTAGCATAACGATGTCTCCGTCCTCTGTCATTGCGGTTGTTTGTAAAAGTTGCTCATAAAAGCAGTCTTTCTCTTCTTTGTCTAGGCCTGCTTGGGGAGCATAGGCAGAAATGATTGTCAGTAGTCTCCTGCCTACAACTAATCTAAGCTTAATTATTCAATTACTAACTCGAACTACCTCTATTGTCTTATTGATCCATCTCTCAGCCAGGAAAATGCCTACTCCCCCTAACCCATCATCCTTACCTACCCAGAAAAGCTTATAGCTAAAATGTTTGCCTATGACTAGTCTCGCAGAGGCACCTCTCCATCTCACCTCTTGTATGCAGCACACATCCACCTGCCTTCTCTCCAGCATCTCCGGTATTTCAGCAGATCTACCTCTGAGAGTGCCAACATTAATTAAGTGTTGCAATTCTGAGATGCGACGTCTTCCTATCTACTTGTTGCTGTGCTGATAATCGTTTTGGCATTGATACACTGGTTGGATGCCCTTTCTAACACCAGCGCCACTTTACAGCATGGACTGGGTGCTTTTATTTGTGCCACCAGCACTAGAGAGGATGTCTTACTAGACTCAAGGGCTCTCTCTACCCCTCCATTTTACAGCATGGTCATAAAAAATATATATATATATATATATATATATATATGTAGAAGTTATATTTAATTTGTTGGGATACAACAAGCAAATATTTCTATAACTGATATAAAGCACTCAACAAATTTTTGGAGTAAAAATACAATATATTAACAAATGGAAACTATATTTATAAAACCATATTTATTTCATTATACATATTTCAAGGACACCAAAGCAAATTATGGTGCCCTTGAAATATGTATAATGAAATAAATATGGTTTTATAAATATAGTTTCTATTTGTTAATATATTGTATATATATATATATATATATATATATATATATATATATATATATATATATATATATATATATATATATATATATATGTATGTGTATATATATATATATATATATATATATATATATATATATATATATATATATATGTATATATATATGTATATATATGTATATTGCAATGGCAAGAGCTCAGTCATCAAGCCCTGACCCTTTATAATATAACCATACTCTACTATCCTAACTCGTTTAAAACTGGTTCTATCCTGATATATACATATATATATATATATATATAACTTTTGTTTATTTCAAACTGATAAAAAATAACGTATATACTCATGTGTAAGTCGCTCCTTTTTCCTACAATTATACGAGGTAAAAACAGCATACAACTTATCTGCTGGACCTACAAAACTTCAAGAATATATGTAAAATGGAGAGGCGATTTATCTAAAGGCGGGATTCATACACGAGTATATATATGGTGAAATCGAAATTCAGATATTGATTTCATCTATGTAATTTCCTTCTCTTTTTCAATCATTCAGGGAAGATGAATTCAATTGCAAGGGAGGTCACTGGCGTTTTAAATGTAGTAAGAATAACACGGTAAGTCATCTCCCTTTAGCATTTTATTATATGGAAATTGCTGGAGCACACTGGCCAATGTTTAACCCTCTATCAAGGACGAGAACAAGGGGGATAGTATAAATAATTTTCGGCCCATAACCCTGCTAAACACAGAGTTAAAGATTTTGGCCAAGGTGTTAGCAAAAAGGTTGGCGCTTGTCGTGGGTGGCCTGGTGGGAGATGCGCAGACATGTGCTATCCCATCCAGGTCCATTCACGATAACCTCCACCTCATGCGATACATCATAGAGAGGGTTGGCAACAAACCCGGCTTCGGTGGGGCCCTGATCAACTTGGATCAGTCTAAGGCCTTCGATAGGGTCGACCATGGTTACCTGGATGCGGTGCTAGCGGCGGCTGGGTTCGGTCCTGTTTTCAGAGGCTGGATCACTGCCCTACATAGCAACCACATCTGTTCTAGGATCAAGGTGAACGGCTACCTTTCGAAGCCGTTCGAAATCACACGATCCATTCGACAGGGGTGCCCTCTCTCCTCCCTTCTGTACGTATTGACTCTCGAGCCTTTACTGAGGAAGTTGGAGTTGTTGCAGGGTATCCCCCTGGAACCAGGATTGAGCAAAGCGGTGTCGGCCTACGCCGATGACGTAACAGTAATGGTATCAACCGACTCGGAGATCGAGGCGATCGGTACCTTACTGGAGGAGTACGAAAGGTTGTCAGGAGCGAAACTGAACCGGGAAAAATCCATCGGGCTGCAACTCGGAACGTGGAGAGGCAAACCGATGCCTCCTGACGGTGTCGTCGGATACTGGACGGAGGGCCCGGTAAAGTTGCTTGGGGTCTGGTTTGGACCGGACCTCCAGGTGGAAAAGAACTGGAACGAGGTTACGAACAAGGTGTTTGCACTAACCCAGAAATGGGCCAAGTGTAAGCTGTCCCTAAAAGGCCGGGCGGAGGTGGCGAACATTTACATAGCGTCCGTCACTTACTACCGCCTGACTGTCGTGCCTTGCCCTAAGGAAACACTCACCACCATGGAACGCATGCTCTTCCAATTTCTTTGGAAGAAGCGTCCTCCTATGGTGAGAAGATCCATCTGCTGCCAACAACCTTCGAAAGGAGGGCTGGGGATGCCGTGGTTGATGATGCGTAGGCACGCATTAAGGCTACGGCACCTACAGGTATTCCTCACTGGTCAACCGGTGTGGGCTCCGTTCGTGAAACGAGCCTTTCCGAGACTCGTCTCACTCACCGAGCTACAGTCCTGGGTCAAGCAAAGATCCGGAAAACTGGGAGACTGGCACACTGAGTGTGCTCAGGCGCTCAGGGCTCTCTGGCAAGCGGGCCGGGCCATCGGTGGAGAATCCACCTCATCATTCTATAGAGGGCTGGTGGCTAGCAGGGGCGATGACACCCTTGGAGAGTCGCTGGACATGGAGGAAGACGAACTGGCCAGCCTGTTCGGTAGGACTTTCGGCCCAGGACCAATGGACAACTTCCAGAAGTCACTGGCCTGGCAGTGCTACCGAGGGGCTCTACCCGTTCGAGAGAGGCTCTACAGACACGGGCGCCCGGGCAGGGATCCCTCAAAAAAGATTTGCCCTAGATGCGTGCGTCACGAAGAAACCGTGGCGCACGCATTGGTGCAATGTCCGGGCGTGGCTGATCTGTGGGGCTACGCCGAACAACTGCTGTCGCGGGTGGCGCCGATTAAATTGACCGCCGAGTCCGTGATGACAATCAAACCGCCTCCCCTCTTCACAAAGGAAGCAAAGGCGGTTTTTCTGTGCGTAATAGCCATGTTGAAAGAGGTTGTTTGGTGGACACGATTGAAAGGTCTGAGGTCAGGCAACTTCCTCTCTGGCCATAGTCTGGTCTACTTCTTCCGATATCACTTCGGAAGAAGGATAAGAATGGAGAGAGAGGTGCTTGGCCACAGGCAGTTTTATGAAAGGTGGGTGATAGTGGCGAGAATGGCTCGTGTAAATGGGCCTTCTCTGTATACCATCCTGTAGGTAAAGAAGTAAAGGAGAGGGGAGCACCTTCTCCATGTGCTCCCCGGGCAAAGGATTGCACACTTTTTCGGGGGTGTGTGCAACCCCCATCACGTCCCCTCCCTTTTGAGGTTATTTTCGATTATTTTCATGTTACACCCTTTTTACTCGATTATATGTAAACTCCCCCTTTGTATTTGTCCCTTCTTTTTATGCCTTTATGGTAAATAAAGAAATCTATCATTTACATTACTCTTTATTTACTATTGTATTTTCATGGTAAAAGCTTTACCTCACATAATTATCTCACTTAATATCGAATCTATGAGATATTGATATTTATTTTGAGAACAATACCTTAACATCAGTATGAGTGGCTGGTTACGACCGGTTTGGACAGAAAGAGGTGAGCAAATTCTGGCCAGATATGGCTGATTTAAATGCTAAAGAGTTAAAAGGAATTCATACACTAGAATTGATGATAACTTGGTGATGATCCACACCAACTTCAATAAGATTAGAAATTTAAAAGGTTGTGTGCTGTGACAGAAAACTGGAAAGAAATGTTTTTTTGTTGTTCTTATTTAACTCTAGGTCAACTCTAATCAAACAAACCTATAATCGAAGGTATTCCAACTATGACCATGCCATCATTTTATATTTTGCCAAGTATATTGGTTAATGTGTTTTTCCTTTAATGCCATATACACGAGTGCACACTATAAATTTATTCAATTCTAATAAGGAATATTACAATTTTTACTTCATTTTTTGATAGTTTAGTTGAAGAGTATTTTCCTCTGATCGAAGTAGTAAGACAGAATTTGTTTGAAAGAAATTTGGCTGCTATTTCTAGTAGGTCAAACGACTAATGAATGCTCCCTGTTTGACAGAGAAAGGTTGTGTATATATATAATGAAATAGTGTGTGGAAGTTATGAAGAATTGATATTACTTTAACAGCTATTATTTCACTTCATGCTGTAGTGTAATAGTAAGCCATTGGGACGTTGTGAAATAAATGGTCTTACTTTAACAGCTAATAGTTTTGTTTTGTGTTGTAGTATAGCAGTATGCTGTTAGTGAAATGAAACCCTGACTCTAGTTTCTAATCTCAGAAATATTTCATTTCTACCATTAACCTTTTCAATACCAACCTGTCCCCTAATGATACAAAATATCTTATTCTATGATACAAAATATCTTATTTTAATGTGTTCATTTAAAACTTTCTGTCATAAATTTTTGTAAAAAACCTTTGATAAGTTTTGCTCAATTACCAATTTAATGATAACAAAGTTATTTATTTTACAAGATCACTTCAAATTCTTGATTATATTTAAAATTAATTGAAACATAAGAACAGTGTATTTTAATAGCAACTAAATGATTAATAACCATGAATATTTCAATATCTAACTTATTACCTGAGGTACACTCAAGAGGTTTTGAGACCTTTATCAGAGACATTTATTTAACTCAGATCAACACAAAACTCTAGTCACTCTCAAAGTAGGATCCTCCAACTTCAATGCACCTTTTGCAGCACTCCAGCCACTTCTGGAAGGCCCCCTTGTAGCCCTCCAAAATGAAGGTGTCCAGGCTGCTTGACATAGCCTCCTTCATCTCCTACATATCCTTAAAGTGGATACCCCTGAGCTTCTTCTTCAGCTTTGGGAACATCCAGAAGTTACATGGGGCTAAATCTGGACTGTAGGGAGGATGATGGGCAGTCTTGATCCCTATATCATCCAAGTAGTTGGTCACTAGGATGGATTTGTGGCAGGAGTATTGTCCTGGTGCAGGTGCCACTGACCAGACTTGAAGAGTTCTGGTCTCCTGCAATGAAATCTCTTTCTTAACTGCCTTAAAACCTCTACATAGTACTCTTTGTTGACTGTCTGGCTGTGGGGGACCCATTGGATGTAGATGATGCCCTTGTTATCGAAGAATGGGATAATCATGAGCTTCCCAGTGGACCTGCTTTGCCTAGCCCTCTTGGGTATTGGGTAGTCAGAATATTTCCACTGGGCACTTTGTGTCTTGGTCTCTGGATCATAACAGTAGACCCAGCTCTCATCAGAGGTTACCAGAGATTCAACGACACTTGGATTCGAAGTGATCCACTTGGCTATCTCTCCATTGTCATCAACGTGGCTCTGCCTTTGATCTTCATTGAGCATCCTTGGAACAAACTTTGTGCATGTTCAGATTGTCATAAGTGACTCTGTGCACAGTGCCTTCAGCCACTTCATATTGTTTAGCAATCGTCAGAAGAGATGCACAATGGTCTTTGTCCAGAAATTTGTGAATTTTGTCAACCAACTTTGGCGTGCTGATGTCCCTCTCCCTGCCACAACTCACGTCATCTCTTACCTGTATCCCTGCCCTCCTGGAACCTCTTGTGCCAATAGAAAACAGTGGCCCAGCTCATGAAAGTTAGTCTGTAAGCAATTTTGACCATTTCATAAGTTTCTGCAGGGTTTTGCTGAGCTTGACACAAAACCTTATTGCATATTGAGTCTCCAAGTTGTCCTCACATCCCGACTGCATTGTGGAACCAGTCAGCTGTGACAAAACATGAACGATGGGTAGTGTTTAAAGTATAGTGGCCTGTCCCTTCAACCTGGAAAAAAAGATTATAACCATATCAAAGATGTATTAGAATGTCAATTACGTAGATTAATTAAAAGTGCCTGAAAAGGAAAACTCTCAAAAACTTTTGAGTGTATCTCATATACCACCAAATGGAGATCCAGTAGATGTGTTGAATGTTGTTTTTAGCTTATTTTTGTAAAAAAAAAACCCTGAAACCCTGACTTTTGCTCATATATACATGGCATAAATATACTGGCTTTTGTATCATTTCTTTATGTTATATAGTCAATACTTTGGAAGGAATTGTTGCTGGCTGCCATAGGAGAACAACTTAATGAGGCCCTGGCAGAAGGTAAAAACCTCTTCTTCACATAGTCATCAGTGACAGTATTGTTTTCTTGCATTGATGAAAATGATGACTATTATGTTGGTGATGATGGTGGTAGTGGCAGGAGTTCTGGGAGTCAACCTAAAACTATTATGTCCATTTACATGTTACTGTATTTACTTGAATATAAGCCAAGGAATATGTGACCAAAAAATCAATGGTAGCACTGTGGTTGGTTTATATTTGGGGTCAATATTTTGATGATTTTCACCAACTTCAAATTCTACATAAATATAGTTTGGACTTTTGTCCATTTCTCAGACATAGAATATTTAAGTATATATAGTAATTTAATGAGTTAGACATTCAATTGACCTAACAACTGAATATTCGTTGTCAAAACCAACAGGATTAATCAACAAACAAACCGGAACAAACAGGAGCAAAAAAGGGACAGTACACCTCCCTGATTCAACCATGTGACAACATCAAAACTCTCTGCACTTCCATCATTGGTTCTGATGCAGCAATGTGTCTTCCAGTAAAGTGATTGTTTGATGTTGATGTAGTGGATAGACACTCCATACAGTGTGACGATCTTCCATATATATATATATATGTATATGTGTGTGTATGTGTGTGTGTGTTAAGTTAACAACATACCCATTGTTTTTGTTGTAGGTGATGAAATTGGAGGTGTGAGTTGTAGTGTACGAGGACGGGATGATATACTTCAAGTGTGGAACACTCAGGCTCATCTTGCTGAGGAAAGTAGAATAACCAAGAAAATTGAGTCCATGTTTCCAGGAGTTACCTTCATATCAGTATACTATAAAGGTAAGTGATCCTACATGAAATGATTGATCTCTTGTTGTTTATCATTGAATCAAGAAGAAGAGGAAAACCCCTATATGTGTGTATATATATATATATGTTTTACGCTTGATATAGTAGGAAAAGAGTCTTAACGTTTCGGACGCTAGTCCTTCATCAGAAAATAGAATGAGAAATTAAAGAAGAAATAGAAAGATAAAGGAGAGTGGGCTGTGGCAGAAACGAAAAAAAGCTTATTTGAGAAAAGCATTCTAGTCACCATCTCTTGGGAAACTCAAAATACATGACAATGAAACATATCTTTTCATTTGTACTCAGAGTTTCATGATGGTACCTAATTAATCTCACATGTACCATCAATCTTCAGCCTTTAAGATTGATGGTACATGTGAGATTAATCTATGAGCAATCAGATACCATTATGAAACTCTAAGTACCGATAAAAACATGTACACACACACTGAATCCCTGTCTATTAAGAATTGACTAAAATAATTTATACCTGGAAGGGCATCCAGCTTTAAATAATTTCTTCAAAAAGGACCTCATGATGAAGCTTATCATGGGACCCACAAGGGAAAATAGCCTTACAAGGCTTTTTGTTTTAAATTGTTTTAGGTTTGACAGTACTGTTTATATTATGCTTCACTGGTGTGGTCTAATAAGACTGAAACATCTCCAGAATTGCCACTCTACTAATGTTATTTGGATTACTTTATATACTAATGTATATGCCACACCTTCATTCTACATATAACATTTACATAACTTGCTGTGATATAAATAAAACCTCTAACTATTTAAAAACAAATTAAATCTAAATTGATACAAAAAATAATAAAATTTGTTTTATGAATTAAATTTAGAATCAATTTCAGTTTTTGCTTTTCATTTCAGTTTATGAAAGCATATCAGTTTTATTAATCTGAATTTCAAACTGATAAATATTTTGAAATGAAATTCTCAGACAACTTTCAATCTAAATTTTATTATTTCAGCCTTTGCTACACATCAAGCATTTGAAGGACTTAAAAATGATGTTGGAGTTGTCTAAAATAAATACATTCAACTGTTTTGGAGCTGACATATTTGTTTTTCACTTCGAGAAGGTAACAATTTGCTTTTAACTATAGAAATAGTTGTCGAATTAGCAGAGTCGATAGGATATCAGATTGTGTTCTGATATCAAATCCCACTGAGGTATAATTTGTTTGCCAGTGTCAATAAATAAAATACCAGTCCAAGGGCTATGGATTGGTGGAATTATTAAAGAGTCAGCCACTTTGTATTATCTGCTCAGGCTTTGTGTGATTAGAGTTCAAATCTCACTTCCTTTTGACAAGATTTGTATATTAGTTAGTAGTATCAGCAATAGAAAAGCTAAAAGAAACACTGTTTCCTTGGTCCAATCTAATGATCAGCTCCTTTCCTTTTAACTATAAAAATAATTACAAAGGTTGGGAATTTGATAGGTTGATACTGTTGGTACCTATTATTCACAGGCCTTTTGTTATATTACTGCAGATCCCCACCCCACCTTTTTGTTACTATATAAGGCTTGGAACAGAATTAACAGATGCTGAATATGATTAAGCTGGTCATAGAGCCTACAAGTCTAACTAACCATATTTAGCAGGGAAAATGGTGTTAAAACGTTTGCTGCTACTGCATTGCAAAGAATGTTGTAAAAGTGAATCCAAAGACTCTGTCTTCAGTAATATGGCAATATTAGCAATAAAATTGTAAATAGTTACGATATATTTCAGTGTTTTGAAATTGAGAGGTTACATAGTTTTTGAGATTGAGAAAGAATTTGTTTCTTCGCTAGGCGACAAGTATACTTAGCTAGGAGGGAAGCAGAGGATAGAACATTCAAGCATGTTTTGCAACGTGAGGACCAGAAACAGGAGGTGTTCAAGATTGCGAGGCAGTGTGTCAGAGAGAATTGTGATGTCATTGGAGAGAAGTGTATCCAGATGATAAAGGTGAGCTTGCCCTCAAAAGTGCTGAGAAGAAAGATGCATGGAAGAGCCATTATGATAGATTACTAAATGAGGAGAATGCATGGGAAGAAGAGACCCTACCCCAAGTAGACCCTATAGAGGGGCCAGCAGTACAAGTCAGCAGCAGCGTAGTAAGTAAGGCAATCAAAGATATGAAGATGGGGAAGGCAACCGGTCCATCGGGTATAGCTGCCGAGATGCTGAAGGCATCTGGGTCTGTAGGTCACACTATAACCACACGTAATGTTAAGCAGGTAATACTAGAAGGTGTCATACCAAAAGATTGGTGCAGTAGCATCATTGTCAACTGCTACACAGGTAAAGGTGATGCACTAGATAGAGGAAACTATAGAAGTATAAAGCTGATGGACCAGGTCATGAAAGTAACAGAAAGAGTTATAGCACAGTTGATTAGGGACCGGGTGAAACTAGATGAGATGCAATTTGGGTTTGTACCAGGAAGAGGCACCACTGATGCCCTCTTCCTTGTGAGGCAGTTACAGGAAAAGTACCTAGCTAAAAGTAAGCCACTCTACCTGGCATTCATCGATCTCGAGAAAACTTTTGACAGAGTTCCACGTGCTGTAATCTGGTGGGCTCTTAGAAAACTAGGAGTAGATGAATGGCTTGTGAAAGCTGTACATGCCATGTATAGGGGAGCAGTCAGCAAAGTTAGGATTAGCAATGAGTATAGCGAGGAATTTAGTGTACAGGTTGGGGTCCATCAGGGCTCTGTTCATCATAGTCCTGCAGGCAATAACGGAGGAGTTTAAGACCGGATGCCCATGGGAACTCCTGTATGCTGATGACCTCGCACTTATAGCTGAATCTATGGTAGAACTAGAGAAGAAATTCCAAACTTGGAAGCAGGGACTAGAAAGAAAGGGTCTCAAAGTCAACATGACAAAGACTAAGGTCCTTCTAAGTAGACGAGAAAACAGAACCCAGATCCCCTCAGGGAAATGGCCTTGCTCAGTATGTAGGAAAGGTGTAGGTAGGAACTCCATTCTCTGCCCCAAATGTAAACAATGGGTACACAAGAGATGTAGTGGGATCTCAGGAAGCTTAATTAAGAATGTAGGCTTCACATGTAGCAGCTGTGCTGGGACAGCAAGCAGCAAACAGCCACAGGAAACAAGTACCACCAATCTCTGGGAAGGCTCTGTAGAAACAGTAGACAGCTTCTGCTACCTAGGTGACCGAATTAGCAGCAGAGGTGGGTGCTCAGAAAGTACAATAACTAGGGTAAGAACGGGATGGAAGAAGTTCAGGGAACTACTACCACTGCTAGCTGCAAAAGGCTTCTCCCTCAGAATGAAAGGCAGACTGTATGATGCGTGTATCCGAACAGCAATGTTACATGGTAGTGAGACCTGGGCGCTGAAGGTGGAAGACTTACGTAGATTAGAGAGAAACGAAGCCTGCATGCTCCGATGGATGTGTAACAGTAATATACGTGAACGACAAAGCATAAATGAATTGAGAGAGAGACTGAGCATAAGAGGAATCAAATGCTGTGTGCAAGAGAGGCGGCTGCGTTGGTATGGACATGTGATGCGTATGAAGAATGACAGTTGCATAAAAAGGTGCAGAGCACTAGAAGTTGATGGAAACCGCGGAGTGGGGAGAACCAAGAAGACCTGGGATGAGGTGATAAAAGCCGACCTTACCCAATTACACCTCTCAAAGGCGATGACACACGACCGTGACCTCTGGCGTCGCGCAGTAATACAGAGTACCTGACCTCCCATAGGTACAAGCTGAAGCATATAGACAATATGCCCCCACACCTCCCACTGCAAGGTGGTCGTGGAGGTGCCACGGCAAAAAAGCACCCAGCCCACACTGTAAAGTGGACGTGTAGGCGCCAGGGAAAAAGCACCCAGCACTCACTGTAAATGAGGTTGGTGTTAGGAAGGGCATCCAGCTGTAGAAATCAAGCCAGAATCAGTTCCTGTATGAGCAAGGCATGGTCAGCCGACCAGACACTGCCCACAACAGGACAACCCGTCTAACCCATGCTAGCATGGAAGAACGGACGTAAAACGGTGATGATGATGATGCTCTTTCCAATGTCAAAGTACCATTGATATATTGGGGGATTATTGTATCAAACATGTCTGAGTAATTGAGAAGTTCACTTCATGATCATGAAGTTTTGGGTTCACTCCCACTTCATGGCACCTTGGGCAAGTGTCTTTACTATGGCCTCTGATTGATCCCAAGCCTTGTGAAGGAAATTAGGTAGACAGAAACTGTATGGAAGATCATCGGATGGGCTGTACCTGTAATTCAAAAGTCCAGCTTTGTCATATATTATCACCCTTATTTGGTTTGGAAATTCAACTTGAGAATTACGTTCAGAGTATATGTGTCTGTCAAATAGTTAACCAATTACTCATTAATCAAAACTGACAGAGGACCCAGAATCATTGTATTAACTATATCATCCCTCCCTTGAGAAATCAATATTTCTCAATATGTTTTTTGGGTGACACGTGAACAGGAATCATAAAGCACCAGACTAAATTCATTACTGTATTTTCATCCATATATTCCCTATGCAAAATGGTTGGCATTAGGAAGAGCAACCAGCTGTAGAAACCAAGCTAGAAATGAAATGTATTAACAAGTCATGGTCACCAGGCTAGACTAGCCTCAAAACGTGACAACCCATCTAATCCATGCAAGCATGGAAAATAGAGTTAAATGGTGATGAGAATGATGATGATAGTCTTTTTTTTATAATAGTTTAAGTTCAACTATTGACCTTGTTTTCATCACTCTAGGGTTGACAGAGAACTTTGTCTTTAACCCTCTGAGGTTGATAAAATAAAGTGTATTAGTCAGAAATTGTGTCAACTTAATATTCTTATAACCTTGTTGATGTGAATTGAATTATAATAAGAGTGGAGTCAAGACAAGTTGAAGGTGATGAACTGTGTACATGCAGAGGATGTGAACATTTTGACAATTTTCGACATATAAATTAATTTGTTCCCTATTTCCTGAAACATTAAAAGTTTTTGTTTAACACTTTCATTAACATATTTCTACTGCTTATAATTTTCAAATTATTTTGAAAATAATGAAGAATTTGGAGTGAAGTGAGTTGGCTGAAGCTTGATAAAAGGAGTTCCAATATAAATGTTTTACATATAGCTGGCACTATCAAACAACCGACATTCCTTTTCTCAGTTGTCAACTGGTGATCACTACAATTTTGGTAACCTTTTCATAGTATCACATCTCCAAATGTTACAAAAGAATGACCAGATTCTTTTGACCCACAATATACCATGTTTTTTATTTTGTCCTCCTGTTATCCATACAGCCAATAAATTATTGGACAAAATGTTATGTAATATTTATCCTAGTATTTTGCATTTTGAATTCAAATCTTGTTGAGGTTTACTTTGCCGTTCATCCTGCAAGGGTTAAATAAAGTACCCATCTAGGGCAGTAAACTGGCAGCATTGTTGTGTCCGTTTTGAGTTTAAATCTTGCTGGGGTTTACTTTGCCTTTAATCCTTCAAGGGTTAATAAATAAAGTACCGCTTTAGGGCAGTAAACTGTCAGCATTATTATCCCGCCGAGGTTGACTTTGCCTTTCATCCTTACGGGGTCGATAAAATAAAGTACCAGTAATGCACTGGGTAATTGCTGGCCTTGTGCCTAAAGTAGAAACAATTATTAGAGTGTGTGTGTTCTGAGATCTTGCTGTAACCCACTACATGAGTGATAGATAAACTTAATCTGTTGCATGCTAGTGTTTTTTTCATCTCTTTGACTTTGGAGTTCAAATCCAGTTATAGCTCACTTGGGTGGTAGACTTAATCTGTTGCCCAATTTATCACCACCACCTGGTCATTGGGTGTTGTTATCTGGTTCCACTTTTTTGTAAATATTCAGGCCAGCTGTCAAGTTTGAGGATTCCTTTATTCCCCGCATCTCATCAGTCTCAACAGTCTTAAACATGGCTCTTACCTCCTAACTAAGTGATAAAAAAACAACAACCCACTCTTAAAAACAAACCAACAAACAAAGAAACAGAACAAAGATAGCTGTAATTACTTCAACTGTGCTGCAATTATTTTGTTGAGTGTTAATTATTGGACAAGATTGTGGAAGGAAGAGTCGTTGCTACTTTTCTTTTTGACTTTCGATACAGTTATGTGTCCAGAGACTCTACATGCCATCTGTGAGTTCCCAAATACTGCTGATGCCCTCACATATATCTGTATTAGATGGTGGTGTCCCAGCATGACTGCAGCCATGGGCTAAAACAAACAAAACAGTAAAAGAGAGTAACTGTTTGGTTGAGGATTTTGTTCAGCCAAAGCTTCTTTGATCTCCTAGAATTGATTCAGTTACTCACTTTAACACCCACTTCTCTCCTCTATAGAACTTGGCCTTGTATTTACTGGAAAACATGAAAAGAGATTAAATAATTTGAAAAATTGTTTACAAAATAATCTGTGAATTCTTTACATTGCTGTCTTGTTTATGTTTCAGGTCTTTGTCGATTAAAAAAAAACAAGAAAAAACAGAAACAAAAATATGAAATAAATCGCCACCATCACCACAACCACCAACAGCAACAATACCACCAACAACAACAACCAACACCAATAACAACACCAGCAACCATCACCACCACGAACAACCACCAACAACAACAATACTACCACCACAACCACCACCACCTGTGAATAATATGTTAACCATATTGGAATATTGGAATATCTCATTCATTTAGAGCAATGTTTTAGTTTAGTAACAGGAGTGATACTTTAATTGTTTTTAGATTTTAATTTCTATCTGAAATGGGGAAATTTTGATTTAACTGAGGTAAGTTTAAGGGTGGGGCTGGTAAGCTGAATGGGTAAAAGTATTTTAAAAACTGAAATTGAAATTCTAAGTCAATTTAAAATCCAACAACAACAGGTAACAAATTATGGTGGATGGCCTAGAAGTGGTAACTTGTTTTATCAATCCTGGAGGGAATAACAATTTTAATTATAACAGAAATATAAATTTGAATTGATGAAATAAGTTCACTTTTATAAATTATTTATTATTATTATTATTGTTCCATGAGGGTGGTGGATTAACGGTATTGGTAGAGCGTCGGACAACATGCTTTGAGGCATATAGTTTCAGCTCTTTGCATTCTGAGTTTAAATCCTGCCGACGTTAGCTTTGTCATTCATCCTTACGGAATTGATAGAATAAAGCACCAGTAACACACTGAGGTCGATTTATCAACTTTCCTCTAACCCAAAATGGTTGGCCTTGTGCCTAAGTCAGAAACCATTATTATTATTGTTTTCTTACTCAGCTTCTAACGTTGGAGACGTATTACAGTGTTAGCTGTTCACACCAGTGAACTAAAGTAACATCTCTTCTTTTTCAAGTACCCTCCAGAGTATTCGAGCTGTTCCAAGCAATGCTGTTTTTTGTAAGTGTTCCATCCATATTGCAATCCCAATTTGTTTAATGTACTTCTTAAGATCTTTACTCATTGTTCCTAAAATTCCAACTATTATTGGTATTACTACCACCTTTTTCAGTGACCTCAATTGCTTAACCTCCCAAGCTAACCTGTATATCTATCAATTATTTCCTTCTTTATTGCATATCTTGTTATCAGCTGGACAGGTTATGATCCAACACTGTTTGCTTTCTTTCTCAAATAATACAATATCTGGTTTCCCATGCTCAATCTCATGGTCATACTGTATCACAAAATCTCATAGGAACTTTGCATTATCATTTTTTATTATACCCTCAGGGTTATGTTTATACCACTTTTCTGCTCTGTCAAGTGCATATTTGCCACAAAGTGCCCAGTGGACTATCCTTGATGTGTTGTCTCATATTCTTTCTGAACTAATGGTGTACATTGACTGGTAATATGCCATACAGTTTCTTCATTCATGCCTCAAATTCTACACTTATCACTTTCTGCTGTGTGGTCTGCTTTATGTAGTTAGTTCTTAGTGCTTGTTCTTGAGCAGCACATATTAAGGCTTCTGTTTCTGGTTTTAGATAAGTTTTAGCCATCCATAACCACCTTTTTTCTCTGTCTCTCCTATCTTCAACATCTTTATAGAATTATCCATACATTATTATCCACACTGTAAACGTGGTTGGTGTTAGGAAGGGCATCCAGCCGTAGAAAACCCACCAGACAGTCCTGAGCAAGACAACCAATCTTGCCTCAAGTGGGACAATTCCCATCCAGACCCATGCTAGCGTGGAAAATGGACGTTAAACAATGATGATGATGATGATTCTTTTTTCTGACCATCTACTTTCAGTTTCATCCATCTTAAAATGTTTGTACTGTTTTTTTTTTTGCAATCCTCTATTTTGCACAGCCCTGACCTCCTTACTTCCAGCAACAGTGGTTCTGTGGAATTTTTTATGTACCACGCCATGTTATTTTCTTTTGCTCTTATGCTGTCTTCGCATCCCATCAGTGCTCTTCCTCCTCTTTTTTTTTGGTACATATAATCTGTCTATGGCGTTCCTTGAGTGAAATACCCCTTATCTAGTCAATATCTTTCTTGCCTTTTGGTCTAAACTGTTTAGCTCATCAACTGTCCATGTGATCACCCCCGACCCATATCTAAGGAGCAATACTGTCCATGCATTGACAAGTTCCATCTTATTCTGTCCATTCTGTTTTGAGTCAAGAATAAGTCTCAGTTATTATTACCATTATTATTAGTACTAGCAGAAAAACCACCCGAAGGGTGGTTTTCTGCTAGCATATGTAGTGTGTATATTGATATTATACGCAGGTATATATACATGTAGACATGATACATCAAATAAAATCGTAATTGACAATATATAATACATAGAAATTGAACGAAGACTACGTTACACTGTCTTATTTAATCAATAACGTAAGCCATGTTACATTAAAAAAGACGATATTATAGATAAACTGCATTAGGAGAAAATTAGTGACGGAAAATTAGTATGTTTATTTAAGCGATCGCCACCAGAAGTGTTGACATTTCAGAAATTTTAAAGAAGTGATTCTTTAAATAAACAAAATATATTTAATGAACAGCCACGAAATTTAGTAGATAAATTATGTAATATTCATTCATTATTTATTCAAAGTAATCCAACTTATTTTACAAACTGGATAAAAAAAAAAAACCATATGCAATCCCGCAGACCTTCCTTTATAGTTTAGATTATTATTATGGTTCATTTTTGTAAATTTCAGTTAGGGAGCATCAACAAATCGAGAAAGGTCCCTCACTGCATTCTCTCCTATGTTTTACATAGACAAGACTTTCCTTAAAATCCTTGCTGTACCAAGAAGTGCTGTCTTCTAGATGACCTGTAACCTTGCATCAATTCAGATTCTATTTACACTGTACTCAAAAGTGTCCAACATGCATCCAAGTGCTCTGATCACCACTGAAATCACTAAAACTTCTTTCATCATCCACAACTTTCCAACTTCCTTCTTCAGTGGCATGTTTCATGCTCTTTATCCATCGTTTCATGCTCTTTATCCTCCACTCTTCTGTCTCATGGGATAAATATATCGATCTTTTTTCTTCTTCTTCACAACTAAAATGTCTGTCCTTGCCTCAATCATTCTATCGCATTGAATGGTGAAGTTCAACAAAAACTTAAATTTGTCATTCTCTAACATCCCTTCTGGCCTCTCCTCATACCTTTAGTTGTTCTAACAAACCCACATTTCTTAGATATCATTCAGTGGATATATCTGGCAACATTATCATGTCATCTTTTGTACTCTCACTGTGCCAACTTAACACATTCGCTTACATTTTGTCAGCATGATGTTTAATGTAGTTAGTTTGAAGAGCCTGCTTTGGGCACTGCACACCAGAGCTTCAGTGCATCTTTTCAGATTACCATTTTTAAACCACGACCAGCACTTTTCCCAATCAATGCCTACTTTTATCTTTAGTGTACTGTCAATGCATAGATTTATCTCCATTCCTTTTCAAGTTCTTTTTTCACTCTCTTCTTGCATTCATTAGGTTCTACTGCATCAGCAAATTTCAGTATGTCGAAGTCTCTTACTTTTGACATGATGTTACCCCTTACATTTTTAAGGTACCAAGGTAGGTTATTTTCTTTGCTTTTGATACAGTTGTCACAACTTATTAGTCCTCTACCTCAATTCTGTCTTCCAACATGAAGTCTTGCGACATCACTCTTTGGGCGGAGTTCGTGATGCACTGTTATCAATTCCGTATTTTTCCTATCAATACTTTATAATTCATCTTTCCTCCATTTAATAATTCCTGTCCCATAGTAGGAGTTATTGTATTTATAATTAAGTATTGGCAGGGCGTCGGGCACCATACTTTGTAGCATACTTTATGTTCTGAGTTCAAATCCCACTGAGGTTAACTTTGCTTTTCATCCTTACGGGGTCGATAAAATAAAGTATCAGTCGCGCATTGGGGTCGATTTAATCAACTTCCCCTTCCTCTCAAATTGCTGGCCTTGTGCCTATATAAGAAACCATTATTATTATTGTTATTATTATTCCTTCCTTCTCAGGCTGTTCTTTTGCTGTATTACTAAACCAAGAGGACAGGCCATAACTAATGACCTAGAAACTCTTGGTTACTTTCTCCTTGGGTTTATGTTCCCATCACCCTTCTCAAAAGTATTATTATTTGAAAATTTATCTTTGTAATGCCTTCTCATAGCAAATAGAAGAAATCATTTCTCGCCGAGGTTAACTTTGCCTTTCATCCTTACGGGGTCGATAAAATAAAGTACCAGTAATACACTGGGATAATTGCTGGCCTTGTACCTAAAGTAGAAACAATTATCATTATGTCTAATGTTTTCTTGATGTGAGCTTTGCATGGCTAATAAACAGATCATTATTATTATTACATCCTGCTGAGGTTAGCTTTGCCTTTCATCCTTATGGGGTCAATAAAGCACTTGGTAATGCACTGGGGTCAATTTAATTGACTTTCCCCTCTCCCAAAATTGTTGGCCTTGTGCCTAAATCAGAAATCATTATTATTTCAAGTAACAATAAGCATACTTTGGATAACTCATTGTCTATGGTACTGCCTTTAGTAAGACTTATTATTAAATTATTATTTGAGTAAAAAGTCAGCTCAGTTTCATTAGTTTTAAGTATTCACCAAATCCTGAAAAATATAAAAATTTACTTAAATTAAAATTCCATTCTTGGTTTCATATAAAAAACGGGAGTGAAAATAATTGTGTGTGGGTGTTTATATATATATATATATATCTGTGTATGTATGTATATGTATACATCTACGTAGATATATATACACACACACATATATACATATATATGTACATGCACACATACATATATATACATATATATACATGTAATCATTCACACACACACACACACATATATTTATATCTAAACAAAACTTCGTTTTTCTTTATATATATATATATATATATATATGTGTGTGGTGTGTGTGTACATACATATAAATAAAAAATACACATACACATGTGACTGAAACCATTGATTGGTATACGAAAAGATAAGAAGCAATATACACAAGTGTGATGAAAGACAAGACAAGACAAGCTGAAGCTGAGGAACTGTACATATGGAAGATGTGAAACTTCTGAGAATTTTTCACATATAAATTAATTTGTATAGCTATTTCCTGAAACCTTGGAAGTTTTTGTTTAACTCTTTTGTTACTGCATTTTTAGGGCGGTGGATGGGCAGTATCGATAGAGAGTCGGGCACAATGTTTTGAAGCATAGAGTTGCGTCCCTTTATGATCTGAGTTCAAATCCCGCTGGGGTTAACTTTGCCTTTCATCCTTACGGGGTCGATAAAATAAAGTACCAGTAATGTACTGGGTAATTGCTGGCTTTGTGCCAAAAATAGAAACAATTATTATTGTTATTATTATTATATATAATACAAAACCATGTTGACAACTTACAACGCATCCCCAACATAGATTGCAATATATTTATAATACAATACTGATACACAATGCTATATGATACAATAATGATATAGTATAATACAATATCGATACAGGATTGATACACTGAAAATATACAATACCTAAATACAATTCAATATCAATACACAACACCAAAATATAATAGTGACATCCAATACAACATCAATATGTCACACTGACATACAATATAATAGAGTACAGTACAATGCAGTACAGTACTGTACAATTCTGTACAATACAGTACAATACTGTATAGTATTGAACAGTACAGTACAATACTATACAGTATTGTGCTGTATAGTATTGTACAATATAGTACAGTAAAACTCAATACAATAAAGTACTGTACAATACATTACAATGCATTTAAATATATTTGTCACGGCTACCTGTGATATTTATTTTAAAAGAATGTTTTTACTTGTTGTGTTTTTAAAAGTTTAGAGATTAAAATATGATATAAAAATATAAACCAAATGTTGTTTTGATCTTTTCTTTCTTTCATTTCTGTTCTGAGAGCCAGTAGATTATAAAGTAAAGATATTTGACTTTTGAAAACATAGTCATCAATTTAACCTATGATATGAAGGCCAGTCATTATCTGCAATGCATTTATAATATTGCTGGGGAAATTAGTTGTGTGTACCACTATGATTGGTCTTCTTTTAGTTACTAAAGTGCAGGTTTGTACTTGAAACACCAACTAAGTTGTTTCTATTATATTAACCTTTAGCACACTGAATTGTTTTATTAATTGCTTCTCTTGACATTGTATTATGCATTAAGGGGAGATGACTCTATTGGTGACATAAGGTGCTTAGAGCAAATTAAAGATTAACAATCGCTTTACTGTTTGTGATTAGCTCTAAAGAGGCACAATGTTTAGGAATCTATTCTTAGTTGGGGGATGAAGGTGTATCAGGAGCTGAAAGCTATCAAAGACATTCAACACTGTATAGAAACTGTTTTACTGCTATGTACTGTATAATTGAATAATTCAGAATTGAGCACATGTGTGTTATGTATCAAGAAATGATTGGATGTTCAATCAGGTTCTCTGTTGATGAGAAATTTGGATGATCTGTGACATGGTTTTATGAAACTGATAAGTAGCAAACAATATACAAATTAAACACTTTTGTTACCATATTTCAAATGAAAGACACTATTTATGATTTTAAATAATTTTGAAAATAATTAAGAATTTGGTTGGATTTTAGTAATAACTTTCTCATTATCAATCTGGTGTAAGTTAACAAAGCTTCTTAAAAAAAAAAGTTATGATGAAAGATGAATATATATACTTTAAAACAAATAATTTAGTACCTTAGAACCAGAAACAATTTGTTACCAATGGTTATCATGGTTCTGCCTATGAAATTATCCACAATAAATTTGGCCATAGTTTATGTTTCAAGTTCAAACTGTTATGGCTAAAGACAAAGATATAAACATGGAAAAGACCTCTAAAATAGGGGGAGTAACAACATAGTGTTATTAGGGGGCACTCCTCACACAATCCAGGATTATCCTGACACATTAAAGGCAGTGCCTTCTTTTAGTTCATATAGTTGATGTGGGACCCATTTAGCCACATCAATTGCATTACCATTGTCCATTTTTGTTAAAACTTATTGGAGTCTACTCTTGCTTTCCTTGTCAAGTAGTACTTGAATTTGATGAAGGTTTGTCCTGCTTGCAAGGAAAAACATCAGATCTTTTAACTGAGTCCACCACACAACTTCCTTCACTATAGCTATCAGACATAGGAAGACTGCCTAATTTTCCTTGCCAAAGGAAGGCAGTAGTTTGATTTTCCTGACAAACTCAGCTGCCAGCCTGATCTATCTTGCATATCATTGTTTGATATGCTTATAAATCAACAATGTACAGACACTGAATAAGTGTATCCTGGATGGTTACATCACCCTGTGCACATGTTAGACATGTCCAATTGTAGCTCCACCAAGGCTATGCCTGTAGAGCTTTGGAAATTGTCCATAATACCTATCCTGAAAGTCCTCTAGAAGAGACTATTCAGACTGCCCTCTTTGACACCAAGGATCATTCACAGTCCATCATCACTCCTATCCTTAAATATTCCTTGATATAATAAGAGTTTGTTTTCCACCTATTATGTGATACTGCTGGCAGAAATCAGTGACCACCTACATCATCAGCTTGATTCATTAAGAATTAGTGCAAGAAATGAGAATTCTTATCATAAATCATGCTACAAGAAATTTGTCACATTTCCCAATTGTAAGAGAAGCAGTTATCCAGCTCCTCATTTCTGAAGAGTTCTTTTGAAAATTCCAACAGCTTCTTGGAGGAAATAACTTTGATGAGTCTACACTGACACAAATATTACTCCAATGACTTCCAATGAATGTACAACTAAGGACAGCCTATATCTCACATTGGTTGAATCTGTGAACAGGATAAAACAGGTTTCTTCCTTTCTTATTCTCAGTAGTATATACACAACCTTTGATAACAACATTCTTTACACACAAAGACATCTCTCAGAGCCCAAATAGTTGCTTGGACACTCCATGTGCAAAAGAAATTAATAGAATTTTTCAGGAGCACCGAAAGTCAGAAAACAGAAGATGTAACTCTTTCTATACAGAATGAGAAGAAACCATTCTCATAATAGAAAACTAGTTACTTATGTACTTCCTCACTGAGTATTAATAAGAAGAGTTGACATCAATGCATGCAAGATTTCACAGCTCTAGCATCACTCCTTCATAGTCAGCCTATGAACTTTTCAGCTCACTGTCGTATGACAGTCATTAGTGCCATTAAGTGCCTATTTGGTGCATTATCTCAGAGATTTCTTGACTATATGGGTGACAACGATGAGATCCATCTGCAGGAAGAGAAAGTAAGGGTCATTTAAGAACTTCCTGCAAGTCTATATTATTACATAAATTGAAGGGAATGTCTCAGTCATATCAAATTCTATTGCTATTTTATTCTCAACTGTACTGAATCTATACAACTGCTCACTAACATATGCAGAAACAGCAAAAAAAAATCAGATCCTCACTGAATATGCTCTCTTCTGTCAACAAAATGAAAGAGGCTGGTCAGGTTATACTTTTCTGATCAGAGCCTCTGAGAAACATTTTGTAAGGTGGAACATGATGCTCTTGGAGCTAAGTTGTTTTTTACCTTTTGAAGGGGCTGTCAATCCCAAATCGGTGTATTGTTTGAACACCACCCTAATAGAACCTGCACCTGGTTCATCTAGGAACTGATGTGCATCTATGGTTTTAGTAAAGGCATCGAATATTGAAATGTGTGCATATGTGTTCTTATGGATGTGTGGGTGAGTGTGTGTATATATGTGTGTATGTGTTTTACTTCTGCTCTTTTTATTTCTACATTATGAACATTCACTCTTCTGTCATGTTTTTTGGTTTTCCTCAAATGTTTTGAAGCTAAATTCTTGCAAACTATAAACATGCCAGTTGGTGATGACTTGTTTTGGCTTTTACCAGTTGAAAAGTAGCAAGGAGAATTTAGTGGTTTAAATGTTTCTTCACATGCCATTCATATAAAGAACTCATCTAAAACCAAAATAGTTTGGAAACAAAACAATGAATTCAAAGAGAGCAGTGACTGTTAAGCAGATCAAACAGCAGTGACTCAAATAAAAGGACAGTAATGACTCAACTGATAGAGTAGTGGTTACCCAATCAAGTACTGGATTTGATTCTTCATCTCTTTCTCTATTTCTCTCTGGAAGAAATCGACCATGGGCAGATGTGGAGAAGGATGTTTAATATGCCCAAGACATGCTGTATATCACAATGGTCTCCTTATGACTTGATCAAGAGTTGAGAGTTCAAGAAAGGGAGGAAGGAGGATCTTTCTGTTGTGAATGCAACACCTCCTGAATGAGGGCTATCAGCTATGTTATTTCACTCCTAGAAGCCACATGTATACATGATTCCCATATCTTTTACCTTTTACATGATCTCTCACCAATTAAAATGCAAAAAAATTCATAACTTTCACTCTCCAACTCTGTAATCTGCCCAGTATGTTTCATACCATTTCATCTTTCCAAAAGAGACAGATATCTCCTCAATTTCTTAGAAGTTTGTTGCCCTATTCACATTCAATCTAATACTTTCAAACGTTCTTGTTCCAGATGTCACAATTGTCCCTTCAACTTAAGCACCACAACCATAACCAGTCTGAAATTTCTGTACATAACCTCTCAAAATTTTACCTGCACCTTTGCCTACCTTTTCCGTTGCATTATAAGGCAGTGGACTGGCAGAATTGTTAGAACACTGATGTTATTGTTTATGGAATTCATTCCAGCTGTGTGCACTCTGAGTTCAAATCATGCTAAAGTTTACCTTTCATTCTTTTGAGGTCAATAAATAAAGTATCCATCTATGAATGGGGGTCAATTCTTCCTGTGTACACCCCTTTCTCTTTCATACCTTCTCTCTTTTTCTGTTCAGTTCTATAAAAGGATGGGCTCCAATGGGTTTAAATACCCAAGATATGCCATATATCATGACAGTACTCCTATGACACCATAAGGAGTTCTAGGGCCCAGAGATGGATGAGTCTACTACATTACATGCAATTGTTCCAATGCATTATACATGAGTGAAACAAGACAACATTTTGTGAACATCTTCAGGGCAGAATTGTGGCCCAATATTTCAACTTAGTCACTCCCTTGACTACATTTTAGTGACTAGGGTTTCTGAATACCACATTCCCCTCATTCCTATAAAAATAAAGTGACTGATCTATACCTTTCCACAATGGATACTCTCACCCACAGCCATTAATGAACGACCCTCTTTTTTATAAAGAAATTTTATATTAATTATCCTAATTTTACTTTATATATACATACATATACATATATATAATCATCATCATCGTTTAATGTCTATCGTCCACGCTAGCATGGGTTGGACGGGTTTGTCTCACTTGAGGCAAGATTCGTTGGGTGACCGTGTCTCAGCTCATATAGAACTGTTTCTGGCAGGTTTTCTATGGCTGGATGCCCTTCCAAACACATTTGCAGTGTGGACTGGGTGCTTTTTGTCATGTCACCTACACAACCACTTTACAGTGTAGATTGGATGTTCTGTGGTACCAACATAACTTTACAGAGAAAGGGTGGTGTGGACGGAAGTGCGACGATGGAGTAGGGTGTGTGGGGTGTATTTTGGGTTAAGAGGTGTCTACTGACTAGGTTTAAGTTCGTATGTAAAGGAAGGTGAGTATTCTGTATAACTGCATAGCACCAAAGATCTCGATCCAGTGACATTGTCTTAGAGAGGTGTAAGTGAGGTCATATATATATATATATATATATATATATATATATATATTTCGTTTCTGAATTTGTTTAGCAAGATTCTTTATCTGAAATCGTGTGTTGAAACCGATATTGTTATACTTTGGGAGGGTCATGTTGCCAATAAGAAACACACGCACCAGTTGCTTTCACTTCAATTTATTATATATTTATAAATTTATAAACAAAATGGCATAGGACAGAAGAAAGGAAAGGCACAGAAACAAAGAAAGGAATCCCCAGTCACTGAAGAGGTCACAGAGTGTGTGACGAAAGGACTATGACTATATATAAACAACTATCTGGTTGTGGAACCAACCAACCAACCAGAAATTTATAAGTTTGTAGATTTGTAAATTTATAAATTTATAAATATATAATAAATTGAAGTGAAAGCAACTGGTGCGTGTGTTTCTTATTGGCAACATGACCCTCCCAAAGTATAACAATATATATATATATATATATATATATATATATATATATATATATATATATATATATATATATATTTATTAAAATAACAGATTAAAGTTTAAGCAAAGAATCGCTGCTTTCACCCTTAACGGTCGTTCTATTAAGGATTCTAACGCCGTGCACGTCCATTCCGACAAAACTGGCAACCTATATCAAGTGGAGCGCAGTACTTACCATCAACTACTACATAATGCTGTAACTAAGGATTACCGTAAAACTAATCGGTGCGTCATCAATGAAATCAACGATGCTGGGTTTAAAATCACATCTGATCTCAACATCCTGGACCGGACCGAACCTCTGGACCCTATTTCTCCCCACTTTACCCTGAATGATCACAAATCCAATTTTCCGAACAACCCCTCTATTCGGCTTATTAACCCTACGAAGTCCGATTTAGGTAGACTTAGTAAAACGATTCTTGATAGAATTATACCTGAAATTAGAAGTTAGGCCCCTTTCGCACTGTGGAACAATTCTTTCGCGGTGATTGATTGGTTCAACGGGATATGTAACAAGGAACATTGCCGTTTTATCCAATTCGACATCAACAATTACTACTCCTCCATCACTTTACCACTTCTCCTTAGAGCTATCAATTTCGCTAAAACACTCACAGTGGTTAAGGATTTCGAAGTTGATGTCATCCTTAATGCCCGAAAGTCGGTGATTAATTTCGACGACTCTATTTGGATTAAAAAATCCAATAGTACCCCATTCGACGTGAGTATGGGCGCCAGTGACTCTGCGGAGGTTACTGATCTTATTGGCCTTTTCCTTCTTTTCTCTATCAAGGACGAATTCCCCAACGCGGGCGGTGGTTTGTACCGTGACGATGGTCTTTTGACCATGACTAAGTGCGGACCTCGTGCTTGCGACAGGTTCAGAAAAGAACTCACAGCCTTCTTTAAAGGCTTCAGCCTCTCTATACAGGTTGAGGCCAATCTCTCGGTCGTTAATTACCTCGACGTTACCCTCAATTTATTGAATGGGTTGTATTACCCGTATAGAAAGCCGAATGATACGCTTAATTACATAAGTAAGCATTCCAACCATCCTGCCAGCATAACCAAGAACCTGGTAAGAAACGTTTCGTTGAGGCTTTCCCGTCTTTCCACCAACGAGCGCATTTTCAACGACCATTCCACTTATTACAATGAAGCTCTTGTTCGAAGTGGATTTGTCGATAAGGTAGCATATACAGAGTACGAAAATAGACCTAAAAGAAATAGATCCCGTCGCATTTGTTGGTTTAACCCACCATATAATATGGAGGTGGCCACACCATTAGCTAAGATCTTTCTTTCCCTTATTACGAAGCATTTTCCCTCTACACATAAATATAGTAAAATTTTTAATAGAAATACTATTAAAATTTCTTACTCTACGACTCCTAACCTTGCACATAACATCACAGCTTCAAATTTAGCTAAACTACCTAGCCGTAGGAACACGTGCAACCCTGTAGTTAGTACTAACTGTAATTGTAGGAATCGGGCTGATTGCCCCCTATCCGGGAAATGCCTCTCTAGTAACATTGTCTACAAATGTAAGGTTGTAACACCCACGTCCCGTAGGGCCTACATAGGGTTAACCGCCAATAGTTTCAAGCAGCGTCTTTACATGCATACCCATTCTTTTCGTTACCCGCTAAGAAGGAATATGACGTCACTTTCAGCTTATATCTGGAGTCTAAAAGACAACCACACCCAATATAAGTTACACTGGGAGATCCTGGTTCTGATCACTCCACCACACATTCTGCACAACTGAGCAGAGTCAGTGGAGGTGACCATAAGTGGATCTTGAAACCTAAGGTAGCACTTTACTTGTTCTGTGTATGTATCATATATATATAGTAATAATAATTACAAAGACCAAAATCCGAAGAGAGTTCGATAAGGATTGTCTAGAATATTCCCTAATAGGGTGAAAGCAGAAATTCCTTGATTTGTCCCATTTAGAGGCAAGTTGGGTCGGGTGACTGTGTCTCGCTCATATAGGACTGTTTCTGGCTGGATGCCCTTCCTAGTGCCAACCACATTTACAGTGTGTGCTGGGTGCTTTTTACCATGTCTTTTACACGATTACTTTATATATATGTGTGCGTGTGTGTGTGTAATTATTATATACACAAATAACTTCTACAGGACTAGAGCTGTTTCATTTGTATGAAATCATCAGGAATGTCCTGATGATTTCATGATAATTTCATATGAATGAAACAGTTCTAGTCCTGTATAAGTCATTTCTATATATATAATAAAGATGTCTATACTCTACAAAGGTATTGAGTACCTTTTTTAACTCTAGTTACATTCCCCTGACACAATTCGGAGAACCTACATATTATATATATATATATTTATAAAATTACACTCCCATATTTAGGTGGTCAATGAATACTTTGACATCTATACCTTGGCATATCATTTGTATTTTTTTCCCACACTTATACAATTTGAACCTTGTTGCTTGTGTACTTTTATGTCTACCTGCAAACACTTACAATTATTTTTTAAATTACCACTCATGCACACACATACATACATAAATACATACTTATACACTAAATGTTGTCTCCATTGATCTTTATGTACACACTCATACAATTATAATCCCCTTTCATGTAGATACGCATACACATGAAACCAAGCCCTGGCAATATAAAAAGTTAATCTGCTCTTTTCGTTTTTCTTTGTATTATTCATTCTCTACATTCATGTCTTATGGTCATACTTTTCTCCTCATCTCCATTTACCTTATCTTTATATATTCTCAGTATAATGGAATGACTATCTTTATATATGTAATAAAGAAATTTATAAAAAATAAAGAAATTTATCTTTATATATTCTCAGCACAATAGAATGAGTTGGAGCCTTGATATAAATAGACTCATGTTCAATTGAAATATAACAATACGGTCTGAGTTCAAATCCCGTTGAGGTTAACTTTGCCTTTCATCCTTACGGGGTCGATAAAATACAGTACCAGTAATGCACTGGGTAATTTGGTGGCTGTGTGCCAAATGTAGAAACAATTATATACACTACAATAGTGTAGTGTGCGCAATAGTGTAGTGTGTACAATATTGTAGTGTGTTCAATATTATACGCACTACAATATTGAACACATTCCAATTACTATATTACAATATTGCTACACTAGACTCAGGTCAGATCAAAAAGTATATGGCAACTAGGCCAGTAAGCATGGATCAACAATTTTGAGTGGATTTCTCTTAATTTCTACATTTACACACATATATATGTTTGTATGTATATATATATATGTCTGTATATATATATATATATATATATATATATATATATATATATATATATATATATATATATATATATATATATATAAATATATAATTAAAATAGTTATTGGGTCCGCAGAGATAGACCCCCAGAATTTGACATTACGATGGGTTCTAATGATTCGGCGGAAGTTACGGATTTGGTTGGAATCTATATAGCTCACAGACTCCAGAGCGAATTTATTGACCTCCACGGTGGAATCTACCGTGATGATGCACTCCTATTAGTAAAAAATATGAACAAACAAAACCTAGAAAGGCGAAGTAAAAACATTAGGAAACTTTTCTTAGAACTAGGACTTAGTATTACCTTCGAACACAATTTCTTGGATGTCACCTTCAACCTTAATAACGGTAATATAAAGCCATTTCACAAACTTAATGAAAATCTCAAGTACGTTAATGTAAGATCGAACCATCCCCATTCCATTATTAAATCTATCCCTAAATATATCCATAAGGATCTCCCGACTATCGTCTAATCTGCAGACCTTCAACGAGCATGCTAAGTATTATAACGACGCACTTAAAAAAGCTGGTTACTGCGAGAAAATAGAATATCTAGAAGATAACCACATAGGTGCTATGAATAAATCACATCTAAGTCGAACTAGTATTGCACCACACAGACACATTAATAGGCATAATAATAGGTGCAAACCAACAAATAGAGTTAGACGTAGAGAGTACAATATCTCTATTAGCACTAAGATTATCTCACAATTCTATACACTGATCAATAAACACGTTACAACTTCACATAAATACTATAAAATCTTAAACTCGCGCACCATTAGACTCTCATACTCCACTGTACCTAACATAGAACAACTAATTAAAAAACTCAACTCAACAATACTAAATAAGTACATCCCTAATGACACAGCGCACCAGCATAGCGACATACAACGCACTAACACGCAGCTACAACCCCACCAAACTATCCAGGATACTGCAAAACATAAAAATAACTGTAACTGCACTAAAACAGGTTCGTGCCCATTGAATAACCAATGCCTAGCACGCAATATTGTCTACCGATGTACAATAAATTCCGGAACCAACAAATGGTATTACGTCGGATGTACCGCAACATCTTTCAAAGCTCGCCTATACCAACATCGATCTTCGATCAAGCACGAGAAAATGCGCTCCGTAACAACCCTCGCCGATAAAGCCTGACAGCTTCGGAAGAACAATCAAGCATTCTTCCTTTATTGGTAAATTATTGCAGTTGCGCCAGTATATAAGCAAAATCACCGATTTTGTAAATTATGCAATATGGAGATATACTGCATTTTAACGTCGGAAAACAAACTTTTGAACAGCAAAATTGAACGTTCACTTTACTGTAACCATCGTTTGAAAACGACTTTTTCTTTTTTTAAATGCATGTAATGTTATCTCTTTACACCACCATTTGCAAATTTGTATTTTTATTTCATATTTTTATATGTTTATACACACGGTATGGCTTTTTATAATAATAGCACTAAACACTGTTTTTTAGACCCTTTTAGAAATATCCTGCTACTATAATAGCCCCAATAACTTGTCTATAATTCTGTACTACATTGACCCATTTAACTAAATTTTGTCCAAACAACACCACTAGAAGAATTTACTTCCCCCGCCAACCCTAACACGCCTCATTTAGCTAACTGCTGCCAAAACATTTTCTTCTATACAATCTCTACTACTCTGACAGTCTTGAATCCTAAGACTACCTCCCCCTTACTCGCTTCCCTTCCTACCTCCTACTTTCTCACATATCTAGTGTATAAAATATTCTCCTATCATTCTACCATAAAGGTCTGACGACATGGTGTGTTCTCTTACAGTGTACCTACGATTTATGATAATATTTTTATATTATACAAATAGCGAGGTATAGGTAACCCACACACTATAGAAACAATTGTTACCTAATATATTCTTTATACCCGCATTTCCATTTCATAAACTTCTTTATATATATATATATATATATATATATATATATATATATATATATATATATATATATATATATATATATCTGTGTGTATATATATATATATATATGTGTGTGTATATATGATATTATATTAGGTATAAATCGAAGTTGTAGTTGCCATATAGCAGGTACTAATCAAGTTGTTTGAGGCAATCACAAAACACTCAATAGAGCGATATGTTAATATATTACCATCCAGAGTAAACACACACACACACACCCATATATTTAGCTGGTGTGAATGAGAGTTGTTTGTTGCTTGCTTGGATCATTTCTGATATTAAAATAACTTTATTTTTTATTTTATTTATTTATTTATTTTTTTTAAATCATAAACTGTTGTCATATTTACAAAAATGATACGTGTTGGGCCCACCCACAGCCCCGGCGGACAGAATGGAGAAGGCGTTTCCCTGGAGGATGGTAAGGGAGACGCATTGGAAAAGCCACTCCAACTCACGGGGCTCACACCTGCGGCTGGCCAGCTCAGCACCTATGGTGGTGAGTAAGGAGGTAGCTCTGGGCCCGAGGACACCAGAAGTCTCCACTGCCAGGGGTACGACCGCAAACCTGACCTCCTCAGCCTGACGTGCAGCAGAACCTGGGTCAATCGCAGACTGCACCAGGTTGTGGCTGCAGAAAGTGTCGGTGCAAGTGGCATCCCAGATGAGGGGTTTGCTACCGCGGAACGGGAAGATGGTCATGCCAACTGGCCTTTTGCCGTCCCCTCGATCCAACCCCACCGGCTCGAGCTGGAAAGGGAAGCCTGCAGCGTCAAAGCCATGCTTAATGATCTCGTTGAGGGCAGCATGGCATGGAATCCGGCCGGCACTGTGGTGACAGGAAAGTGGGTGGAGGCCGAAAGAGTCCACGGTGGAAACGCAGCGACATTGGTGTGGCTCGCAGATCCGGAGCCCGAGCCTCAGGGAAACGCCGATGCGTAGGCTATGGTTGTCAAGCTGCATGCCAGTGGAGGAGTGCAGGGCAGTGAGCCAGGCACCACTGTGGGGTTTGGAGGCCGCACGAAAACAAGGCGGTGCTGGCGCGTGAGCCTGTCTCAGGCCAGGCTGCACTGGATAGCATCCCAAGTGCGTTGGGGGGACTTAACGCCAAGAGGAGGAGGAGGAGGGACGTCTACTGGGCTAAGTCCCAGCCGGTCCCACATCTCACAGGCGCCCTCACGTTCACTGAACACAGAGGGTTCTGTTGTGTTTTGACACAGAACAAATGGCTATATCTCACACTCTGTAAAATAATCAATTGTACAGATTGTTCTCTTCTCTACAATGGAGAGAAAGTGCTTGAATGTACGTTAAGTACATGATAAATAAGTAGAAGTCTACTGATTTGATATCATCATAACAGTTTCGTTGCATAATGATAGTTCTAGTTATTGAAAAACCTTGGATCAGAGCTGACCTGAAGCAAGACAATGTTGACAAGTAAAATGTGGTTGAGTAGCAGAGACAGGACAGCATTTGAGTTCAAATCCAACTGAGATTGATAACATATGTAAGGGAGAGAGATGGGCTGCAAAAGACTTTTACATTTTATAATTCTTCATATGTAAACATCCAAAGACAATAGAACCGTGTGGAAATGGAAGCACAAATGGAAACATAAGTTTTGAATCTCCGAACCCGTTTATGAAAGTATTGAAGAAGACAAGAAAACACACTTCGATCTTCCGAGGTGGAAGAGGCTCCTATCAGAAGAAACCATCACCGAATCATCATTTTTCTTACCTGTTGTACAAACCTGGCTGGACACAGAACACTGCACAAACATTCTATAGAGTTATGAAATAATACATATGAATAAGCCATAGATGACAAACATCATTGAGTAATGTCAGTTTCATGAGGAGATAAAACGCCTCCAACCTTTTGAAGAAAAAAAAATGAGTCTATAAATCCTGGAAAACTGTAAGTCCAGTATTGAAAAAAAACACAAGGGATTGACACTCCAAATTCACTATTCTTTTACTTTGCTCCACTTTTTAAATTAAATGACACGACGGTTCAGTTATATTCAAATATTGTAAGAGCGTCCATTGAGAATATCGTTACATTGTTTGCGAAAATGTAAAACAAATATTTATATACCAGACAGAAATGTTAACTTATTTCTATATCTTTTATGTAATTGTCTGCTGGTGGATTTGTATTTCGCTCTATATCTTCACCATTAACAAGAGGAAGGCAACGACGACAACAGTGACATTAACAACAACAACTCTAACATTAACAAGAGGAAGCCAACCCCAGCATCAGTGACTCAGCCACAAAGTCCTATGACAAACTGGTAAGTTGCTTGCATGTGTGCGTGCTGAACTCTGGGTCTTTCTGCTGGGAACAACCCCTGTTCCCCCCACCTTTTTTGTACATTCATCCATTCACTCATTCATTTAGTAAAATTCTACCTTCTTGTGTGTCCCCCTCCATGCAGCCCCTTCTTTTCTCTCTTGTTTTCTGACACCTCTATATCTGATATAGGTGAGCTATGAGGCCCTCTTACCAGCACTTTCCCTTCCACCCACTCCTGATGCCCCAGTCGCCGACCCATCCCTCCAAGCCGACACCTGCAGCACCACTAACAGATGGAAGAGGGGGCCTGGAACTGTTTGGGGTGCAGCTGCTTTCACCACCTCACCTGCGTTGGCTTGACTCGTCGAACTTCCAATGCCCTCGCAGCGTGGAGATGCAGGAGCTGCCTCTTCCCCACATCCTCCCAGCCACGGCCGTCTGGCACACCACCAGATGGGACAGCGAGCTTGCCTGACGCCCAAGCCTCGCTGGTCAACATCGCTCGGCTCAGGCGGCTCCGGAAGATCCCACTCAGTATCCGATGCCCTCGCTTCCTCGATTGAGAGTGCCCGCGACTCCAATCGAGCCAGTGACTGGGAAGAGTTGTTCTATTTCACCCCACTTGCCCCTCGGCCTCCTCAGCTCTGGTGCTGACCGGGGCGGCCGGTCAACAGCAGCCTTTGTCAAGGCCAATGTATCGTCCTTTGGGCAAGCGCCCATTCCAAGCATGCCCAGGAACCCCCTATCCTCCACTCCTGAGGCCAACGCCAAGCATTTGCGTGACCAGGTAAACGCCAAGCTTATCATGGGTGATGTCTCAGCCGCAGTCAGAGAGTAAGAGTTGTGAGATGAGTTGTTGATGAAATACTTGAATGAATGGATTATTAATCAAGTCCATGGCAAGTGAGTGAAGTGTGTCTCAGTAAGTCAAGAGAATTGTTGCTGTGAAGTCTTGCCATAGTCAATGAAACCAGGAGTTGTAGATGCTTAAGGTGATGTAATATGGCCGTGGGGAAGATTTTTCCCCATCACATTGATAGGAATTTACAAATAAACAAAACACCACTAATTTTTATGTTTTTATTGGTTGCATGCAAAAATCCATCTCAAAGTTATACACCTACACTGGAAGAATTATACTCAATGCTGCAAGCGAACGAGCACAGATTACTTTTAAAGTAAAGCCGATTTCCATGACTTTGAATTTCTCCTACCCACAACACCTGTAAACAGGATGGACTGACCCATTTGTATGCTTGTTTTTATGCCGTGGTTTTCTGAACTCAGCATTCCAAAATAGTTATCTCATATTTCTAAATCTAAGGAAAAAATTTCTAGTCCTAAAAATGTCAATTAAATGCTGAACATATTGTGTAATTATAATTTTGTTGTTGAGACTTGGTTGATAATGACTTCTATTAGACATTTCTGGGCTATTTGTCTCCTCAGAGAAAGTAACCAAAGAAGAAGACACCCATGATGACAGAATATATCAATCTGGACATTGTTTAGTTCCAGGTCCGTTCTGAATTAACAGATCTATAGTAAAAAACATTTTAGCCTTGATCATTGGGGTTTTTATGTTGTGAATTGGCTGCTATTTTTAGCAGATTCAATGATCATGTCGATGCACCCTCATTGTTTTGTGCACACAGGAACATTTGTTTCTTTGTCAGGGAACAAATAACAAATCAGAATTTTGGATAACCATGTTTTTTTGTAAGGGTTTGGTGGTGATGTTGAAACAAAATATCTTCTTTCAAAGACATGAATGACATTTTGATCCCAGCTTTTTTGCTTCTTTCCAGGTTGCATCTTAAAGGATGATTCTCGGGTGTTTTCATGATAGGTAACCCAGTCTCATCATGAAAACAATGCAAACTGAAGTATCTTGCTCAAGAACACAATGCACAGCCTGGTCCAGGACTCAAACCCATGATATTAGGATCATGAGTTCAACACTAACCTCTGGGTCACATGCCTTTAAAAGTATTACAACACAGATTTCCTAAATAGGTTCAATGTTGCTTAACTTCAGTGTTAGGATGAACAAACAATGCCTTCATCATGTTCAGGGTAAATGAAATTAACATTTTGTATTTTTGCTTTTCGTTTGAGAAAGAGAGACACTGTTACTTTGGCTGAAAACTATCCTTAGACAAAAAGAACCTGAAAGCTTACATCCTCACTATCTCTGCTGTACTAATTAGTGTTGGTAAAATATTATCTCCTGTTTTCTCTGCTGGAGTTACCAATAATCCTCCTAAGAGCACAGAATAATATCCTAGTATATGCATATTTATTCTTGAACAAAACTAAAACATGACTTTGATATAATCCAATCAACTGCCATCATAATTGGTTTCTCCATGTTGGTATGAGTTGGCCAAGTATTGTTTATTACTACACCTTTCAGTTATGAGAGTCAATATCAGTTGTTTATTTCGGCAACTCTCATACATATTAGATCGACTTTCTAAACCAAAGTCTGTAAATTTAAACCCTTCTCACAGCTGCAGAACATGTGAAGAACATTGCTTAAAACACACATAAGACAACTATTAGAATACAGTCTGTGATAACTTCTGTCTCTCGTATTTGAAATGGTTCTTCTGGTCTCTTGACAAAAAGGTATTACCTTTGTGGATCACTTCTATTCCTCACTCAAGATAACTTTATAAGCAGAATACTCACTGAAAAAAAACAAACATTCTCTGTTTGGTTCCAACTTAATACTTAACCCCTTCATCACTATATTTCAAACGAAAGACCATCTATCCTTTTTGAATAGTTTCAAAGATAAGCAAGAATTTGGCAGGATTTGGTTATATGATTTCTTAAGTTGTTTGGAACACAACTCTACAAAAGTGTTTACATAAAATTATGATGGAAGGTGTTTTAGATAAATATAAACAATTTTATTTTATAGAAGCAGGGTTAGTTTTAGGTAGTTTAGTATCAAAAGGTTTATTAAGACTCCTAAAAAAATACACTATTTCCATACCACCAGGAGCAGAGTGTTGACATGTGTTAAAACCCCATTGACTGTTCCAACTCAACAAGGCAACTGACCATGACAATATTTGTCATCACCATCCATGTTCTCACAAAATTCTTCAATCTTGCCTGTCTACAGAAATCTACCCCAATCTTTGGAAAAACAGCAGTGTCCCAGCCACAAGAAAGCAACATTTCTGAATGTGCTAATTGTTGCTCTAACTTCTCAAATGATAGAAACAGTTGTCAACAATTACCACCTTGAATCTGTTCCTCCACACCGTCTTCTTTAAAGTCAGGTCTATTAGAAACTTGTCCATGTAGTGTGGCTGAGGTACTCAGACTGGGGTATATTGTCTATCCTTCCCTCCCCATTTCTTTTGTTGCTTAATCTTTTTTCTTTTTATTATTATTACATCTAGGGCGGTGGATTGGCAGTATCAGTAGAGGGTCGGACGCCATGCTTTCCAGTATAGTTACGTCCCTTTACGATCTGAGTTCAAATCCCGCCGAGGTTGACTTTGCCTTTCATCTTTACGGGGGTCGATAAAATAAAGTACCAGTAATGCACTGGGTAATTGCTGGCCTTGTGCCTAAAGTAGAGACAATTATTATTACATCTTATAGTAGAATTAATAATTTGGAATAATACCAGCAAATGTTTTTAGAGAAATACCATTACAACAAAATTATATGTGATAATTCTAAAATAAAAACTCTAGTTACTTAGTTTGGGTGAGCTGTCTCTTCTGTCTTCATTACAACAAATCTGATATTCTGAATTAACTGGTTACATACCACTTCACCTAGTTCTCCAGCTCTTGTATATTCTGCAATATCTTATTCTATACAACTACATTAATCTCAGTTTAAGAGGATCCTCATAGGTGATGTACATTGAGCCTCCTCCATTGATTACCTGACACCTCACCGCCAATATGAATGAGTTATTTTTCCATCCATTTTTCAATGCTTGCACAGGTTGGACAAAGCTCAGAACTTATCCTAGCTGCATGGTCATTAAACAACTGAGAATTCAATATGGATGCTGGTCCATCACATGGCTAACCTCCAGCTGCAACTGGTACTCATTTTCAATTTAGTGAACTGGAGTAATAAGTAAAGTGCCTTGCTCAAGGATACAATGCATCAGCTGGTCTGGGAATCAAACCCCATGATCATGTGAACATGAGTCAAACTCCTAACCTTTAGGCCATGCAAATTCAAACCCAAAATGCAATGTTATAAATACCAAAAAGTCTAGGAGAGCCAGCAAAGTATATAGGAATTACCCTTTATACACAGATTAGCATATAATCTCTAACCAACCAAAATGTCAGTGTTTTAAATTTCAACAAATATCTAATGAATAGTGTTTAGCTCTAATTTCCTTGGTGAGGACATCGATCCAGGAAAGGTAACATTCCAAGTTGATGTGATTTAAATTTCTAATACTTGGTGTTTTGTGAAATATGAAGAACTAAATGTGTCTAAATATATAGCAACATGTCACCTGTATATCAATATCATCATATCTAATCAATTTCTGCTTATCTCATCTAACCAGTTTCAACTTGGATATTGAATCACCTTAAATATTTCAGCAATAATATAAACACACTTAAACCCCACCTTCAAATGCAGGTGTTGAAGTAACTGTAGGTGTTTCAGCTCCTTCCATATAATTTTTATGTTCATTTTTCCATGCGGGCATGGGTTGGACTTGATTTTTGAGAGTGTTTTATGTGTTTTATGGCAGAGTGTCCTTACTCGCACCAAAGAACGAAAAAAAAAAAAAAAAAAAAAAAAAAGAAACCGCACACACACATTCTTACAGTATAAATAGATTTCAACTGTCATTTCAAGCTTCATCATGTGAAATGCATGCTACAAGACAATCAGCAACTACTAAGCTCACCAAGCCAAGATTGTCACCCATTTCAAACTTACCACACACACACACTTATTTATTTATTAAAAAAAAAAGATGAGATTTCAGTTAAATATTGACAATTTATTCATCATCAATATGCTGATATTGAAATATTTTAACCAGCCTGTCTTCATCATTTAAGGTACACAGATATAATGATAAGAAACAGGCACTTTTTGATAAATAGTTCGGTGAATGCACATACAGAGGAACTGAACAGAAAAAAAAAAAAAAAAAATAACATGAAACAAGGTTTTTGTTTTATTACGACTTAAGCTGACAGTCAAACAAGCTTTACTTGCTCATATCAAAAGAGCACAAGGTTAAAATTTCTCACAGATTTTAATATTTCATTATATATATATATATATGTATATGTATATATATATCTATATACACACATATATATATATATCTATATACACTCATATATATATATATACATGTCTATACACATATATGCATATACATACAGATATATGTATATATATGTATGCACGTACGTATGTATATCTATATATACATCATTTTGTTTTTTACAAAAATGATATTGATAAATAAAAGCTTTATTCCAAAATATATTAAAAATAGAAGTTAGAATGGTGGAAGGGCTGTAAGGAAGTTTATTAGGATGGAATAGTCGAGTTTTATTGAAAATTCTTTTTTTTTTATCGAATTTTATTTTAGAATCTTATTAAAATAGTATAGGAATGTCTAAAGCTGGAATGTATTTTAAATTACAAAAAACAAACAAAACATAATATATAAATAACCATAAAAATTATATGAGGGTAGATAGGAAGAACAATGAACATTTTGTGAAGTGTAGCCTCTTGAGTATAAAGTTAGTCTCTAAACAATTTAAACTATAAAATTTAGTTTTTAAGGGGAAGGAAAAAAGAAATAAAATAATGAAACAAAAACAAATCAAAAATATAAAACATTACAATTTGACATTTCCTTCTAAAAGTCTAGTTTTATACAGAGTTTCCTCAAGATGCTTTATATCATCATGGGTAATCATAATCAGATAGAAATCTATATAGTATGTAACAACATAAGCAGAAATCAATTCATCACTGCACACAGATTCACATTCAGCTGTCACATTATTTATCTATATGATAAACTAAAAAAAAACAAACTAATTAATTAAATCAGATTAATTTATATACATATGTGCACACACACACACACACACACACACACACACACACACACACACACTTGGATTTTAAATGTAAGCCATAACTAATTTCAAGATAACAGAATATAATTGTGTTATGATCATGGATTTCGACATTAGTTACAGCTGAAATTTAAAATGACATCACAGCTCTAATGGACTCACATATCTCTCTCTCTCTATATATATATGGTTGTCCTGAAAAAATGTATACACACTGATTAGAATGCTGTTGAAGTGTGTATACATTTTTG
>OZ024740.1:105165051-105177551 GCA_964016885.1 Eledone cirrhosa
ATTATGATGACACAAAAGGGAAAGAGTGTTGACTTACCACCAAAATAACTGCCTTTACCACATCTTTTAACTTCTACTGCTTCCTCTCCCTGCCATGAAAGTAGTTCACATGTAAAGTAAAATGAGTATTACAGTAAAAACGTGTGTTAACATAACTTGTAGAAATTCATTAAAATTAACAAAAATATCAAAAGCACTAATTGATATAGATTACATACTAACACACACACTGATTGCCAAGTCTGAGATTTATAGGGAAGATAAGAGGCTATGAATTAGCATAATAGATATCAATATTGCACAGTTATTAGTCTTCTTTTTCCACATATTCCTTGGAAGGTTGTCGCAGGGGCAGAGTCCTTAGGCACGCCTTCTAGCAGCTCCTGTCAGAAGCAACCATCTCCCCAAGTGAGACCAACCATTTTGCTCGGGTTCTACTCCTGAGTCTCCTGCTTCCTGGTTTTGCCTGTAAAATCTGTTCAGCAATTCTTTCCTGACACATTCTATCCACATCTGTTTGCATTAATTTGACTAATTCCTTATGTTATCCCTTTTGGTAGCAAATGGGATGTTATCCAACCATCTTGCTCAGGGTCTACCCCTAGGTCTCCTGCTGTTTGGTTTCATGGTTAGTAGAGCAGAGACAACCTAGTAAAAGTGGAGTGCAAGTGACGACAGCCCAGTGGAGTGGATGTGACAACGGCCCAGTGGAGGCGGGTGTGACTTCAGCCCAGTGGAGTGCAGGTGACGACGGCCCAGTGGAGTGGAGGTGGGAGAGATGACGGCCCAGTGGAGTGGAGGTGGGAGAGATGACGGCCCAGTGGAGTAGAGGTGGGAGTGACAATGGCCCAATGGGGTGCAGGGGATCTTGTATCAAAGAGTCCACTATCTCAAATACACTTGTGTTTAATAAAAAAGTTAACTTGTCTAAGACTAAAGTCCTAATATGTAGGAAGGAGAATAGGGCACTGGTCCCCTCTGGGAAATGGCCATGCTCAGTGTGTAGGAAAGGAGTAGGCAGAAACTCCATTTTATGTCCCAAATGCAAAGTATGGGTGCATAAAAGATGTAGTGGGATCACAGGTAAGCTAACTCAGAATATAGATTTTATATGTGGCCGGTGCTCTGGTGCAATAAGTAGCAGCAAATGCCCACAGAATACTAGCTCATTCCATTGCACAGATGGTTCTATAGAAATAGTGGACACCTTCCGTTACCTGGATGACAAAATCAGCAGTGGGGGAGGGTGCTCTGAAAGTACAGTAGCTAGAGTTCGAACGGGATGGAAAAAGTTCAGAGAGCTTATACCACTATTGGCCGCTAAGGGGTTCTCTCTAAAAATAAAAGGCAGGCTGTATGATGCCTGCATACGAACAGCGATGTTACATGGCAGTGAGACCTGGGCCTTGTGTGCAGAGGATCTACGCAGACTGGAGAGGAACAAAGCTTGCATGCTCCACTGGATGTGTAATAGTAATATACACAAACAGCAAAGCATAAATGAACTAAGTGAGAAATTAGGAATAAGAGGGATCAGATGCTGTTTACTCAAGAGAAGACTATGTTGGTATGGTCACGTGATGCGCATGAAAGATGACAGCTGTATAAAAAAGTGCAGGGCGATCAAAATAGACGGTAGCCACGGAGTAGGTAGACCAAGAAAAACCTGAGACGACTTGATAAAATCCGACCTCACACACACCTCTCCAAGACAAAGTCACTGGACCGAGATCTTTGGCGCTACATAGTAATACAGAAGACCCGCCTTGCCTAAGTACAAAGCGAAACCTACAGTTAGTAGGCACCTCTTAACCAAAATACGCCCCCCGTCTCACTAACCCTACCCCCACCACCATCTACACCACCCCTTTCAATGTAAAGCTATGTTGGTACCACAACATCCAGTCCTAAACAAATGAGGTAGTGTAGGTGTCACGACAAAAAACACAGTGCATGCTGTAATGTGGCCGTGTAGGTAACACGGTAAAAACCTCCGAGTCCACACTGTAAACGTGGTTGTTGTTAGGAAGGGCATCCAGCCGTAGAAAACCCGCCAGACAGTCCTGAGCAAGACAACCAATCTTGCCTCAAGTAGGACAATTTCCGTCTAGACCCATGCTAATGTGGAAAATGGACGTTAAACGATGATGATGATGAATACAAATGGTATTGCAAGATAATTTTCTCACCTTTCTGACTGTGATACTGACTTCTCCATCTTCAACAAAATACATGCAGTTTGCATCATCTCCCTGAAAATAAACCAACCAATGGACAATATTAATTTCATGAATATCCAAAGTAAAATATAATTACTTGGTGTGATGGTGGTGAATTTATCAAAGATAAATGAAATAAGAACAAAAAGACATCAAAATGAAAGCTAATATTTATTCAAAAATGATTTCTTTATCCTTCTTCGTCCACTTATTCCTGTTAGGGTCGTGGGGGCAGAGTCCTCAGATCCTTCTTCCAGTGGGTCCTGTCAGAAGCAACCATCTGCAACTGGTCTGGCTGGATCTCCAAGTGGGACTAACCAAGCTCATAGTTTTGTCCATAAAATCTGCAATTCTTTTCTGAGACATTCTAACCACACGGCCATAGCATTGGAGCTGTGATCTCACAATTCGGAGAATTAGCGGCTCTACCTGGAGTGACTCTTTGATCTCCGAGCTACGCACTCTATTGAATCCCACTTCAGTCGCTTGTATTCACTATTGTATTCTTTTGATCATTACCCAAGATTCATAAGGGTTGGCATGAATACCAAATTGAAATTAGCGAGTTTGGCTTTTACGCCTACCTCTCTTCTGATTACTGCAGAAGCTGGTACATTACTGCACTGGCTCCTGCAATTCTTGCACTTAATTCAGCCTCCTGCTTTCCATCACTCGTGAACACGGCCAAGATATACTTGAACTTCTCCACCTGTTTCAGGGGAATTCCATTCACATGTAGCGTGCACTGCGCAGGCTTCCTTGAGAGGACAAGTGTCTCAGTTTTTGCAGCACAGATTTTCATTCCAGCCATGCAGCACTCCGCCCCTAATCTATCAAGAGCAAGTCGAAAATCACCTTCAGTCGAGTTAAGAAACACCATGTCATCTGCAATTCCAGCTGACTGATTTTACATCTGTCAGTTATGATACCACTTCCAACCCAGCTGCATGTGTCAATCCTGTTCATGAAAATAATGAACAGGAGAGGTGACAGTATGTACTCATGTTTCAATAATTCCTATTTTTATTTTCTATTATATCCTGAATTACCAAAACTCAGACTCATGCACCAACATTAGCCACACTAAATCCCTGTGAATAAATTTTTGAAAGGGAATTTGCCAAGCTTACTTACATCAGCTCACCAACATACTTCCATTGGTCCACAGATGTGCTGTTTTCTCATATACTACAATGGCCTCTGTTTCTCAGAGATGGCTGGTCCTTGCCATGTTCACTCAAGTGATTCCTGGCTCCACCTACCTCATACTATCCTCTCCTTGGCATTAACAACAATGTCCAGTCTTACTGCACTAAAATTCCCACCTCTTTTTGTTCTTGTAGCTGCAAATTGAAACTATTTAAGGGGAAAACAAACATCAATTTCAACATTCTTCATCATCATCATTTAACATTTGTCTTCCTTGCTGGCAAGGGTTGGATGGGTCTTCACAGACAGAGTCAGTACTAAGACAGAGCTACTGACCTCCCAGATAGGACAGGGATCTACATCTTACATGTTCTCATGCTTTATGAAGTGGATTTTTATCATGGCACCAACACTAGGGAGGTTGCATGATCTTTTGTTTGGCAGGCCTTCGATGACTGGGTGCCCTTATCATGAACAGAGTGTACTGGATGCATTTATTGTGTAAATCACCAACACTAGACAGGTTGTTATGTTATCAACACAACTGAAGGGACCTTCTGAGCCTATGTTTGGCAGGTTTTCTATGGTGGGATGCCCTACTTATCAACCACTTTACAAGTATACTGAGTGTGTTTATCGTGTAGATCACCAACACTATGAAGGGTGCCATGTCTGACACAACTGAAGAGTCCTTCTGACGTTTTATTTGACAAGTTTTCTACAGCTGGATGCCCTTCCTATCACAAACCATTTTACTGCATGTGCTTAATGAGCCAGATAATTTCTTATTGCAGAAGTAATGAACTTTGACACTTACCTGTTTTAGTACCACTTGCCCATCTTCAAAGGATTGTGAATTTAAAGCATCAGCAATGTTTAACTTTTCATAACTCTAAAAGAAGAGGAAAAGACAAAAGTAAGCACAACATTAAAATGTGATGATAAACTTTCCTTGTCAAATAGGTTCTAAATAAAGTTAAATTAATGTTTACTTATTAATCTAGTTAACATAAAATATCTAATTAAAAATATTAAAAAGATTTAGGCATGTATAAGAAATTTGGATGAAGTGTATGTTTTAGAGAAAGTCTAATGCTGCCACGATGACAAGGGCTATGACAACGATGGTTATAACGATAGGAAGGCTAATGCCGGCAAGGATAATGTCAATGATGATTATGATAAAAGAAAGAGATAAAATATTTCTTACATCAAGGCATGAGAACAAAGGAACACTCTCAATCAAGTCAGTGTACATCTTCCTTCGATTAAAAGCATCCTTTAATACAATTCTTCGAAAAGTAACTCTGTCCTGCAGAGAAAAAAAAAAAAAAAAAAAAAAAAACTTTCACAAGCATTTTTTGATTGGTCTGTATGTTATGTTTTTGCATGATGAGAGAATTTATATCATAAGTAATTTTTTTATGCTGAGCTGGGAAATAGGATATGAGACAAGTTGCCTGTTTTTTCTCATTGCTATATTTAATCCTAGATTAATATTTAAAAGAAATTTCTTTGTAGAAATAATAATAATAATTTTGTGTTATGTTGCTATGACACTAAAATTTGAATATATATATATAGATGATGATAACTGGGATGTAAGATATAAAATAAGTTATCTTCATTTTATTCTTCTCTTGCTACTTTATTCTATCGCCTTATAATATATAACCAGCAATTTCTCTGTCCGTCTGTCCGACAGTGGAAACACGTGCGCGCGTGGTTGCTATCTCTCTCTCTCTCTCTCTCCAGCTATCCCTCTCTTTTAGTCTGTCTGTTTCTCTCACTCTTTCTCTTTGTAACACACTAACATTCCTCCCCTCTATCGCTGTGACGAATGGGGAGATGGAGGAGGAGGAGGAGAGAGTCACTTCGTCACTTCACCTCTGCCTTTCTTTCTCTCCCCTCTCACTCCCTCATTACGTACAGACATTAGGGTGGTGGATTGGCAGAATCTGTAGAGAGTCGGACACCATGCTATGAAGTTACGTCCCTTTACGGTCTGAGTTCAAATACCGCCGAGGTTAACTTTGCCTTTCATCCTCACGGGGTCGATAAAATAAAGTACCAGTAATGTACTGGGTAATTGCTGGCCTTGTGCCAAAAGTAGAAACAATTATTAGAAACATTGCTTCATTTTTACATATCTAAGCATTAGTAAAATAACTAATAATTTCAAAAGTAATTTTTCAATTCCAATTGTTATGAACAGCAAAACATTAATAATAATTTTGTTCTAAGAAATATATATACATTTCTGTGTGTGTAATATATATTTACACACACACACAAACACAGAAATATATATACATTTCTGTGTGTGTAATATATATATATATATATACACACACACACAGAAATATATGGGCATTTCTCTGTTTGTCTGTCTGTCCTTCCCTAAAACTCAAATATAGGTGCTACAGAAATATTACCTTCCCCTTCCTTTCTCCACTTTGGTACTACCAAGAAAAACACTGTCGCTATAGAAACATTACCTTCCCCTCTCCACTGACTTTGGTCACTGAGGCCGAAGGAATCGCTGGTTGCTATAGAGACACCTTGCACAAGCCAGAAGTAACCAGTTCGAGGCGGTTCTGACTTGACACTATGCCAAGTCTACTTATAATATATAATGGGCATTTCTCTGTTTGTTTGTCTGTCTGTCCGTCTGTAAAAATGCCAAGGAAACAAATAGACGCGGTTTCAAATCTCTATGCTTTTCAAATTCATTACATTAATCTTTATTTATACGTTTCGCTTTACGAGTGTTTCGGCTTACGAGTGTTTCGGCTTATTATATATAAACGTTTCCATTTCCATCATTTTATCGTAAACGTTTATATATTTCCATCGTTATGTCATAACGTTTATGTATCATAATTTTTATATTTCCGTCACTAATCTCTTTTTCTCCTTTTAACATATATTTATTTCAAAGATTTCATCGTATAGATAACATATATATTTATACATGCATAAAAGACACACCGAGAGACGGTGAACATGTGGTGCCGAAAACATTTCTCATCCAAATCTCAACAATATCAGTATATACACTAGATTTGCTAGCAGAAAACCACCCACCGGGTGGTTTTCTGCTAGTCAGACTAATATAATATACAAATTAAGAGGGAGAGAGTGTGAGCCTATCAACACCCTGTTAATCAAAATTTCTTTTGCTGCACAGGGAGTAAAAGAAATTAAAGGAGAAGAAGGTATCAAGAGAGAAAGGTAGTAAGCATGACACATGGCTCTTGGACTGGTAGGAGGGAGGGATTGATGAAGGAAGATATCCTCAAATTGGTTTATTTCATATATAAAGACAATATTTGACATTCAGTTTTAACGGAAACTTTAGAGATTATAAAGATGTGAGCCTGTATGAAACCAATAAGAGAATGGTATCCCAATTCTCCCTCCTTTCCATTTCATAGTTAAATAATTACACAAACAAATCCAGTAAATTAAACTTCACGTAGACAACTTTACTCCTTCCTTCTAATATATATATATATAGGCCCACATTAGTCATAGCTAACTATTAGGCTGCATTTAGAAAGTTCTCCTTGGCAAGGTGTTTTTGTGGCAGACCAGCAGTCGCCTATGTATGTCAGTCTTCCCTTCTCCACACAATTGATGTTAGCCAAGAGAAAAGCAAAGGCTTGGCACGAGTGACAATGCAACTCGTTTTTTCCAGTCGAATGAACTAAGTAATGTGAAATAAAGTGCCTTGCTCAAGGATACAACATGGGGTCCATTCCAAGTTGTTGAGATATACAATAAATACATATGGACAGAAACAGTGCAGATTTAATAAATGTATAAATAAATGCAGTAACATATGTAAATATGTGTCTTTCAAATTAAATGAAAAAAAGCAGCAACAACAAAACAAAGTCAACTTACTAAGGCCCATACTGTGCCTGGTGCAGAGCAGACTACAGTGGCTGCTCGTGGAACATTGTACATAAGAGCTAATTCTCCAAAAAAGCCTTGACCATCATATTCTCCAACCTTTTTATGACGGCCGTCCACTTCAACATAAACATCATATTGTCCACTACAAATAGATTATATATAAAAAAAAAAAAAAAAAGTGTGATGGCAGATATGGTACCTAGAAAGGTTAACAGCTTAAAATGTGATGTCAGATGTGATACCTAAAAGGGTTAATGATTTCAAATGTGATGTCAGAGGATGATAAAACAATAGACATAATTTGGTAATTGTGTAATAGATACTTTTCTAAGGAGGTCTAATAAGACCAAAGCATGCCCAAAGTTATCAGTAACTACTTAAATATAAGACTAAATCTTCGCAGTATGTCTCCATTTAATTCTTAATCTAAATTTGTAGTTCTTTCCTTTACTTTCCTTGAGAATAATTATTAATATTAATGATTTTCTTTTCATTGTGGGAGTAATTTCTTTTTGTCTCACAACACTAAATATCTAAAGTCTGCAGGCTCATCAGGCCAGTCAATTACTGGAGTTCATTTAATTGAATAAGACCACTCCCTATGGTCTTGTCTTTCAAACAACTATCTAAATATAACATTGTTATGCTTAGTTAAAAGGGGGCTAGCATATATGGATAATCATCATCTTTTGACATCAATTTTCCATGCTGGCATGGGTTAGGCAGGTTGTTATAGTCTGAAACCAGACAGGTTGGATTGACCCAGTTTCTATGGCTGGATGTCCTTCATAACAACCAATTTAAAGGGTGTACTGGGTGCATTTTGCATGGCACCACCATTACCATCTACTAGAAAATATTGGGTACATTTTTTGTAGCACCAATGCTAACACTTTGCAGAGCACACTGGGTAAATTTCATCATGGCACCATCACTACAAAGTTTTTACATGCTAACCCAGACTGAAGATAGATATATGTAGCAACTATTTGAATGTTTATCAAAATGAAAGTTATGAGAATATTCATTACAAACCTGTCAATCACATAGAAGTTGTCTCCATCATCACCTTGATGAATAACTTTCTCTCCTTGTTCTACCTATAACAACAAAACAACAATTATTTTTGAATTATGGGAAAAAAAAATGGAATGTTTATTCAATTTAATTTTAACTGTGTACATATATGAAGCAGTGAATAGTCAAAGTTGTTAGGGCATCAAATTAAATTCCTTGGATTTTGTTCTGGTTCATTGTACTCTGAATTCAAATCACTTTTAAGCCCAACAAATAAAGTAGCAGTCTAGGGAGGTGGGGCTGCATTAGCAGAATTTTTAAAAAGCAAGACAGGATGCTTTGTAGTATCTGATCCAACTGTTTGTGCTGAGTTTAAATATTGTCTTCTTTTGCTAGAAGTTGTGATCAGCAGATAGTATCAGTGATGGAAGAACAAAAATTGTTTCATTAGTCTAATCTGATAATTAGCTGCTTTCTTTTCTTTATATAGGTATAAAACAAATAACCTTATTTGTCACTGTTCATAAGCCTTGCTTGGATGTCCCCACACATAAGGACCACTTCTGTGCCTCAACACAAACTTACTTGAATCTCCCCACACATAAGAACCACTCCTTTGCCTCAATGCACCAGGCTTGCTTGGATGTCTCCACACAAGGACCACTCCTCTGTCTCAACACACCAGACTAATTTGTTTATCCCTGTTCACCCCTATCATCACCTAACTTTCACTTTTTTGCTTGTTGGTAGGATCCAATTATATGATTTATTATTTTCAGCACCCCCAGTTGTCTTTACCAAATACAGAGAAAATTTAGGAACATTCTGGAAACAAACATCCAGCCATAAATAAATTGTATGACTACACCTCTCCTATAGTATTCTGACCATGGTTGAATTAGTAGCACTATAGGCAAAATGATTTAAAGTTTAACTACAATAGATTTATGTTCTGGGTTCAAATCCTGTCAGGGTTGATTTATATTGAATTCAAATTCTGCTTTCCATCTCTCCACGTTAATAAATGCCAATCATACAACAGTGACAATTATTTTATTTACTTTATGACTTTTTCTTCCTATTTTAAAAATCTTTTCTATTTTGCAGTTTATCAATGATTCTCAATGTATACAAATATTGATGAACACCCAAAACAAAACAGCACTCATTAAGTGTCATGTCAAGACATAGCTGAAGTTTGGCTTCATTAATATTTTACACATTATACAGGCCTTCAGTCAGCCTGAATCAAACAGACCTATAAGGGATTTCAACAATGATAATATCATCATTTTACAAGCAGAGTATATTCTTGACTACATCATACAATATTACTTTTTCTATAGGACAATTGGATATGTAAGAGGGAGATTTGACTACTATTTATAGCAGGTTGAATGTCAACAGAGGCTTCATTGTTGGCTCCATCCAGTGGAATACTCTTGAGTGCTATTGATTCTGCTTTATCCTTTTGGATCCCAGGAGTATTTCAGAATGTTCAGTTATGATTATAAATGGAATTAAATAAGCAGAATTATTTGAATATAGGTATTTAAAAAAAATTCATTTGTACTAACATTCAAATCAATAATGTACACAGATTACATGTAGGTACGTTCTACTGGTCAACTGAGGATAGGATTACATGTAGGCTTTCTTTCAATGATAAGGCCCCTACAGTGTGTAAAAATATAAGAAATTATTAACCAATTTAAACACGAGTTGTTCAACCATAAAGCTAGCTTGTCTAAATTCTGTCTTGAGTCCGGAGGCTCATCAGGCCAGAGTACAAGACAGTCCATCACAAGGTTAAACCCCCAACTATTGCTGGTACTCATTTTCAGCTGAATACACTGGAGCAATGTGAAATGAAGTGTTTTGCTCAAGAACACAACACGTAACCTAGTCCAGGAATCAAACCCATGACATCATGATCATAAGTCCAACACCTTTACCATTAGGCCACATATCTCCACAAAGCTACCTTGTAGTGACCAACATCTCCCTCAAAGGTAGAGAATTGGCGGAGTTGTTTGATTATAGCACAACATGCCTTGTGGTACTTGTTCTAGCGTGGAGTTCAAATCTTGCTAAGGGCATCTTTGTTTTTCATCCTTTGGGGTTGATAAAATAAAGTGCCAGTCTAGGGCACTGAATTGACAGAATTACCAGAGCATCAGATGAAATAATTTTTCCAGTTCTTTGTTTTCTGAGCTCAAACCCCATTGTAGGCTAATTGAGTGGTATACTTTGTCACCCAGTTTAACACCACTAGCTGGCTCTTGAGTCTTCTAGCAGAGTACATACAGTTGTAAGCATTCAAGCCAGGCTGTCCTTTTGAAGATCCCTCTCTTCTACCAATTTCAAAGCCAGTGAAAAGGGTCATAGAGACTGCCATTCCTTGCCTCAAAATACACAGTCTAATATCTTAAAAGGTAGGACACATTGAATAATATGGTCTTCGATCTATTATATAATAGGTCTGTTTGATTAGGATTGATCTGTTTCTAAACAATAAGATACTGAATCAATGAGACAATTCTCAGATAATTGAAGTATAAAATAAAATTACCTTTCTTTCAAACATTGCATCAACAACATTCAGTAATCTTTCCTGCAATGAAAAAAAGAGAAATAAATAATTACACATAATCACACAAGCATGGTAAGACAATTTTCTTTGCTAAAGGCCCTATAAAGGGCTTCTCCATAGAGTGTTTGTATTTCAGATGTTTACATTTGTCACCTATGTACATTTGTAAAAGATTCCCCACATATTAGTGGGTCAATAGCTGGAGAGAGAGAGAGAGAAAAAGCAAACGAGAGAAAACTAAAGCGAATGAGAAAGAAAGTGAACGAGAGAGAGAGAGCAAGCGAACAAGCGAGAGTGACCGAGTGAGTGGGTGTGTCATTGAAAGCTTGCCTATCAGTGAATGTCCTGTTTTCTTGTTTCAGTTATACAGTCCAATTAAAAAGCTAAGTGGTGCTATGTATACGACTCTCAGATGTCCACTTCCTAAATTATCAATATAATGTCAAGCTTTAACAAGAACCAAACAGACAAGGAATTAATTAATTGTTTTGAAATAACAACTTGTTCTTCCAAAATCTTTTTAATATTTTTATTTTTAGAAAAAGAATGGACTTAAATTTCCTCCACTCATCTGCAAGAATAATATATTTTTTTCCTTAGAAAGCTAGCTCAATTCAGTTCAGGAGCTGAGGTAACAAGATATAACCCCCCCCCCCCCACACACACACAACACACACTCCTAAATTTATTCCATTGGTATCCATGCCTTTATCAGAAAAAATATATTAAAGTGGCATCACTATTTGAAAAAAGGAAGTGATGATTTTTTATTTCATCACTTTCCTTTTCAACATTTTAAATAAAAGTAGCAATTCTAGTTTCAGATTTCTTTAGTTTTCCTAAATATTCTTTTAGACAATGCTAGGAGGATTATTGATTGAAACAAAATAGAATATTAGAGAGAATAAAAAGTGAAATGAATTGAAAAAAGGCTGTTCCTGCATTCAAGAACACTGAGTTTGTTGTATTGTCTTGAACATTTTTAACAGCCAGCTGTTAATTCTCTCGGGTTTTGCATCTACAACAAATGCAGGGACAACATAATGTTTTATAAATACATTTTCCTTCAACTCATTTGTGTTTTGTCATTTATTTACACTTAGGTTACAGTCTCACTTATGATGTATGTGTAATATTTGTGTGAGTTATTTGAAGGAAAAACTGGGCAAAAGAAATATCAGATGTAGTGTGCAAGAAGGTTATTCTTGTATGAGCACAGGACAATTATAGATGAGGATCGTTGGGAGAAGAAATATCAGGAGTTCCACGAAGAAAGCAACTGAAGAGGAAAACCAAGGATGACCTGGGCATAAATGATGAGATATGATTTCTGGATATTGAACCTACCAGAAGAGATGGCAAAGGGAAGAGATAAGATGATAGAAGCTGTTTTGGTAAAAATACAAAAAAAAAAAAACACTGATCTAACCTATGCAAGTATGCCAAAGCAAACAAAACTGCTGCTGAATTTTCTTTTATTTTTGCAGGAAAAAAAAAAAAAACGAAAACACTATTAAAATGGAGGCTGAATCTATTTCTAGTGTTTAATTCTGACCTGAGAGATTGAAGAAAAAATTATTTCAAAATTACTTACAGGTTCC
>OZ024740.1:105197356-105239856 GCA_964016885.1 Eledone cirrhosa
GTATCATGCAACCATCCATAAACCAACTTTTAAAACAGGCATACTATATCTCCGCATGCTATAAGAGACAGCTAAATTGGTTGGAATCAGAAAGGGCATCCAATCACAAAATAATGACTCAAAAAGTTCTGTTCCTGCTAGCATGGAAAAGTGGATATATAAACAATGATAGCTGGGTTTCCAGATAAGCCCAATTATCTTGTCCATCCTTTACTAGACATTAAAATGACTATGATGACGAGGATAACTGTCTTGAGGGCTATAGCAATTAAAAATGTTGGGAGGGGGGTGGCTATTGCTTACATTGTTTCTTATATCAAATCCTTGTGAAATTGTAAATATATATTGATGGATGGTAACATGGTTGTATGGTTAAAATGTTCAGTTTACAATCATAAAGTTAAGGGTTCAACCCCATTGTGAAGCATTGTGAGAAAATGTCTTTTTACCATGATCTAGGATCAACTCAAGCCTGGAGTGTAAAATTGAAAGAATGAGATATTGAAAGTAACTCTCGCTATAAAATGTTCATTTGTACGTTATTCATTTGAAAGTAAAAAACAAAATAACAAAACAAAACCTCTACAACAATGAAACTAGCTACAAAAGTTAACTTCCACTTATAGACAATGATGGAAACTTTTATATGGTTATTCAACCTGCTAGAAATGTTAGCCAAATCTCCTTCAGATATAAACACAGGCATAACTGAATGGTTAAGTTTGCTTCACAATCATGATAACACTAGGTTCAATTCCACTGCATGGCATCATAGGAAAGTATCTTACTATAGCTTCAGGCAGGCCAAAGCTTTGTGAGTGAAGCTGGATTGATGGAAATAGTTTGGAAGTCTGTCGAGTAAGACTATACCCATAATAGATTAGATTATGTCACACTGAATCACTTTGAGAATTATATTAGTATACACAGGCACTTACAAATTATTTAATGAGAGGGCCATTTTGTTGATTGAATAACTCAGATACTTATCAAAACTGATAGGGGTTAATTTACAAACTGTAGTATATATATATATATATATATATATATATATTTATATCATCAGTTACAACAGTGACATATGCAGGTATTTAAACTTTGTTGGATTGTTACCCCAAATCATTCAGTCTACCATACTGCAATATGGCAGACTGAATGAGTTGGGGTAGCAACCTAAAGAAACTGAAGTACCTGTACATGTCACTGTTGTAACTGGTGATATATAACTCATTCTATAGATTGAGTTCTCTAAACCCTTAGATATTTATACTAAGTTTGTACTACAATGTTATATGAATATAATTATTTAAAATTTGTAATTTGGTTTCTTACTTTTGACTCTTCGTCTTCATGGTCTTGTTCTGGATCATAAGCTTCGGCACAAACTGAAATAATAAAGGCAACATTATAGAAATATATAAACAACTAAAGCTAGACAGCAATCTACTAAAGCTAGACAGCAATCTACTAAAGCTAGACAGCAATCTACTAAAGCTAGACAGCAATCTACAAAAGCTAGACAGCAATCTACAAAAGCTAGACAGCAATCTACAAAAGCTAGATAGCAATCTACAAAAGCTAGATAGCAATCTACAAAAGCTAGATAACAATCTACAAAAGCTAGATAACAATCTACAAAAGCTAGATAATCTACAAAAGCTAGATAGCAATCTACAAAAGCTAGATAGCAATCTACTAAAGCTAGATAGCAATCTACTAAAGCTAGATAGCAATCTACTAAAGCTAGATAACAATCTACTAAAGCTAGATAACAATCTACTAAAGCTAGATAACAATCTACTAAAGCTAGATAACAATCTACTAAAGCTAGATAATCTACTAAAGCTAGATAATCTACTAAAGCTAGATAATCTACTAAAGCTAGATAATCTACTAAAGCTAGATAATCTACTAAAGCTAGATAACAATCTACTAAAGCTAGATAACAATCTACTAAAGCTAGATAACAATCTACTAAAGCTAGATAACAATCTACAAGAGCTAGATAACAATCTACAAGAGCTAGATAACAATCTACAAGAGCTAGATAACAATCTACAAGAGCTAGATAACAATCTACAAGAGCTAGATAACAATCTACAAAAGCTAGATAATCTACAAGAGCTAGATAACAATCTACAAGAATTGAAATACAAACAAAAAAGAATCATGATGATAATTTGAATGAAAATGAAAACTGATAAAGTAGAGAAAAACTGGGCAATTGATGACTCAGATGTGTGCAAAGGAGATAACTATACTGGTATGAATATTAATGAGTGTGGATGATAACAATTGCATAAAGAAATGTCAAGGGTTCCAAGGAGAGTAAAGCTTTGAAAGAGGAAAATGTAGGCACCTGTGGTGAATGTTGATCTAAGAATGCTGAATCTTACAAAGGAGATGACAAAGGAACACTATAAGTGGCAATATGCTGTTTTGTAACAGACCCATCAAATCCATGCAAGCATGGAAAAGAGAACATAAAATTGATGGTGGTGATGATAAAATAACAAACCAATGTCTTTTTCCATGGTCAGCAAAATTTTTTAGTCTTAATTGTGTGAAATTATATTTAGAAAAAAGCCTTAGATGAAAAAAAAAATAAAGCTAAAATAACCTTGTAATATTGTAAATATAAAAAGAAAAATGTGGTAGAAAAATAGTTAAAGTCTGTTTTGAGCTGGAAAGCTCATTAGTTTGGAGTTTATCCCAATTTAAGGAGCGTTAAGTGACAGAGTATGAAGTTCCTCCAAACTGGATGCCACCCCATTGCAATATTAACCATTTAGCTGCTGCCAGTGGTACACGTTTTTCAACTGAGTGAATTGGAGCAATGTGAAATTTATTGTCTTGCTCAAGGACGCAATCAAAGTTGATAGCCAAAGTAGACCCTGCTGAGATTTGAACTTAGTAAAAGGCACTAACAATTCTGCCAATCAACCACCCTAAATGATAATAATGATTTCTTTATTTACCACAAAGGGTTTACATGAAGAAAATATTAGGACGGCTCAAGAGAAAAACATTGTGTATGTATTTTGCATGTAAACAGGTTTAACAATGGTAAACTGAAAAATAACCTAAAAAAAAAAATTAACAATGGGAATTACTCAATAAGGAGGAGACGTTTGAGGGCTGCTCATAGAAAAAACCCCATAAAACCATGGGTACCCTGATCTCTAGGGCAATCATCATCACTGTTTAATGCCCATTTTTCCATGCTGGCATGGATTAGACAACTTGTCTTGACTTGTGAAACAAGTCTGATAAGATGACCATGCCTTGCTCATGCAGAACTGTTTCTGGCTTGGTTTCTACGACTGGATGCCCTTCCTGATACTAACCACATTTACAGTGTGTACTGGGTTCTTTTTATTGTGGTTCCAAAATGATCACCTTACAATGTGGGCTGGGTGCTTTTTGTCATGGCATTAAAGACCACTCTACAGTGTAGACAGTGTTTTTATTGTTGCAACAAAACCGCCACTTTACAATCTAAACTATAATAAAGTAAGAAGTGCGGGACTGCGTACGGTTTATAATTTTTTATCCCCTTAGTAAAATAAGTTGGATTACTTTGAATAAATAATTGTTTCTACTTTTGGCACAAGGCCAGCAATGACCCAGTGTATTACTGGTACTTTATTTTATTGACTCCGTAAGGATGAAAGGCAAAGTTAACCTCGGCGGGATTTGAACTCAGATCATAAATGGATGTAACTCTATGCTTCAAAGCATGGTGTCCGACTCTACCGATACTGCCAATCCACTGCCTTACTTTGAATAAATAATTGTTTCTACTTTAGGCACAAGGTCAGCAATTACCCAGTGCATTACTGGTTCTTTATTTTATCGACCCCGTAAGGATGAAAGGCGGGATTTGAACTCAGATCGTAAAGGGACGTAACTATGCTGGAAAGCATGGCGTCCGACCCTCTACTGATACTGCCAATCCAAATGAATGAAAATTACATACTCTATCTACTAAATTTCGTGGCTGTTCATTAAATATATTTTATTACTTATTTAAAGATTCAATTCTTTAAAATTTTCAAATGTCAACACTTCCAGTTAGCGATCGTTTAAATAAACGTATATTTCTGTCACTAATTTTCTCCTAATGCAGTTTATATATAATATTGTCTTTTTTTAATGTATCATGGATTACATTACTGATTACATAAGACAGTGTAACACAGTCTTTGTTTAATTTCTGTGTATATTGTCAATTACGATTTTATTTGATGTATATCTACATGCATGTATACTTGTGTATAATATCAATATACACACTACACATGCTAGCAGAAAACCACCCGAGGGTGGTTTTTCTGCTAGTAATAATTGTTTCTACTTTTGGCACAAGGCCAGCAATTATCCCAGTGTATTACTGGTACTTTATTTTATCGACCCCGTAAGGATGAAAGGCAAAGTTAACCTCGGCAGGATTTGAACTCAGACCATAAAGGGACATAACTCTTTTTTGCTGCAAAGCATGGCGTCTGACCCTCTACCGATACTGCCAATCCACCACCTTTTTTCTGCTAGTAATAATAATAATGATAACGGCTTCTAATTCAGAAACACAACAATCAATTTGCAGGAAGAGGAGAAGTCAAATCAATCCCTTACTAATAAAAGCACAAAGCTATTAAATCAGTTGGTGTCAGCCTCAGTATTTAACTGGTACTTGTTTTACATTTTATGGGTCATAAAGAGGACAAGGAAAATGTAATTGCTATCACACAGTGAGAATAATAATATAACAGGTACAAAAAAAAAAAAAAAAAAAAAAAAGCACTTAATACATGTGTGAAAGTGACGTCCAAATGAGTCAGAGGAAGGGTGAAACTGACCTCAGCAGGATTTGAAGTCAGAAAGTATAAACCCATAACTAAATAATGTAAGACATTTTATCGGATGCTCTACCGATTCTGACAAACCACCGTTGTGCTGGGGGGGGGGGGGGATTTGTTGTGTCTACTTTTGGCACATACTCAGTAATTTGAAGGGGTGGTAGGAAAGTTGATTAAATCGATCCCAGTCCATTACTGGTACTATATTTTATTATAAAGATGAAAGTCAAAGCTAACTTCATCAGGATTTGAACTCTGACAATATGCTGCAAAGCATGTTGTCCAGCGCTCTACCGATTACTGCCAATCCATCGCCCTTAGCTGGGAGTAATAAGATTAGGAATGCAGATGTTTAGAAAATAACAAAAGACTTAAAGAAATGCGATTAAAAACAATATAATTAATCAATATAGTGAGTTAAGATAATTAAAATCACAAACTGTGTGTGGTCATGTGTTTGTGTGTTTGTGTGTTTGTGTGTTTGTGCGCGTGTGCGCGTGTGTGCGCGTGTGCGCGTGTGCGTGCAAATATACATAAGTGTATTATATATGCATATATATTTATGTGTGTATGTGATGTAGTAATTACTGTACTGTAATAATTATCCTGGCATGCTGGGGAATGTTGAGATTTAAAAATCTCAATTGAGTTTAAATTCAAAAATTGATATTCTAAAATTAACATTTTCTTTTTGCTGAGTATTTATAACTAATATTGAAATCAAATGTGTGAACAAAAAAATAAATTTATAATTTCTGTTGAATAGGTTGGCATTAGGAAGGACATCCAGCTACAGAAACCAAACCAGAAACAGTTCTATGTGATCAAGACACAATCTGTGCGGACTTGTCTCACCATGAGATAACCTGTCTAATCCATGCTAGTGTGGAAAAATAGATATTGACCCTTTAACATTTACATACATGGTAAAGGCTTTTTCTCACATATGGAATCTGAGATTTGGATGATATTTTAAGAACAATACCTTAATGTCAGTATGAGCAGCCTGTTATGGCTGGTTTGAACAGAAAGAGGTGAGAGAATTCTGGCTGGATACAGCTGATTTAAATGCTAAAAGGTGCAACAGTGATGAGATTAGTTGGCAGAGTTGTTAGATCATTGGCATTTGACTTCACCTTTTGAGCTCAATTCCCACAAGTATCAACTTTGCTTTTCACCCTGTTGAGCCTGATAAATAAAGTACAAAAAGAGGGGCAATTGATTTTAGTATTGTTAAGTAGTTGGTTGAGATAGTTTGTGGTATTTCTTTTGGCTCTGTGCATTCTGAGTTCAAATTCCATCTCCTGTCACAAGAAATGCTGGGATGCTTCTGCCTAGGCATTGCACCTGGCAGATAGCATACCCTTTCTTTAGCAGGCTGGACTCTTGTGGGAAGTAATTAATGATAAAAAGCAATCATGAACATTCTTAAATACCAATTGAAATATGTGATGATTTGTACTTTTGTACTCTGTTGTAGGCAGAAGTAATGATTAGAAAAGATTAGCTGCCTATATATGATAAATTGATCAATGTCTGGGCGTTGACAGTATATGTGCTAAGGTGTATAAATGCTTATGCAGCTTATAGGAAATAAGACCGCATTAGATATATACATTGCCTTGAATTAAACAGGATAGAAAGAACATTTCACAATTCTCGCTAATTTCTTCTTTACATTATCATGTTTGTGTTTTTATATATTTGTTATATCATATACAGACATGCTCAGACACACCTGAACTCCAGAGATGCAATCCACTAAAAATTTCACAGTTCAACTTTGTATAACCAAACAAATACATATTTACATAATCTGATCAACTACACTGATTTGGGAATTCTAGCTTTTGGAAGAAGAAAAAAAAATATATATAGATTGTTTGAGCCAATGATTGTAAGGGGGGGGGGGAGCTCAAACATGTTTGTAGTGTGTATGGAAGAGAAGCTTAAACATGTTTGTATACTGAGTCACAGAGAGAGAGAGAGTGAGAAAGAAAGAGAAAGAGAGAAAGACAAAGATAGATAGATAGAGAGAGAGAGAGAAAGAGAGAGAAAGAAAGAGAGAGAAAGAAAGAGAAATTTGTAGTTGCGAATTCTGCCTTTCGAAAATATATTTGTAAACTGTTTGAGTCCGAGTGTTTGTTGGAGTGACTCTGGCATGTTTGTAGACTGAGTCAGTATATGTGGAGGAATGTGTCTTAGACATGTTTGTAGATATGATGGATCCCTGTGATAAGGGCTTTGAGAGAGATTTTGCAAAGTTGAACAAGATTGCTTTTGGAACTTGGGTTGTGCGAGTTCCTAAAAAATTTCAACACTTTAATATTGAAATGGATCTTATATTCTCAATTTAGTCTTTTGAATAAAGATAATGGTATAACATGAATTTTTAAAGTAGCTTTCCCTCTTTGTAGGAAACTAGAATATACCAAGTTTCTATTTTCTTTTGAGACAAAGACATTAAAAAGATTCCGACTATTATCCTAATGTATACCTGCAATAAAATCACAGTTTATATATTTGTAATTTGATTGTATGGTTCTTTTTATCTCTTTAATAAAAAGCCAAATTTAACAATTATAAATAAATGTTTCAACTTTTGGCACAGGGCCAGCAATTACCCCAGAGCATTACTGGTGCTTTATTTTATTGACCCCGTAAGGATGAATGGCAAAGTTAACCTCGGCGGGATTTGAACTCAAAACGTAAAGGGCTATCACAATGCTGCAAAGCATGGTGTCTGACACTACCGATACTGCCAATCCACTGCCATAAACAATTATAAATAATGAACAGAAATTATGATTCTCTGAAGGGTGGTTAGTATGTGAAGCTTTTTGTTTCTGAAATCTGTATTGATATGGGGCATTAAATTGGATGTTTGATTTATTTAACCCTTTTGTTACCAAACTGTGAACCATCTCTGTTTATTTTTGAATTGTTTGTATTTATTTAAAAACCTTCCAACTATAATGATAAAGTTAGTTATATCTTTAAATTCCTTTAAATCTTGATTATTTTCAAAATTATTTGAAAACAATAGGCAGTGTATTTAATTAGAAATGAAGCAACAAAAAGGTTAAATTTTAAATGGACACACTATCAAAATCGGACATAGCCGGCATCCTTGTTCATTTCATAGGAAAACTAGACAGGTCCCAGTATTGAGCCATGACAATACCTGCAGAGCTACTTGTTTGCTGACGTTGTAAAATAATGCAATAGAAGAGAGCTGTGGGGTTTATTTTAGGATGGAAGCCATCAGATATTCAGAAGCCCTTTCATGGCTCTCCAATTATAAAGACGCTATTTGAAGGGGGATTTGGTTGTCATTTTTAGCAGCACATGCAATCACATAGAGGGTCTTTCATTGACTTTGTGTATCAGAGTGCAGTGGAGTGGTAGAAATGGTAGAGTGCTAAAGTATGAGTGTATCAAGCTATGACCCACTATCTTTTGTAAATCAACTTTGCCTTTTATCTCTTTGGAGCGTTGATAGAATAAGTACCAGTCATATTTTGGTGTTGTGTCCATCACCTATTCTACCAATATAAATTTTCCATGTTGCCTGTTGCTAGAGCCCATTTAACCAAACCTAAATATGAGAGATAAATATATTCTGATTCTTATCTTCACTACATCTGATGAGCAAATCAATCCCAGAGTTGAAATTGATTGTAATTGATTAAGGGTCTGAATTGGGCTTTTGCAAAACACATAGCACATGATTATGAATAGTGTATGTTAAACTGAAATGTTGACCTCTCTGTACGTATGTGTAGGTGTGTGTATGTATATATATATATATATATATAAGATGTTACCAGTAAGACCATTATTTAACTTCATACTCTATACTTAGGGTAGTAGAGTGGGTAATATGAAAAGAGTCAGGACCCCGACGGCTGAGCTTCGATCGTTTCAACAGCTAGATCTAAACAGTTCGGATCTAGTTGTCAAAACGTGCGGAGCTCAGCTGTCGGGGTCCTGACTCTTTTCCCATCTATCTATCTATCTATCTATCTATCTCTCAGGCGCTCACAGTCCTCTGGCAAGCGGGCGCAGCAATCAGTGGAGACTCCACTTCGACATTCTATAGAGGGATTGTACGTTACAAGGGCGACGACGTGCTCGGAGAGACTCTGGGCGTCGAAGACGATGAGCTCACCAGTCTGTTTGGTAGGACTTTCCGCCCGGGACCTATGGACAACTTCCAGAGGTCCCTGGCCTGGCAGTGCTACCGAGGAGCTCTACCGGTTCGTGACAAGATCTACAGGCACGGACGCCCTGGCAGGGATCCTTCCAAGAGGACGTGTCCAAGATGTGCGCAGGACATTGAAACAGTTCTGCACGCAATTGTACACTGCCCGGGCGTAACCAATCTGTGGAACTATGCAGAACAACTGCTGTCGCGTATGGGACAAATCCAGTTGACTGCCAAGTCCATAGTAAGGATCAAACCGCCAGACTCTTTCAAAAACGAAAGAGAGGCGGTTTTCCTCTGTACGGTGGCTATGGTGAAAGAAGTTATATGGTGGACGAGGTTGAGAGGACTGAGGACAGATGCCTTTCTCTCCGGACAACAATTGATTCCCTTCTTTAGAAGGAGAATCAGGGTGGAGAGAGAGGCACTGCACCCCAGTAAATTTACTGAAAGGTGGGTGAATGAAGCGAAAATGGCCCGAGTGATTGGGCCTTCTCTGTTTATAAGCCTGTAGGTTGAGGAAGAGAGCAAAAGGAAGAAAGGAGCACTTGCACAACACGCTCCTCGAGTTGAGGGTTGTTCTATCGACGGGGTATTAAACAACCCATTTGTGGCGCCTCCCCACTATTGGGGATTTCGATTGTTGAAATTGTTTGTTTTTATATTTTTTACACGACTGTATGTAAAATCCCCGGCATGTCTTTGTATTGTCCCCTTTCTTGTTGCGCCCTTGTGGCTAATAAAGAAATCTATCTATCTCTCTCTCTCTCTCTCTCTACCAGACGTGTGTAACTTCGGAGAAGTTTCCGTTATTTTATGTAAGAAAAAAACGTGAGTTTTCAGTTAAATTTTATATTATTGTGTAACTTAACCCCCGTCTGGACCTTTAGGTGGTGGGTCAACTCATTTTCGCCCCTACAGGGGCGAAATATTCGTTTGAAAAATTTTTTCTCCATCGAATTTTGGAAAAAATATCGTAAGAAGTTCGATTACGTTATGAACGCTGCGTTCAACGATAATGGTGGTGGAGAGTCGGTAAGACTACATAGCTCGCAGTCAACATCGTCTTCTTCCCTTTCCTTCTCAATAGATACTATGGAGATGGAAAGAGGAAATGAAATTGTAAAAACAAATTCATATCCAAACAACACAAATGACACCAAACAGTACAATGACAACAAAAATAACAACACCAATAATGATGATAAAAACAACAATGACAACAACAACAAAGAAAAAAATAAAGACAACACCAATAATACCAGCATCAAAGACAACAACAACACCAAGGAAAATACGAACAATATCAACATAAGTGACAACAAGAATAACAACAACGATAACAACAATAATGACAACACCACCAACACGGATAATTCCACAAAGAAACCGAAAATCTCCTTTGCACAGACAGTTCAGAAAAAGGAGGATCTGACATATCTCGACATAACAAATGCCGAACAACTTTTAAAGGACGCTAGGAGAAATGTTACTTTCGAAAAGAATGGTGCTTTCAGCATCAATTCTCTGGTAGAAATTCGCAAGGAAATTGCTCTCAAAACGATACTTTTTAGGACAGTTTCTAATTCTACCCGAAAACCAGTCCAATTGTCACAGAAAGAAATTGAACTGGTTTTCAAAAATTCAATGAATATTTCATTCATTCAAAGAAGCAAATTCTTTGGGAGTATTTCGGTACTTATGAAGGATCAATTGACGGCCCAAAATTATTCTGTGTCGCCAATTGTATCCAACCTGTATTCCCTTTTCCTTACATACATGGGAAAACGGACACAAAAGATTAGAATCACGAGTGTCACACCAAAGGTAAACATATGGTGGATACTGTGCGGCTTCATCAATTTTGATGAAGACAGAATAATTTCTGTAGGAAAGTCTCCCAGAGATGTATTCAACTAGCGTTGAAGTTCTGGTGCAAATGAGCCCAGAGCGAATAGCTATGATCCCACAACGTGTACTCATCGACGGACTCACCTACATAAACTTTTCGGTTGAGGGTAGGCGGCCTTCATGTTACCACTGCTTTAGCAGGGGTCACCCGAGGGCTTCCTGTCCTAAATTAATGAGTAAAAAAAGACTCTTCTGCCGACACCCATCAAAATAACACAACCAACAACAACAACAACAACACACAAATAACCACAACAAACAGTCCCACCCAACCCCACTCCACCTAAAACCACTGCAAAATCACATACAGACAACAGCTCCCCAAGACATACCCCTCCCCAATCACACAGACGATACAACAGATGAGGCTATCTCGCCATCACCCAGTGAAGACGAGGGAGAACCCCATCGCTCGAAAAGAAAGAAAAGACATCACAAAAGCAAAAAACCAGCAAACACTACCACAAACATACAACCACCAACACAAACAACAAAAACATCACAAACAAAACCCCCACGTCCTGAAAACAAAATACCTACAACAAAACGAAACCACACAAGAACTACAGACAAAAACAAACAATACAAGAAAATTACACTTACACTTACATAAACACTGAAAACAAAACACTAATGGAGACCATCACAAACAACCCTTCGGTGAAAACCGAAGGGAAAACTTTGGCCCACTATTAAAAATAACAAAAAACTGAACCTAAAACTGATTAGGGTCCCTATACAAACTTATAGGTCCCTAAAAGAAACATTTGAAAAGGATGTGGGGAATTCCTGCGTGAAACCACTAAACCGCATCCTTCTCAAATGTCTCCCCACCCCAAATACCCCCACCAAACATCTCCGTCCCCATCCCGCCGGAAACCACCACCCACCCAGACAACCCCTCCAACACCCCCATGGAAATCGTGCAGCCTGGTCCCCAGTAGACGAAGGGTGAGTGATTTCTCTTCCTCTTAACTTTTCAGCACCAACATGGCCAATATAAGAGTTGGATGTGTGAACGTACGCGGCCTGTGGATGCCCTGCAAACAGGGCAAACTCTTAAACGACCTCAGGTCGCACAGTATGGATGTAGTAGTCATTTGCGAGTCCAGGATCCACAGCGAGCGACAGCTAGCCCCCATCTCGATGACTTTCAGATCTACGCATCTCTCTGTCGGCCGGGAGGTGGGGGCGGGGTTGCCATTTTGCTGCGAAAACACCTGGGCCTCGTAACACAGACGGTACATCTGGACCCGGAGGGTCGACTGGTGGTCCTAGACGTTGACGGTAGTGAAGGTGGAGCCTTCAGCCTGGTGGCTGCATATGCCCCATCCGGGACACCGCGGTCAGACTTCTTCAAACGTCTAGAGACTTTTCTGGGAACGTCCCGCTCCTTGCTTTTAGTGGGGGACTGGAATGGAATCCTAGATGCACGTTGGGACTATGTGGGAGCATGTCTCGATAAAGGGGGGGGGGGTGTAACAGCCTCAAACAGTTAATCGACCGATTTGACCTGGCCGATAGATATCGACTAGATTTTCCAACTGTGTCACTGTGGACGTGGACTAATCGCAGCGGAACATCTAGATCGTACCTAGATAGGGTTCTAGTTAGAAATAAGGATAGGGACATGTTAAGCTGTCCACAAATGTTCATGGTTGTCTATTCAGATCACAAACTAGTGACCTGCATGGCCAACCTTGATAGAACCCATAGACAAGGACCCGGCTACTGGAAGCTGAACTTGTCATTACCGACATGCAAAGACTACAGTAGACGGATTAGCACTTTAGTTAAACAGCACTTGACAGGGTGGTACTCTCTCAAGAGGGCAGTTAGATTAGACTCGTTAGTTTTTAGTAAAGAATTAGCGTTAGATAGAAATAGAACCGAGAAGGAACTGGTAGATAAAATAGAAGAGGCAATTAGAAGTGGCAACGAAGCCAGCGTGCTAGCAACGAGAACGGCCTTGGACCAGTTCTTCGACGCAAAGCACGAGGGCTGCGTTGTCAGAAGCAAAATACGTGCTCTGGGAAACGAGGGAGCCAAAGCTGTTAACTGGGCCCGAGTGACGGAGGCAAAAAGTGGTAACAAGTCCACGATTCGGTCTTTGAAGGACCAAAACGGACGCGTGATACGTGAGCCGAAGCAGATGTGGGCAGCCTTTCAGCGGTACTTTGCTCAACAGTTCGGGCAGGGCGGCGCGCCGGGAGGGTCTATGGATTTCGGTCCATACCTCGACGGCCTACCGGACAGCGAGACAAAGTTCTGCGAAAAGCGGATTTCAGCCGCTGAGCCAATGCGGCAAACGCAAATCTCCAGGTCTCGACGGTCTACCCTACGAATTTTACGTAGCAATGCCGGACTTATTCTCCGGTCTCCTGGAAGCGGTCTACTGCAACTGGCAACAGAACGGGAGAATTCCTAGTTCTGTGACCGGGGCGTAGTCACACTAGTCAGGAAGGACGAGAATAAGGGGGATGACATAGGCAACTTCCGGCCCATAACTTTGCTAAACACAGAGTTACAGATTTTGGCCAAGGTGTTGGCAAAGAGGCTGGCGCTTGTCGTCGAGAACCTGGTGGGAGAAGCGCAGACATGCGCAATCCCGACCAGGTCCATACACGACAACCTCCACCTCATGCGATACATCATAGAGAGGGTAGGGTGTAAACACGGCTTCGGTGGGGCCCTGATCAACTTGTATCAGTCTAAGGCTTTCTATAGGGTTGACCATCGTTACCTGGATGCGGTGCTCGAGGCGGCAGGCTTCGGACCCCTGTTCAGGGGCTGGATTGCTGCAATGAACAACAGCAACATCTGCTCAAGGGTCAAGGTGAACGGCTACCTCTCGGAGCCGTACCATATCACGCGATCCATTCGACAGGGATGCCCTCTCTCCTCCCTTCTGTACGTACTGACTCTCGAGCCACTACTGCGGAAGTTGGAGCTATTGCAGGGCATCCCTCTGGAACCGGGACTGCGGAAAGTGGCGTCGGCCTACGCTGACGACGTGACAGTAATGGTGTTGAGCGCCTTGCAAATCGAGGAAGTCGGCACCTTACTGAAGGAATACGAAAGTTTCACAGGAGCGAAGCTGAACAAGTCCATCGGTTTGCAACTCGGATCGTGGAGAGGCAAACCGATGCCTTCCGCTGGCGTCGTCGGACGCTGGACAGAAGGACCGGTAAAGCTTCTCGGGGTCTGGTTTGGTCCGGACCTCCAGGTGGAGAAGAACTGGAACGAGGTGACGGCCAAGGTGTTTGCACTCACCCAGAAATAGGCCGAGTGCAAACTATCCTTGAAAGGTCGAGCGGAGGTGGCGAACACTTATAGCGTCCGCCATCTACTACCGCTTGACTGTCGTGCCTTGCCCAGCCAAAACGCTCACCAAAATGGAGCGCGCGCTCTTCCAATTCCTTTGGAAGAGGCGGGCTCCTTTGGTGAGGAGATCCATCTGCTGCCAACACCCTTCCAACGGAGGGCTGGGGATGCCGTGGCTGACGATGCGCAAACACGCACTCAGGCTGCGGCATCTCTACGTATTCTTCACCGGACAACCGGTGTAGGCCCCGTTCGTGAGGCGAACCTTCCCACGACTCGTCTCGCTGACCGAGCTGCAGTCCTGGGTCAAGCAAAGACCGAGGAAAATGGGCGACTGGCACATCGAATGTGCTCAGGCGCTCACAGCCCTCTGGCAGGCGGACCCGGCGATCAGTGGAGACCACTTCGTCATTCTATAGAGGGTTGATCCGGAGCAAGTGCGACGACACGCTCGGTGAAACTCTAGGCGTAGAGGAAGATGAACTGGCCAGTCTGTTCGGTAGGACCTTCCGCCCGGGACCGATGGAGAACTTCCAAAAGTCACAGGCCTGGCAGTGCTACTGAGGAGCTCTACCAGTTCGAGACAAGCTCTACAGACATGGGCGCCCGGGCAGGGACCCTGCAAAAAAGATCTGTCCGAAGTGCGTTCGAGACGAAGAAACCGTCACGCACGCATTCATACACTGCCCGGGCGTCACCGACCTGTGGGGCTATGTAGAACGACTATTGTCGCGGGTGGGACCAATCCGGTTTACGACAGAGTCCATTGTCATGATCAAACCACCACCCTCCTTCAAAAACGAAGGAGAGGCGGTTTTCCTTTGTGTGATAGCTATGGCGAAAGAGGTTGTATGGTGGACAAGGTTGAAAGGGCTGAGGTCAGACACCTTTCTCTCCGGCCAACAACTGATTCTGTTTTTCAAATACCACTTTGGAAGAAGAATCAGGATGGAGAGAGGTGCTGTACCCCAGCAAGTTTTATGAAAGGTGAGTGAAAGTGGCGAGAATGACCCGAGTGAATGGGCCTTCTCTCTATATCAGCCTGTAGGTTGAGGAAAAGAGTACAAACTCTTCGTACTCCTGGAGATGAGGGTTGCACATATGAACTGTCTCCCCCTTTTGGGGAAAATCGACTAATTTTTAAATTGCATTTGTGATAATATTTTACACGTTTTTATTGTATGTAAACTTCCCCCTTTGTATTTGTCCCCTTCTTTTGTGCCCCTGTGGCTAATAAAGAAACATATCTATCTATCTATCTCTCTTTCCGTCTGACGCGTGAAACATCGCCGGTAAGATTTTTTGTAAATTTATATACAAAAAACAGAACAAATTGTTTGAAAAAACATTTTGTAGATTAACCCCCAAGCTGAATTGTCAGCTGGGTAGTAATCCCATTTTTCGCCCCTTTAGGGGCGAAAATTTAATTTAAAAATTGTTTTAAAATATCAAATTTTGCAAACTATAAAACACGAATAACACAAAGGAAACGCTGGAGAACGTCAATAGAGAAAATAGAGAGAAAGAGGCAGATTTCAACGTTTTATCTGCTTCTGTTACTATGGACGTCGTCATAGATACGACTATCGACAAAGAGGAAAAAATGTTACCACTCGAAAATTGTACAATTTCTACCGTCGAAGCGGAGAAAAATAACACTAACTCACATGAAAACAGAAATTAAACCTATTAACATACATACACATGAAAAAGACATCAACAACTCCACAGATACATCTACACAATGTTTCACCCCGTCAAAGAACTGAGATTTCCAACACCAAGGCTAACAACGATAACAACAACAACAGCAGCAACACCACACAAAAAAAGAAAATGTCTTTCGTTGAAACTGAACAAAAAACAAGATTTTATAAATCTTGACATCTCCAATACAAGAGATATGCTCCAGCAAGGGAGAAAATTTGTAACTTTCGAAGAGAAAGGTGGATTTAGAATTAACTCACCCCTTGAAATAAAGGAAGACACAGTTCGAAGATCAGTCACCTTTAGGACTGTGTCCAATTCCACGAGAAAGCCGATATTTGTTAGTCAAGCAGATATAGAAGCTACTTTCAAGGAAATTCTAGCAAATATCGATTTTCTCGAACGAGGAAAACAGTACGGAAGTGTTTCCGTACATTTAAAAGCGAGGCACCCGCCCCAAAATATTCTGTGACACCAATGGTGTCAAAAGTATTCACCTTTTTCCCTACATGGACAACTTCCAGAGGTCCCTGGCCTGGCAGTGCTACCGAGGTGCTCTACCAGTTCGGGACAAGACCTACAGGCACGGACACCCCGGCAGGGATCCTTCCAATAGGATGTGTCCAAATGCGTACAGGACATTGAAACAGTCCTGCACGCAATTGTACACTGCCCTGGCATAACCGACCTGTGGAACTATGCAGAACAACTGCTGTCGCGTATGGGACAAATCCAGTTGACTGCCGAGTCAATAGTAAGGATCAAACCGCCAGCCTCTTTCAAAAACGAAAGAGAGGCGGTTTTCCTCTGTACGGTGGCTATGGTGAAAGAAGTTATATCATGGACGAGATTGAGAGGACTGAGGACAGATGCCTTTCTCTCCGGACAACAATTGATTCCCTTCTTTAAGTATCACTTTAGAAGGAGAATCATAGTGGAGAGAGAGGCACTGCACCCCAGTAAATTTACTGAAAGGTGGGTGAATGAAGCGAAAATGGCCCGAGTGATTGGGCCTTCTCTGTTTATAAGCCTGTAGGTTGAAGAGAGCAAAAGGAAGAAAGGAGCACTTGCACAACACGCTTCTGGAGTTGAGGGTTGTTCTATCGACGAGGTATTAAACAACCCATTTGTGGGGCTTCTCCCCTATTGGGGATTTCGACTGTTGTAATTGTTTGTTTTTATATTTTTTACACGACTATGTAAAATCCCCGGCATTTCTTTGTATTGTCCCCTTTTCTTTTGCGCACTTGTGGCAAAATAAATATCTCTCTATATATATATATATATATATATATATATATATATATATATATATATATATATATATATATAGCAGTGAATAACACAAAGGTATATATGATTTTTTTAAACATACCATCATTCCTCCTGATATATATAATATATATAAAAAACAGTGTGCGCACAACGCATATTTAAATGTCAATTCTGCAACAACGTCCAAATATAATTTTTTGTATGCAATAATATGGTTGAAACATTAAAAAAATTGTTAAAATCATTCAAGTTTTCAATTTTGTCACTTTTCTTTTCATTTAAGAGGATATAGTATTTGAAGCATTAAAAGTGATTAAGTTTGAAACTAAGAAATATATGCGATGTAAAAAACATATTAAATTTTCTTTCGTATAATTCAAATGTCATATTTCTGCAACAACTGCCAGATATTATATATGCTGTTTGAACAATGAAAATTCTTGGAGAATTTCATCCAAGCTTTCAGTTTTGAAATTTTCTCCACAAGAAAGTTGAAAATCTAATGTGAGAAACCATTTGTTGTTGTTTAGCCCAAGTCAGTACCGATTTAGTAGATATATGATCAAAGATGTTCCAGTCATGAACACCCCTATCTTTGTTATATTTGGGACTACCTTATCCAATGTATTTTTATTTTTCAAGATCATAGAGTATGATTTGAGAAAATTTGGCAGTTATTTATAACAGTTCAAATGACCACATTGAGGTTCCTCCATTGGCTTGTGGAAAACTGATCTTTAAGTGAGTATATCTGAGATCAGTGTTGCACGTTTTAAAGGCAACTCTTCTATATTCTTATGCATAATGAGGATGAGTTAAAATAGCTTTCATCACAGAATAATGTTCTTTTTCACAAACACTCACATGAGTAAGAATAAACTGAGATACTCTGATCTCATTTGAACATATACACATACCTAAACACATACCAAAGCACTTAGACGTATTCATCTACATACTCAAATAAACAGCATCCTCCCTCAGACACACACACAAATAGAAATTGTAAAAGAGTCATGGCTAAAAGAAAGAAACTTGAGAGATCTGTCATTTTGAAGCACTATCTCAATTTCTATCTTGTTTTTGTTGTCGTAGGTTTTACAGATTTTTTAATTTTTTATATCAGTATGGTGTGACATGAGAAAATTTGACAGTTATTTCTGTAATTCTTTATCTCTCTCTAAATAAAAAAACAAAAAAAAAACAAAAACACCCTGGTGCTCTGCCTGAAGAAATATATTTATTTACTGCCTCTCCAGAGGCTGAAAGCAGCATCTATGATGTATTTTGGAGGATTCCAAGATTGATGGCAGGAAGTTATCTTCAGACATGAGACTTGGCTCAACCACTTGCAATGAAATGGTCTCCACTAAACACACAAAAGGTGCTGGTGTTGAATTGGGAGAACTACTAAGTCCAGAACCACTAAAACAGGAACAATACTTCTGGCAGGTATTTACATAGTTTCTGCCTGCCAAATTTCACTTAAAGCTTTGGTTGAACTTAGGCAATAAAAGTAACTTGTCCAGTGGGTTTGACCCTCAAAACGTCACAAAATAAGCTTAACCACACAACCATGTTGGCAACAATAAACATGCATAGAAAAAATAGTTGATCATGAGATCAGAACAAGGAAACTACATTTCTATTTGTCTTTCTATTATTGATACTATTTGTTGTTCAGAACTCTTGGCAGAAGTGTAACTGCTTTTTCAGTGACAGGAGGTGATGTTTGAACACAGAACACACGTGGCATCCTGTCTGATATTTTAACAATTCTGCCAAACCACGACCTTTGGATCAATTCTTTGACTTCCATCCTTTCAAGATCAACAAGGAGTTGACCATGGTGTAATTTGAGCTCAGAATGCAGAGAACATGAACAAAAAAAATCTCACACACAAACCTCCTACAAAATACAATTGCTATGACAAGTGATGAACTAAATCAAACAGTGAATAAAACATCACAGAAAAGGGAATGTTTTTCTTTTTTCTCCCACCATTAATTAGAGTTGTAGTTGATTGGTTGATGGGTGGGTGAAGAATAAAAGTAGGTGAGAGTTTGGTTAATGCAATAGCTGTAGTTTTATTAAGCTTTGCTGGATTCCATAAGACTTCTGCTTAACCCTTTCTTTACAATCTTTCTAATGAAAGACACAGCTTATAATTTTCAAATCATTTGGTAAATACTCAAGAATTTGGAGTGATTTAGTAATGTTGCTAACATACTTATTATTAAACTGGTGTTTGGAACATAATTTAATGAAGGAACTTACATAAAATTATGATAGGGTTTTAGATAAATATAAGCACTTTAAAATATGCAGGTTAATATTGTAGAAGGGACAGTTTTAGGCAGCATAGTATCAAAAGGGTTAAGCCAAGTTTCTCAAGTTAGACCATCAAAACAGCCGAGATTAGTTTCCCCTCTTCTAAACAATGAAGCTTATTGAGGTTAACTTTACCCCATGTCTGTTACCATATATTTCAGGTAAAGGAACTGAGGCACACAAAACAAAAAAAAAATGTGTTGAGATCAGAGCAAGTACAGATGAACTTTCTCTCTTTTGAAATCAAACAACCTGAAAGTGCTTCTAGTTCTACAACACAAACTGTTTATTTTAAAGTGTCTATATTTATCTGAAGGCATATGTGTTAGTGGTTAGAGTGTTGGGGTTGCAATTGTGAGGTTGTGAGTTTGATTCCCAAACCAAGTGATGCATTATGTCCATGAGCAAAACACTTTTCATGTTGCCCCAGTTTACTCAGCTATAGAAATGAGTTGCGATGTCACTGGTGCCAAATTGCATTGGCCATTGTCTTTCCCTTGGACAACATCCGAGGCATGGAGAGGGGAGATTGGTATGCATGGGTGACTTGTTTTTCCACCAACAACCTTTCCCAGACTTGTGCATCAGAGGAACGTTAGGTGTCAATTCCATGGTCATTTGTGACAAAAGGGGTTATCACCTTTGTATCTATCTAAAAACCTTCCAGCATAACTTTGTGAGAAATTTATCTTACTTAAATCCTTTCAAATTTTTGATTATTTCCCAAATTATTTGAAAACCATAGGCGGTGATTTTCATTAGAAATATGGTAACAAAATAGTTAATTAACAACATAAAACATGATAAATCACCAGCTATTTTACTCATTCCCATCATTAGGTATTGTCCCTTTTCAGTAGGTTGAATACCATGGATTGCCAGATTTTATCTGAATTTCATTAAATTAATGATTATTATTATAAAGTAAATTATTCAGACTTATGTCAATGTCTTGTGTGTTACAATCATCACATTTTGGCCATTTCATTTTCTGACCTTCTTTAGGTACCTGTCGTAATAGGTAACAGTTAAACATTCTAAATAAATCAGTTCATAACAGCTGTGAGAAAAAAATGCCAACCTCCCTAGTACTGATGTAAGGATAAAATACACAATAGTGTGCAGGATCATATATAAGTGAGTTGTAAGCTGCTGGAACATCTGAGCCCTCAGCAGAGTGTAGGATCATATATAAACAAGATTTAGGCTCTTGGCCCAACCATAAAGTCACTACATCCACTTGAGTACCAGCTTGGTCTGCTAATGACCCATCCAACCCTTACTAGCAGGGAAAGTGTACATTAAATGATGAAGTTTGCAAACTTGGTTTTTCTAGAGCTGTTTTCATACATTCACTGTCTGTCCAATTGTTGACTTATATTCACATAGTTCTTGGTATTCCCATTAGTCCTGTTCATATTACCTCCCCCTTCCACATGCCACCAACCCCATAAGTCTACTCTTATCATGGTGTCTATCTCTTACAATCTGTAAAGTGGTTGACATTAGAAAAGGCATTATGTTAGAGAAACTATTTTAAAAATGGAAAGTATGATAGAGAGAGTTGTCCAATCATTAACTATGAAAAATGTCCAGCCTATGCAAGCATAGAAGGTGAATATAAAATTGTTATCACACCATCATCATTATTGTTTAACATCCATTTTCCACACTGGCATGGTTAGGACAGGCTGTCCCTTTGTGAAAGATCAGGTTGGAGGACCGTGTTTTGCTCACATAGAACTGATTTTGGCTAAGTTTCTATGGCTGGATGCACTTCCTAACACCAACTACATTTACAGTGTGTGCTGGGTGCTTTTTGTCATGACATCTATTCAACCACTTTACACTGAGGGCTGGGTGCTTTTTGATGATTATACATACATACACACACACACTCAAATTGTTAGCCAATTGTTAGATTGGACCTGGTCTTTCCATGGTTGAGAGAGCAATGTGAAAAAGTATGCTGCCCAGTTCAAGAATCAAACCCATGACCTTATGATTGCTGGTCCAACACCCTAACTAATAGGCCACATGCTACTATACATATAAGTGTTAGTTAAATGCAAGATATTTTTAAAGGAATTACTAATTAAGAAATATTTAAATGAGAGGAAGGTATTGAATATAGTTTTATTTTTATTTTGAAATACTGCTAATTGAAATTTTGTTTAAAATTCAATTAATTTTTTTTTTCCTCTCACACACACACACGCACGCGTGTGTATAAGGGAATATACAATAGCAAAGAAAACAAAATTATATTTTGATTATTTCCAATAATGCATTAATAATAACAGAACTCAAACCTCACTACTAATTATGTCTCCAATAAAATACAAACAGCATAGTTTATATTCCTATAGCTGACTGAACTATCTCTACTACAACCTCCACGATCGCTACTGCCACCACCAATTGTCATTTTGGAAAATATTTATAAACACAATTATCAACATCTAATGATAATGTCTTTACAGAATCACCACCACGACTACCACCTGCATCATTACCATCATCAACACCATTATTATTATTATTAAGGGCGGTGGATTGGCAATATCGGTAGAGCGTCAGACACCATACTCTGCAGCATAAAGTTATGGCCCTTTACAGTCCGAGTTCAAATCCCGCCAAAGTTAACTTTGCCTTTCATCCTTATGGGGTCAATAAAATAAAGCACCAGTAATACACTGGGGTCGATTTAATCGACTTTCCCCTCCCCCCAAATTGGTGGCCTTGTGCCTATAGTAAAAATTATCATTATCATCGTTATTTTTATTATTCTTATTACTGTACTGCACATAAAGCCATCCTTGGTTGGTTCCTGCTGTATGCCAATTTTTATGTTAGTGCCACAAAAAAAACAACCAGTACACTCTGTACAGTGACAGCGTTGGGACCACAAAAAATAAAAACCACACCTAGGATGCTCTGTAAAGTGGTTGTGGTGCTAGTAGTGGTGCCATGAAAAAAAATGTACCTAATACACACAGTTAAGGTGGTTGGCATTAGGAGGGGCATAGAAACCATGCCAAACATGGGATGTATGAGCAAGATGGATGACTGACACATCTGGTTAAAAACCGTAATAACCTGTCCAGCCCATGCAACATTGAATGGGGATATAAAGATAAGGTTCCTAACCTCTTGTTCAACTGATAACCATTTCTAGAGAAAATGATGCTGTGAGTGATCTCACGAGAGACAGAGAGAGAGAGAGAGAAAGAGGCAGCGACAGAGAGAGAAAGAGGCAGCGACAGAGAGAGAAAGAGAGAGCGACAGAGAGAGAAAGAGAGAGACAGCGACAGAGAGAGAGAGAGACAGCGACAGAGAGAGAGAGAGACATCGACAGAGAGAGAGAGAGACATCGACAGAGAGAGAGAGACAGCAAGAGAACAGAGAGAGAGAGGAGAGAGAGAGAGAGAGAGAGAGAGAGAGAGAAAGAGAGAGAGAGAGAGAACAGGCAGACACAGGTAAAGAAATGAGGTAGCAAAAGTGAAAGAGAGACAGTTGTGAGTGGTCCCCCAGGGCCTTTGGTATGACTTGGAAAGAGAGTCAATGAGAGAAAGGGAGAGATAGATAGAGAGAGATCAATACATTTTATGAGTCAGTGACATAAGGTGTTGAGCCCTACTGTTACATATGTAAATGAGAACAGTTTTGAGCCTGATCACAGGCAAAACATGTGAAATAGAATAAATCCATGTTACACTGATATCTCTTTTCATCTCCCTCTCTCTATATACATATATATAAAACTGAAATTGTCTGTGTGTGTGTGTCCTAATTTTTGCAAAGTCTATACAAATCCACATTTCGACTCCGATTGACTTGCATTTATATATTCCTTGCGATCTAAAGATATTAACTGCAGCTTTTATTTTTCAATTTTCTGTTGTTAAAGGGGTGTTAGGCGCCGGTTATCGATCTCTCTCTCTAAATAGATACATAGCTATAACGTTGCGCCCTTATAATATCTGTCTGTATGTCTGCATTACGACATTATGACAAATATTGTTCTCATTGCTGATGTATTATCTTCGCTATTTTCCGTTCATTGCCAGGGAATGTCTTCACAAACCAAAGTATCGTCTTCCTGTTTTCCTTTGGTTGCAACGTTTTTCGAAATATTATTTTCTGCATTCACAGAATGATTTTTTTAGTTTCAGAAGATCCTGTTAAGGGTGAAAGCAGCGATTCTTTGCTTAAACTTTAATCTGTTATTTCAATATATATATATATCTAGTCCCACCCTTGCAAGCAGGGAAAAGCACACGTAAAATGATGATGATGATTATTATATATTATTGTACAGATAATTTTGCATACACAAAAACAAAATATAAACAAACTTATTTATTTCACAAAAGCACAGATGGCTTGTCATTGTTACTGCAGATATGCCACCCAAAAAAATCTCACTACTTTTGGCACAAGGCCAGCAATTACATAATCAATGGTTCGGAAATCACATGCATCATTGACGAGTTTACTCCTTACTCTACCAATTAGTCTTAGTGTACTTCGTCCTGCTTTTAGGTCATGCCTCAAAGGAAGAGGTACTCCATTGGCTGAAATACTGCGAAAGTGGCAAGAAAAAGAACAAGGCGGGCAAACGAATCGTCAGTGGAATCTGCTATTCGACGGTCGCAAGATGCTGAATGTACTACCACCAGAAGTGCACTTGAAACAGACAACCAACGAACCATTCGCAGAACCATGTCAGCTTTGCAATGTCTCAACAAATCCCAGAGTTAGACCCTAGCTGTTGCTGGTCTTGTTTTGGAAGAGTCATGTTTTTCACACGGGCAACTCTACGTTGGCTGCTCAAGAGTGGAAGCAAGACAAATCTCTTTGCATATGCCCGACATGGAAGAGCAAGGAACATTGTGTACAAGGCAGTGCTACAATCATTGTTTAGGTAGACGAGGCAGAAGGGGATATACACGATTGGCTGAAGAAGGACGAGACTGTGTTAGTAGTACGACCAACAGCTGCTATCACACCAACAGCAGAAAAGAGAGGGAACGCAATTACATGCTTTTGAAAAATCTTAATGGAAAATTATTTGCCTAAGCACAAAATGTAGACACCATCTCCAGGCCAAGGTATTCCGTACTTCTCTGTACTATTTCAGAAAGGAGGGATAAACATCCAATCTATGTTTAGAAGCCTGAGCAACGCTGGGCCATTCTGCTAGTATATAAGACCATTATTGCTCCAACCAGTCTATTCACCATCGATAACTAACAAATATAATATACATCCACACATACATACACCCATCTAACATGCTAGCATGGAAAATAGACATTAAGTGATAATACACACACACACATATGTGCAAACAAGCAAGTAGGGCCATCAAAGACAAATCCAAATGTAGACACACCGAGAACAAATGCAAGCAATCATCAAATGCCCTATACGTATGCACACACACACATATATATATATATATATATGTATAATATCAATAATATTAATAAATGGAAAATATCTTTATAAAACCATATTTATTTTATTATACGTATTTCAAGGGTACTAATATTTAAGTACGCTTTCGTCAGATAAAATATAATAATTGGTGTTAAGATAGTGACATATCCTCATGTGAACTTAATGGTATAAGTCCAGTGAGGATAATGAATAGAAATGTTCACCACTCAAGGGAAATATGCTAATGAGGATAACGTTAAAACTGAAAAGAGCCGTTAAATTTCGACATTAGATAAATTTTAAATACTTATTAAAATTTTTTTTAAGGGTTTGCTATTAAATTTGAAAAATTTATTGTAGAGTTATTTTAGAATTAGTTATAGAAATATACATATATACACCCAAAGATATATACATGGGTTTAGAAAGAATGATACAATTATACTTATTTTAATTTTTTTTAATATATATTTTAAGAATATGGAAGTATTTATAATATTTAGATGAGAATTATAAACTATTAATTCATTAAAGCAATAACAACAATATAATATGTGAATGAAATATATACTGTATTTACATATGAGTGGATATATTTTTTTTTGCTGGACCGAGATCTTTGGCGCTACGCAGTAATACAGAAGACCCGCCTTACCTATGTACAAAGCGAAACCTACAGTCAGTAGGCACCTCTTAACCAAATATACACCGCAATCCACTACCTCTACCCTCCCACTCCCACCAACACCACCCTCTCTCTGTAAAGTTGGTACCACAACAGCCAGTCCAAATAAATGAGATAATGAGATCGAGATCGTGTAGGTGTTACAACAAAAAACACAGTCCCCGCTGTAATGTGGCCGTGTAGGTAACACGGTAAAAAGTTCCCAGTTCCACACTGTAAATGTGGTTGGTGTTAGGAAGGGCATCCAGCCGTAGACAACCTGCCAGATAGTCCTATATGAGCAAGACACGGTCACCCAACCAACCTTGCCTCAAGTAGGAGATGGACGTTAAACGAAGATGATGATGATGATATAATGTATTGTAGTATAAGACATTATTATATATCGTTATTTAAAAAATAAATAATTATTTAGTATATAAATGATTATGTGTGAATATAGATCTTATTTAAGTATATTTATAGACAGAATTATGAGCGTAAGATAGATCAAGCAATAATATATATGCATTTTATACATATACTTTAAGAATGTGAAAGTAATTATATATTTTAAGTAAAAATGTATAGTATTGTGTATAATCTATTATTGCATATGGTTAGTAATATAATATCTAAACATTTATGCAAGTTGAAATGTATCGTATATGTGAATTGTAAGCAAAGAAAATTATTTTAGAGAATAACTCTAATATTTAGTAATTTAAGGAATGTTTACGATAGATATTTAATAATATATTGTTTCATCTAATGTTTAACTTAATAATTAATTATAATTTATATTATAATATAAGTAAAAAATTCATATAAGATTTCAGAGCACCATATAGTAAATATGGTTTTGATAAGTTTTTTACATTATATAAATATTTCTATGTATAAATTTAAGAACATTTAAAAACAATTACAAATATATTGTACATAGGCAACTTATATAGACCATAGTGTCATAGTTTCTATAAATTATATTTCCTTTTTTTTGTTAATAATATTACCAGGATTGGTAATTATATGAAAAATTTCTTCAATACAGAGATGACAAATTCTTGAGAGAGCTATATTTTGGTAAACTGGCACATTCAATATTTTACTCCAAGAGATTGAATAGTCAGTATTATTGTCTTTTAAAGACCAAATTAATAGTGATAGTGAGGTTGAGAATGTTTTAAGTTCACATGAGGTTATGTCACAGATGTTATTTTAAATACAAAACTAATATACAAAAACATTGTGATACTTACCAGATTTTCGTCGTAGGAAACTCATTTTCCTTGCTTCTGAAAATAATAAAAAAAAAAAATCAAGGAAAAACTTAAAGTATTTTGAATTTATTTTTTCAGAAAATGTGAAAAAAATGAAAATTTATTTTTTTTCAATCAGGAAATATAGCATTTAAATTGCTAGATACATCCTACATCGTATGATGGATATGAAGAAAACAAATATGGTTTCAGACAAATCAATAGAGCCATTTTACAAGTACATAATTTAAAACCTAACTACTACTGCTATTGAATATTTCACCCGAGGGAGAAGAATGAAGATAAAGAAAAAATTCAATAAAAGAATAAAAAGAGAAAAAATAATGGAATAATTTTGCATTTTAAATTACATTTATTATAGAAAATTACTTTCACCTGCAGCAATGATACTTTTAAAAAATATAATGCATGTAATAAATTTATTTATTACATGAATTTATATTACAGGAGACCATTGTTGTTGTTTAGCTCCAGGTCAACCCTGATTAAGCAAACCAATGATTAAAGGCATCCTAGCTGGGATAATCTTGTTCTTTTGGGGATGTGTGTTTTAGACTGCATTATGTAATTTGTCCTTCCTTGTTTAAGACAGTAGGGCATAGTTTGAGAGAGTTTTAGCTACTGTATCTGGCAGATAAATAGGTAAGTAGTGCAAAGGAAAAAGAAGCCAACCTATATATGTTTTTTCATCATCGTTGTTTTTACGTCAACTTTTCCATGCTGGTATGGGTTGGACAAGATTTTTGAAGAAGTGTTTACCAATCTGGAGAATTATTTGTAAGGTACTTATACCACTGATCATCATCCATTAAACCACTAACCTGCAGGACATTTTCTTGTTTGATAAAAACAAATGGAACCATTTGCTTAAAATGTGTCAACACGAAGGCATCAAAGACAGACACACACACAGACATACAAAGACAAACACACCCTCATCATATTTACATCTGATTTTTAAGCTTTATTTGCATCGGTCCCCTCCAGGTGAGTGTTTTGTTACTTCTTTTGTTCCTTTATTCTTTCCTTTGTGAGATTCAGCAATTTGAGATTAGATTTCACCATTTCTGTCCACATCTTCCTTGGTTTTCCTCTTCCATGATTTCTTTCAATTTGAAATTCCTAGCATTTCTTTATCCAACTGTCATCTATACAGATTACATGTCTACCACTGCAGTATTTATTTTCCTATTTCTTCCCCCAATATAATTTTCTGTCTGTTAGTTATAATAATTGTTTCTACTTTTGGCACAAGGCCAGCAATTACCCAGTGTATTACTGGTACTTTATTTTATCGACCCTGTAAGGATGAAAGGCAAAGTTAACCTCGGCAGGATTTGAACTCGGACCATAAAGGGCCGTAACTCTTTGCTGCAAAGCATGGCATCCAACCCTCTACCGATACTGCCAATCCACCAATAATGACATTTAAAATGTGGAAATCATCTAAAACTCACAATTGCTCTAACTTGAATATAAGCAAATCTATATCAATCTAATGCTGTCTACGTACACAAGCATATTCAGCCCCACTCTCCTGACCAAAACCACGCAAGAAAAAGTAAAAATTTAACATGTCTTTCAAGACCATACCCTAACCCTTTCAGGAAAACAACCAACCAACCTGCATCAATTACTGGTATGTGTGTAATGAGGAAATATTACTCTACATGTTTTGTTATTTAGTTTGGTATTTCCCATTATATATTTAAATGTTTTTAAGAATTAAGTTTGATATTTAGTCCCTTTAGTGGAACAGTGTGACAAATGAAGCACCAGTATCAGTCAAATCAATTGATTTATGTTTCCTTTTTCAAAATGTCGACCTAGGATCAATGGCATTACATTTTCAAAACGTGAACCTAGGATCAATGGCATTACATCATTACAACAGTAATACTTGGTTGTTTTATAAAAATGATTGAATGTGTGATTTGAAGATGGCATGACTCTACATACAGATACACAAACATTATTTTAAGACATGTTTATTCATTTATGGTTGATGATGATGAGACACTTCAAATAGAGTTACAGGAGTACCATCCTAACATAGCATGGTTTAGGTGGATGATGATGATGGAATTATAGTGGCACCTTCCTAACACATTGCATGTTTTGGGTGGATGATGATGAGGCACTTCTGATGGAGTTATAGAGGCAGCTTAACACACAAGATGTCTTAGACATTTTAAACCTGATGAAATTCATCTCTTACCAGGCTGGAACAACTGATTTTTTCCAGAGTAAAGAAGTGATAGAAGAATTAACCCCAGTACTGAACTGGTACATTTTATTTTTATTGACTTTAGAAGAAGGGAGGTAGGCGTAAAAGCCATACTCGCTATCTTCAATTCAGTTTTCATGCCAACCCTTACCTATGGTCATGAATCTTGGGTAAGAGCTGCTACTACTCCGAATTGAGAGATCACAGCTCCGATACTATGAGCATGTGATTAGAATGTCTCAGGAAAGAATTGTCGGACAGATTATATGGGCAAAACGAATCAGCAGGAGACCAAGGGGTAGAACCCAAGCAAGATGGTTGGATAACATCCATGAGCTTGGCTGGTCTCACTTGGTGATCCAGTTGGAGATGGTTGCTTCTGACAGAACTCTTTGGAGGGAGTGTTTAAGGACTGCCCCCACATCCCTCTCAGGAATAAGTTGGTGAAGAAGAAGACCTCAAAAGAATGAAAGCCAAAGTTGGTCACAGGGTACAATGAACTGGAACAAATACCAAGTCAATTTTAATCCAACACCCATTTTATCGCCCCCTCCCCAAAGTTACAGTGAGTGAGAGAGAAGAGGTGAGAAAGAGATATAGAGGCAGAATCTAGACTGCTACCTTTTTTTTTATCAGCCTCAAATGGATGAAAGATAAAGCTAATCTTGGCGGGATTTGAACTCAGAATGTGAAGGACTGTAACTATGCCACAAAGCATGTTGTCCAATGCTTTATACCGATACTGCCAATCCACCATTATCAAATCCGCATATAATAATGATAACTCCTGATCTCAGAAATTCAGACAAAATACATACATTGCTAATGAAATATTACAATGTAGTTTCACACACATACAGTTACAGCCATTCATTTCATTAAGCTAAATGAACTGATTAAAAACAAATAAGGAAAACAAATATTTCTTAATTGTTAATTGACGAGAAGAGAGTAATGCGACTGATGTGTGCAATACATGTAACTAGTGAGAAATAACTTTACATTTCATCAATATATATAGGTGTTTAGGTATAGGTATGGCTGTGTAGGTAAGGAATTTATTTTGCAACCATGTGGTTTCAAGCTCAGTCCCAACTGGAGTGAGGTGATGAATAGGGTGTTTGCACTGACCCAGAAGTGGGCCGAGTGCAAACTATCCCTGAAAGGTCGGGCGGAGGTGGCGAACGCTTACATAGCGTCCGCCATCTATTACCGCTTGACTGTCGTGCCTTGCCCGGGTGAGATCCTCGCCAAAATGGAGCGCGCTCTTTCACTTCCTTTGGAAGAAGAGGTCTCCTCTGGTGAGGAGATCCATCTGCTGTCAACACCCTTTGAAAGGAGGGCTGGGATGCCCTGGCTAAAAATGCGTAAACACGCATTGAGGCTACGGCACCTCCAGGTATTCCTCACCAGTCAACCAGTGTGGGCCCCGTTTGTGAGGCGAGCCTTCCTGAGGCTCGTCTCGCTCACCGAGCTGCAGTCCTGGTTCTGGGCGACTGGCACACCGAGTGTGCCCAGGCGCTCACGGCTCTCTGGCAGGCAGACCCGGCTATCGGTGGAGACTCCACCTCGTCATTCTATAGAGGGCTGGTAGTTAGCAGGTGCAACGACGCCCTCGGAGAAACCCTAGGCATGGAGGAGGACAAACTGGCCAGCCTATTCGGTAGGACTTTCGGTCTGGGACCTATGGACAACTTCCATAAGTCCTTGGCCTGGCAGTGCTACCGAGGGGCTCTGTCCATTCGGGATAAGCTCTACAGATAAGCTCTACCTATTGAGGACCTTTTTGTTATAATTTTATTTATTACATTTTTTTTACTCGATTTCTATGTAAACTACCCCCCCCCCCCCCATGTATGTGTCCCTTTCTTTTGTGCCCTCGTGGTAAATAAACAGAAATCTGTGTCTGTGTGCGCATGCATGTTTACTGCTTTGTTTATTTCCTGTAATTTAGTGGTTTGACGAATAAAGATAGATTAAGTAGAGGGGTCAATATGATTGACTAAATTCCTTGAAGGCAGTGCGTTAGCATTGTCAGTGTCTAATGACTAAAATTTGTAAAAGAATAATACACTACATTGGTTTATTAAAGAGGTACAGAAATCTTCCTACAGTAAAAGGTTTCACTTTCATATTCAAACATACTTAATGTTGACTGAATATAGCTAACTGAAACTTTCCAGTCTTACCATGTGGCCTAGATAGTAGTGATCATGGTGTTAGAAATACATAATATGCCAATATTGCCTCTTTCAGCAGCACAAATGCACAATCATGATATCAGGAAAATGCTGCTTCTACATACATAAATAGCTTGCAGCTTGAACCTTCAAGATCACTATAAATGCTAAGCCTCACCTGGTAAATACAAATCCTCAATATAGTAAAGATTACATAAAGGCTGGCATTTCTCTTTGAAGCCAGAAAATACATCAGCTCCCACAATTACTAACCTTTTACAAAGCTCAGGTGAGCCCCAAATAGAGTAATGTGTCCACATTTCGGATAATGTTACTGCTGCTGCTGCTACACACACACACACACCCAAAGAAAGGTTGCTTGATTGTTTGGCCTGAAATTGCTCACCAAACATTCCAGACTTGTCTCCTTGCTTTCTCAACTACCACCACCACTACTACTATCACTACAGTAGTCTGTTTCTTGGAGATGGTTGATTTGTAACTCATTTCTCCTATCATCACTCATATTGTGTCTGCCTGAGTCAGTTCTCATGAGTTACAACCCTCCTAGACAGGTCAGACGGCTTGCTTGTATGTTCCATTTTTGTCATGGCTTCTATTGCTGGATGCCCTTCCTAACAACCTCTTTAGAGAAATGTACTGGATGAATTTATTGTGGCATCAACACTAGTGAGGTTATGTCCTCAGCAAGTTTATATAGTTTTCTCCAAAGTAAGTAAATAAGTAAAAGTAAAAAAATAAACAGAAGGTGTGTTTGGCCAGTGTGCAACATGGGATTTAGAAAATGTTGAATACAGTTTACTGTGCAATATTTTCTAATATTATTGCTTGGTTGACTTTGCCTTTCATCCTTACGGGGTCGATAAAATAAAGTACCAGTAATGTACTGGGTAATTGCTGGCCTTGTGCCTAAAGTAGAAACAATTATTGCTTAGCTAATTGGTTTTGACAAGCAATTATTGTCAGAATAAGAAACATTCATCTAGTCCTATATATTTTAATCTGGTGCTAACACGAATTGATAATCATTTCAAACAACCTGAATATTTAGTATTTTGAGGTTGATAAAAAAAAGTACCAGTCTAGTACTTGGGTCAATTCTTCAGCTATATCTCTTTCTCACTTTCTATCCTTCTCTGGAAGAAGTCTGCTGTACTCAGGCCTGGAGAGATGGGTTGCAGCAGGCTTAAGATGCCCAAGAATTGGCATATGCCAATATGGTGCCCCTACAAATTTATCAGGAATTACAGGATCATACCATGCCAAGTATTAACCAGGAAGAAAAATAGAGCATATATTGTAAATATTTTGCAGATTCTTTTAGCAATGACAGCTAAGGACATAGTTGAGTGCTGATGGCATCCACTCCTCCTCCACCACCACAGACAGCATCACTACAGAATTAACCATGACTACAACAGCATAAACCCAATTTCACTAACATAGGTGTCCTAAGGCTATGTTAAAAGATACTTGTCTAAGACGCAAGCAACAACAAAAAAAAAGATTTTTCATGTTAACATGGATCGATTGGGTTTTCACGACCCGAGTCAGTTATTTGGAGTTACTGCCATCCTAGATGGGTCTGAGGACAATATCTTGCTTTATATGTCATTTTTGGCATTGTTTCTATGGTTGGATATTTTCCCTAACACCAATCTCTAAAGTATACAGGTTTACCATCCTTCATTACACTAGTGGCATCATATGACATGGTGCAGTGAAGAGAGGAGAGCAGTGCGAGAGAGGAGAGCAGTGCGAGAGAGGAGAGCAGTGCGAGAGAGGAGAGCAGTGCGAGAGAGGAGAGCAGGGCGAGATAGGAGAGCAGGGCGAGAGAGGAGAGCAGGGCGAGAGAGGAGAGTGGTGAGAGAGGAGAGCAGGGCGAGAGAGGAGAGCAGGGCGAGAGAGGAGAGTGGCGAGAGAGGAGAGTGGCGAGAGAAGAGCAGCGAGAGAGGTGGAGCAAGAGAAGAGCGGAGAGAAGCAGCAAGAAAAGAGAGTAGAGAGACGGGGCGAGAGAAGAGAGGGGAAAGGGGGAGAGGAGAAAGTTGACTTGAGGATAAATTATGCAAAAAGAGACCCAACATCAGCTTAACACTCATTTCCCAAAGTTGACATAAGTTCACTCCAGCACCATGAGTCATCAACCATTGTCACATATCTTTCAACATTTCCTTTCACAGGTTCCATCCACTTTAAGTACCATGCAACTCCTTATACAGTTCTCATTCACCATATGCATCACATACCTGAACCAACCAGTTTTCTCTCTTGCAAACTACAGCTAATTACTTTTATGTCCACTTGTTCTCTCGTGCTCCGTTGTTCATGTGCACTAACATTACATATCCACTGGGGCATACTCACTTCATTTCTTTCTAGTCACTGCAAATATCTGCAATCAAGGGCCATGTTTCATTACCATACAGTGTCACAGTTGGAACACAAGGATCATACAATCTGCTCTTCTCTCAAAGATACCTTTTCATCTCTTTCAGCAGAGGTAAAAGCTCTCTGAACTTTTTACAACCTGTTCTAACTCTGGCTACTATACATTTAGAACATCCACATCCACTGTTAATTTGGATTAAATAACAAGAACTATAAACTACTTGTATACTCATATCATCATCATTTAAGTCCGCTTTCCCTGCTAGCAAAGGTTGGACAAGTCTACATAGACCAAGTCAGTACTGAAGCAGGGCTGCTGACCTCGCAGACAAGCTGAGGTGTCTGTATCCCACTTACATATGGTCATATCAAGTGTAGAGGAAAAGTGTCTTTTGAAAGAAACTAAAGGGTGTACCTAACACCTTGTTTGGCAAGCTTTCTACAGCTAGCTACCATTCCTAACACCAACCACTTTACTGTGTACTGGGTGCTTTTATTCTGTACATCACCAGCTCTAGGGAGGCTGTTATATCTTTGACAAGTAAACTAAAGGGTCCTCCCAAACATTAGTTTGGCATGCCCTTTCAACCACCAACCACTAGAGCGAGACAGAGAGAGAGAGAGAGAGAGAGAAAGAGAGAAAGAGAGAAAGAGAGAAAAAGAGAGAAAGAAAGAGAGAAAGAAAAAGAGAAATAGAGAGAGAGAAAGAAAGAGAAATAGAGAGAGAGAAAGAAAGAGAAATAGAGAGAGAGAAAGAAAGAGAAAGAAAGAAAGAAAGAGAAAGAAAGAGAAAAAGAAAGAGAAAGAAAGAGAAAAAGAAAGAGAGAGAAAGAAAGAGAAAAAGAAAGAGAAAGAAAAAGAGAAAGAAAGAGGGAGAAAGAAAGAGAATGAATCCAATGGTTCAGACAGAAATGACAGTCATGTTTCTCAAATGAAATAAAATATAAAGGTAGGTTTAGTTAAAGACTCATTTAAGTAAGATTCCAATATATGGAAGTGAATCCTTATAGTTACCAGGCTTAAAACGAAAAGTTTTAATTTTATTTAAAGTTAACTTCCATTTGTTTCATAAGACACATAAATAAAATTATGAGATCCCTCTATATCTATGCTTCTATCCACATACAAATTCACACACATGCATATATACACAGACATATATGTATGTGTGATGCTAGCTAAAGAGTCTTATACAGAATCTATGTCAGCTGGGCAGTAGGGGAGTAACATCAAAACTTGCCCAAGACATCACACTTTGAACAAATGATTACAAATGAGTGTGACATTTTAGTCCAGCCAGCGACTTGAAAACTCTGGTACAGATACTACACTTGTGACAATTATTGACACAGTGCTGGGCCCATGGTACCATGTGACGACAAGTGCAGAGATATCTCCAGATATAAAGCAATGCCTATGCCGTGAAGCTTTTATAGTGAGCAAAGGCACTGCACAAAGCCAGTCCCACTCTCTTAACTAAGATGATATTTACCAAAAAGAAGAATAAGTCAACAGAGTTTTCCTTCTCCTAGAATTCTGCCTTGACAAAGGCTAAGGGGTCATCTCTCCCATTGACTCTTAAGAGCTCCTTTGCCCTTTGACAGGTTTTGTTTTTAGTCCTGCAGGATGTCCAAAGTCACCCTCCTCACCAAGAAACCTTGGTGGGGTTGCCAGTTTAGTCGCCAACGACCCGACCATGGGACAGGTTGTACTGGGATACATGTAACCAGTAGCACCAACTGGTGACCTGACATACATATATACATACATACATACATTATATATATTATATATATACATACATATATTATATATATACATACATATATTATATATATACATACATATATTATATATATACATACATATATTATATATATACATACATATATTATATATATACATACATATATTATATATATACATACATATATTATATATATACATACATATATTATATATATACATACATATATTATATATATACATGCATATATTATATATATACATACATATATTATATATATATACATACATATATTATATATATATACATACATACATATATTATATATACATACATATATACATACATATATTATATATATATACATACATACAATATACATACATACATACAATATATATATATACATACATACAATATATATATATACATACATACATACAATATACATACATACATACAATATATATATATACATACATACAATATATATATATACATACATACATACAATATATATATATACATACATACATACATACAATATATATATATACATACATACATACATACAATATATATATATACATACATACATACATACAATATATATATATACATACATACATACATACAATATATATATATACATACATACATACATACAATATATATATATACATACATACATACAATATATATATACATACATACATACATATATTATATACATACATACATACATATATTATATATATACATACATACATATATTATATATATACATACATACATATATTATATATATACATACATACATATATTATATATATACATACATACATATATTATATATATACATACATACATATATTATATATATACATACATACATATATTATATATATACATACATACATATATTATATATATACATACATACATATATTATATATATACATACATACATATATTATATATATACATACATACATATATTATATATATACATACATACATATATTATATATATACATACATACATATATTATATATATACATACATATATTATATATATACATACATACATATATTATATATATACATACATACATATATTATATATATACATACATACATATATTATATATATACATACATACATATATTATATATATACATACATACATACATATATTATATATATACATACATACATACATATATTATATATATACATACATACATACATATATTATATACATACATACATACATATATTATATATATACATACATACATACATATATTATATATATACATACATACATACATATATTATATACATACATACATACATATATTATATACATACATACATACATATATTATATATATACATACATACATATATTATATATATACATACATACATATATTATATATATACATACATACATATATTATATATATACATACATACATATATTATATATATACATACATACATATATTATATATATACATACATACATATATTATATATATACATACATACATATATTATATATATACATACATACATATATTATATATATACATACATACATATATTATATATATACATACATACATATATTATATATATACATACATACATATATTATATATATACATACATACATATATTATATATATACATACATACATATATTATATATATACATACATACATATATTATATATATACATACATACATATATTATATATATACATACATACATATATTATATATATACATACATACATACATTATATATATACATACATACATACATTATATATATACATACATACATACATTATATATATACATACATACATACATTATATATATACATACATACATACATTATATATATACATACATACATACATTATATATATACATACATACATATATTATATATATACATACATACATATATTATATATATACATACATACATATATTATATATATACATACATACATATATTATATATATACATACATACATATATTATATATATACATACATACATATATTATATATATACATACATATATTATATATATACATACATATATTATATATATACATACATATATTATATATATACATACATATATTATATATATACATACATATATTATATATATACATACATATATTATATACATACATACATATATTATATACATACATACATATATTATATATATACATACATATATTATATATATATACATATATATATATATACATACATATATATATATATACATATATTATATATATACATACATATATTATATATATACATACATATATATATATATACATATATTATATATATACATATATTATATATATACATATATTATATATATACATATATTATATATATACATATATTATATATATACATACATATATACATACATACATATATACATACATACATACATACATTATATACATACATATATTATATATATACATACATACATACATACATACATACATATATTATATACATACATATATTATATATATACATACATACATACATACATACATAATATACATACATACATACATATATTATATATATATACATACATACATATTATATACATACATACATACATACATATTATATACATACATACATACATACATATATTATATACATACATACATACATACATATATTATATACATACATACATACATACATATATTATATACATACATACATACATATATTATATACATACATACATACATATATTATATACATACATACATACATATATTATATACATACATACATACATATATTATATACATACATACATACATATATTATATACATACATACATACATATATTATATACATACATACATACATATATTATATACATACATACATACATATATTATATACATACATACATACATATATTATATACATACATACATACATATATTATATACATACATACATACATATATTATATACATACATACATACATATATTATATACATACATACATACATATATTATATATATACATACATATATTATATATATACATACATACATACATATATTATATATATATACATACATACATACATATATTATATATATATACATACATACATACATATATTATATATATATACATACATACATACATATATTATATATATACATACATATATAATATATAAGATCAAAAGATGGTTAAAGGAGTTCCATATATTTTATTATGCGCATTTCAAAAACAAACATCATCATGCAATAATATTTGTGTTTTCATCAGATAAAACAGGAGGACATGATGTGAAGGCTAAAAAACACTTGTGGATAGTGCAGTTTTAAATCAACATATGAAAAGTAATTTTAGATTGATGTGTGATATTGGGAAAAATATTTTATTTAGAGAGGGGTGGTGGAAAGGATGAAAAAAGGGGAGGAGATGAGAGTGAAGGTGGAGAGGGAGAGATGGGTGATAGAGAGAAAGAGATAGTTTTTATAACTGAGAAAAGATATATTGTTTTACATAGAGAGGTTGAAAACCGTTGGAAGATAATGTATAAATTAAAAGAATTTGAAAATTAACGAAGGGAAAAATATGTACGAGGAAAAATATTTTATTTAGAGAGGGGGGGGTGGAAAGGATGAAAAAAGGGGAGGAGATGAGAGTGAAGGTGGAGAGGGAGAGATGGGTGATAGAGAGAAAGAGATAGTTTTTATAACCGAGAAAAGATATATTGTTTTACATAGAGAGGTTGAAAACCGTTGGAACATAATGTATAAATTAAAAGAATTTGAAAATTAACGAAGGGAAAAAATATGTACGAGGAAGGAGAGGGAGTTAATATGTATTGAGATTAAAAAGTTTGATGATAGAGAGAAAAAATAATAATTGCGGATGAATATTCTAACGTCAAAAAAAGGGTGTATGTTTACAAGTATTATGGCAATTTCAAAATTAACGAAGAGAAAAAATTATTAAGGTTTGTGTATTGAAGGATTTGAGAAAAATAATGTGAAGTTAAGGTTTGTATATTGAAGGAATTGATAATATGTGCGAAGAAAAGAGTTAATATGTATTAAAAAATTATTAAGGTTTGTGTATTGAAGGATTTGAGAAAAATAATGTGAAGTTAAGGTTTGTATATTGAAGGAATTGATAATATGTGCGAAGAAAGAGTTAATATGTATTAAAAAATTATTAAGGTTTGTGTATTGAAGGATTTGAGAAAAATAATGTGAAGTTAAGGTTTGTATATTGAAGGAATTGATAATATGTGCGAAGAAAGAGTTAATATGTATTAAGAATGAGTTATTTGATGGGGAGAAAAAAATAATAATAAATTAAGGATGAATATTCAAGCGTCAAAAAAATGTGTACGAAGAAGGAGAGGGAGTTAATATGTATTGAGATTAAATTGTACTACAATAAAACTCACCTCATACATACATACATACATACATACATACATACATACATACATACATACATACATATGGCGACCGTTGTGGTCAGTGTCCGATAATCGGACGTGTGTAATTACGGCTTACATGAAGGCAACATACCATATATTGGAAAAAGTTGAGCTACATTACGCGGTAAGATTACATACAATAATTCTACATAAGTGTTTGAACTGTAAGTGTGTTGTAAAACACCTATTTATATGAACGATACATACACTTATGATATATGAACGATACATATACGTTAACATATAAATGCAACGTTGTTATATTACATTTATAAAGAAATATAAAAGTAACGTTTTCGATTCAGAAACAAAAATATAAGTGTTTGAACTGTGAATGTTGTGAATATGTTGTAGAACACCTATTTATATGAATGATACATAAACTTTAACATATAAATACAGCGTTGTTATATTATATTACATTCGTAAAGGAATATACTAAGTAACGGTTCTTTTTGTTCTCGATTCAAACGATTCAAGAACAACGTTTAAAACACAGTTGTAGAATTAAAAACTAACTGAAAAGAAATACTACCCAAGCTGTGAATAACTTTAAATTTGATTCTGACAGAACTTTGTCGTAACTTTTAAAGAAGATCATCGACTATTTAAAAAAAATAAATACAAAATATTAGTGAATAGACGAACTCATCATGGCAAAAAGTACAAGTCTCCTTCGACCAAATCGCAATTACAACCGTTGTATACAGTGGACCTACGAGCTTAACAAAGAATTATATGAAGCATACAAACAATCTGAACCCCAAAAGTTCGGTTTTATGCAAAGGCTAAAAACTTTATGGAACTCCAAACACCCAGAATTAGACTTTTCTCCAAAGCATCTAAATGAACAGGCAAAACGTATCATTAGATGTAAATTGATACATCTAACGGAATCGAGTGATACTACAAATACAGCCCTTGTAGACAACCACCCCACCTCCACTGACAGACAAAGAGAATGGCCAGCTAAATCTAACAGTGAACAGCTCACCAACAATTTTGCTGAAATCCATCCCACTTCCACTGAAGAACAGCGAGAAAGGTCAGCTGACTCTAGTAGTAATTGTCACCACATCAACAACGAGGCTGCAATTCATGACTCTACTGAACAAACAGAGCACCAAAAACTTGTGGGCACCCTACAAGTGATATGGAACGATATGTTTCAAGAGATACACAGCCTTAATGTGAGTGACAGACCATACAACACTAGAGTCAGTAAAGAACCCACTAAATTGGAATTGGAAGCGGTGAACGAAATAGCTGGCAATTATCTGAAGGCTATACGATCTAAAGGTGTAGAAACGACATTTGAAACGCTCAATGTTTTGTTATATGTTTCAGCTGTCACATTGCTATCATATAACACACATCTAAAACCACGCAATCAAGATACAAACAGAAAGCCTGAACCAGCGTGGATGCGAAATTTAAAAACCAAAATTTTGTCCCTGAGACGAAGTATCTCACACATCGCAGTCGTTATGAAATGCAACATAGAGAGAAACTTCACACGACACCAGGAAGACCTAAAGGAAAAGTTAGAGAGACGATTTGGAGATACCAAATTTAAAACTTTGAACTCCAAATTACACCAGTTGAAACAACAACTCACAGCTACAACAGAAAGACTAAAATATAAGTCAACAGCCCATAAACGACAAGTGCTAAATAGATTGTTTGCCAGAGATCCTAAATCAGTTTATCGCAGCTTCGGTGGCAAAAGCTCAATCCCTGTAAACGACACCCCTTCAAAAGAACAGGTTGAGAACTACTGGAGATCTGTATGGGAAACGGATGACGGATTCAACAGACAAGCTAATTGGCTAAAACAACTGGAACAGGACTACTGCCAACATGTCCAGACAAAACAATATGACATAGATGGGTCAATACTGGAAACAGCTCTACAGAAAATGTCGAATAGGAAATCGCCAGGCCCAGACCTCATTACAGGATACTGGTTGAAGAATTTCACTTTCTATCGGCAAGATCTCATACGGCTGTTTACAGAAACCATTAAGGGCACACAAGAACTGCCCAGATGGTTATCAACTACCACTACTCTCCTCATTCCCCAAAATAGCCAAACCACCCTTGCTAAAAATTACCGCCCAATTGCCTGCCAAAACATCATGTATAAATTATATATTGGGTGCCTTAACCTGTTCTTACAGGATCACTGTGCTACCAACAACATCATAACACCTGAGCAAGCTGGTGGAAAGAGGGAGGTGTGGGGTTGCATAGATCACCTACTAACTAACAAAATGATTCAGGAAAAAACAACAAATAATCGCAGAAACATGACTGTCGTGTGGCTGGACTATCAAAAAGCATTTGATAGTGTACCTCATGG
>OZ024740.1:105254856-105259856 GCA_964016885.1 Eledone cirrhosa
TGTCGATATGTGACCCAAGTCTCGCAGGCATAAAGAAGACAAGAGAGCACACATGCCCTGTACACCTTTACCTTTGTCCTCCTGCATATGTCTCGCCGACCCCAGAGTCGCCTTTCTAGCTTTCCGAAAGCATCACTTGCTTTCCTAATCCTAAGTGAGATTTCACTGTCAAGGTTGCTGTATCGATTGACAGTGCTTCCCAGGTAGACAAACTGATCAACCACTCCAAGACGTTTACCATACACATAGATATTTGATTCAGTGTACTGCTTACCAGGGACAGGTTGGTACATGACGACGGTTTTCTTGAGACTAACAGTCAATCCTAGGGCAGTGCAAGCGTCAGAAAATGCATTCAAAATGTGCTGCATATCACTGTGTGCGCTACAAGATCAAAATCATCTGCATACAAGAGGTCTCTTGTGATTGATGTAAATACTTTTGTCTTTGCAGCAAAGCGCCTGATGTTAAATATGCTGCCCGAGGTTCGATATCGGATGTAAACACCATGCTCGCAATTCCTGAATGCAATACAGAAAACCATTGCAAAGTATATGGCAAACAGGGCCGGTGCTGGAATATCCCCCCGTTTCACTCCATTTTTTACTGAGATAGGCTCCGACATGTTACCTCAGACATTAACACAAGCCTTCATGTCGTCATGGAAAGACCTAACTAAAGCAAGGAACTTATCAGGGCAACCAAGTTTCTGGAGAACCTTCCATAATGCATCTCTGTTAACAGTATCAAAAGCTTTTGTCAGATCGACAAAAACCCGATACAGATCCAAGCCTTGTTCCATGCACTTCTCCTGGAGCTGTCTAGCTGAGAAGATCATATCAGTAGTGCCGCGTCCAGCACGAAAACCAGATTGACTTTCAGGAAGAACACAATCTGCAATGTGTGTCAGCAGACGGTCCAGAAGCACCCTACATAAAACTTTCCCTACGACAGAAAGCTATGATATACCTCTGTAGTTCCCACAATCATTCCTGTTACCCTTTCCCTTGTACAAGACCACCATTCATCATCATCATCATTCGTCGACTACTGTCGAGATGACGGATCTCACTCTCATGACCCAGAATTCCCTGTCCCCCATCGCTGCCCCCAGGTCCTGTCTACTGATTCCCGTATCCCTAGAGATAACGTCAGGGAATGACAGCTTCCTACTCCTAGTCAGGCTGGAGTCAGGGTTCCAGAGCAAGAGAGCGGATATGATTTCATTGCTGGCACGGTGACCACCATTACTGCATCTCTCCAGTCCTCAGGTACGGATTCATTAGCCCATATCCTGCCAAACAAAGAGTGAAGATGTTGCAGGAGTCTCTCACCACCATATTGTAGGAGCTCAGCATGTATGCCATCCATACCTGGAGATCTTCCACTGTTCAGCTTCGAAATAGCCACTGCAACCTCCACAAGCGTCGGAGGTTCTGCGAGAGCTACTTTCACAGGACTTTCTGGAATGAGATTGAGGAAATCTTCACTGACGACAGACGGCTGATTCAAAAGATCATCAAATTGCTCTCGCCACCTTCGTATAATTCCTTGTGAGTCACAAAGAAGTTCTTTGCCATCCTTGCTGCGAAGCGGTGTCACCAGAGAAGACGGCGGTCCATAAACCTCACGCAAGAGACTGTACAACAGCTTTGTGTTATTGGAATCTGACGCAGTTTGTATCTCACCAGCCTTCTCACTCCACCACTGATCCTTCATCTGAGAAAGACTCCGCCTAACACGTGATTTTACATCCTTGAGTTCCTCATGCAACGTATTCCTCTCCTGTGGTTTTGCCATCAAGTAGCGTGACAGAGCACGCCTCTTATCAGTCAACACACACACACACACACACACACACACAATCGCATATTTTGGCGTGGGAGACTATTTATTAAATTTAAGATGAATACTATCTCCGACAGTAATGCCACAACTACAGCCAGGTTGAATAACTGGTTATTCTTCTAACTATCCCTTCTGAAGACACCTTTTATTCGAATTCGTAGAGATATCCGACTAAATACATAATTCATTTTACAAGGATTTGCTACAAACAGCATGGCTGAACACAGCATCAACAAGAAAATTAAGGAGGTATCGAAGACAAATAAAGAAGGTAATCAAACTTTATTCAGTTGTAGCTACAGAAGAAACCGAAATTGTAAATCGCACTTTTCTTGGAGTTGCGAACTTAATGATGATTTATTTAATTGTTATAAAATGGCAAAAAACAATCCCTCCATTGGCTATATGAATAGAATGAAGCTACACTGGGACGAAATGCACCCAGAGCTAAATTATTTCACAGCGAAACAATTACGCCAACAAGCGACGTTTGTTGAACGTAAAAATAAGATAAATATTATTAATTGTAAGTCCCCCCACAACAAACATGGAATCAACAACACGTGCTACAGATCGCCATGCTACTAGACTTCCTAGCAGCCAGGTCGAACAGCGCCTTGAAACAACTATGCCTGTACCATCTAAGTCTACCTCGAATGCTGGGGAAAACACTATCGATAATAATAATAGTCGAAGAAATAATAATAATAATAATCGAATAAATGTGACACCACGTATACCATCCGAGTCTACCTCGACTGTTGTGGAAAATACTATCGATAATGATAATCAAAAGTATAAACAATTGAAAATTTCCCTCAACGAAATCTTCCAGAGAGAAATTAACTCGTGTATAAATATCTCTGGCTGAACGTATTAAAATGACAATGGTGAATAAAAAACCAAATAATGAAATACGTGTTATTGACGAAATAGGGGATGAATATTTACGACGGATAAAAACCCCAACATTTTGGCAAATCAACGCCTGTTTATATGCCTTAGCAATGACAGTGAAACATTATCTTGGTGATAGCAGAAATATTAACAAGAACAAAACGCCACCAAAAATACCATCATATATAACTAAAATAGAAAAAAAAGAGTGCTGACCTACGAAAAAACATAGGACATGTGATAATACTCCTTACATGCAAACAAACACAAAAAAACCTCACTCCTCACCAACAAAGAGTGAAAAATAAAATAGAGACGATGTTTGGTAACAGTAGAACCAGAACTCTCCAATATAAGCTGATCACCCTCAAACAAGAATTGAGAGCTGTTAGCGAAAAACGCCGATACCTGAAGAAGGTAGATGAGAGAAAAATGTTTAATAAAAGTTTCAGACGAAACCAAACATCAGTCTATAGAGATATGAAGGGCAAAATAATAAGTGTCACTGAGGCCCCATCCCAGAAAGACAGATTCCTTTTGGAGAAAAATATGGGGTGAAAAGAAGAATTTCAACCAAGATGCAGTGTGGCTAAGAGAAATCCGAAAGAACTATTGCTCCTACACTACAACAAAACATACAAAATAAGTGAGGGTACCCTTGAGACTGTGATAGGAAAATACCAGGAAGAGACATGATTGTCGGCTACTGGTACAAAAAACTAATATTCTATCGGAGGTATCTTACTGACCTCTACCAACAAGTTCTTAGGGAAGATACACTTATACCAGAATGGTTGACATTAGCACAAACGTTACTGGTCCCCAAGAACAAAGACACCCACTTGGCAAAAAATACCGACCCATTGCATGCCAGAAGCTGATGTATAAGATGTATACAGCCTGCCTCAACCTATTCCTCCAAGATCACTGTGAAAATAATATCATCCCAGATGAACAAGCAGCTGGAAAGAAAAGGGTTTGGGGATGTGCTGAACAACTCCTAATCAACAAAACTGCGATGTCGGAGGTGCGACAACTTAGGAGGAATATGACTACAGTCTGGCTGGACTACAAGAAAGCTTTTGATTCTGTTCCCCACTCTTGGATGATAGAGGCCCTCCAACTTGCTAAAGTCCCAGACGTTGTCGGAGCCATGGAGGGGCTGTCTTCTTCTTGGGCTGCTGTCCTGGGGTTGAGGACAAAGAGGGAGGACTCTATTTTCACTGATAAAATAAAATATTGCAGGGGGTGTGTTTCAGGGGGACAGTCTCTCTGTGATATTGTTCATCTTGTCATTGGGCCTCTTGTCATTGGGCCCCTTGTCCTTTCTGCTCAGGAGTGTGAGGGATACATCATTGGCTCACGGGAGGACAAAATACGAACCTAACCCATAATTTCTTTGTGGACGATCTGAAACTCTATGCCAAGAACATGGATGGGATGAAGAAAAATCTTGACCTGGTTACAACATTCTCAAAGGATATAGGAATGGAGTTTGGCCAAGATAAATGCTCATATATGACTGTAAAGCGGGGAAAAAAACAACGCAATCTAGCAACATTGTCGTCAATGGTCTGGCTGTTTCACCGATATCTGATGAGGACTGCTACAGATACCTGGGGATAGATGAGAACATATCCTATAATGGTATCTGTAATAAAGAACGCGTAACCAGGGAATACCCGATTAAGAAGGATCTGGTGATCGGAACTTTCTGCGCAAAACAAAACAGTGGCTCACAATGTGTTTGCTGTGCCTGTCCTAACACCAACGTTTGGAATACTCAATTGGACGATAGACGAAATCCGAGCAGTTGATGTTGGAACTCGAAAAATACTGAACAACACCGGAAACTTCCACATCAACAGTGACATAGACCGCCTTTACTTGAAACGTAAGCAGGGAGGCAGAGGCCTAAAATCAGTCCAGACAACATTTGAATGTCGCATCATATCTCTCCGACAACATCTACGAACCTCGAAGCGTAGGAGCCCGCTTCTCGAGCAAGTCTATCTGCATGAAACAGATAAGATCATGAGAGTTGGGAAGGAACTCCTTGAGAGATATTCCCTGTGTTTTAATCAAAAACTCACACCCAGGGATGTCACTCAGCAGTATCGCAGTGAATCCATGGATGAAAAACTGCATGCCTATCATCAAAAAAATCATGCATGGATATGTGGCCAGGAAGCTCCAGAGTGAGAGTAATATAGATAAGGAAAGTAGTCTATCTTGGACCAACAACCGCCATATTG
>OZ024740.1:105269856-105272356 GCA_964016885.1 Eledone cirrhosa
AACATTAAAGTTTAAGCAAAGAACCGCTACTTTCTTCCTTAACGGGATATTCTGAAACTAAAAATCAATCAATCTGTGAACACAGAAGTAAATATTTCGAAAAACGTTGCAACCGAAGGAAAACAGGAAGATGATACTTTGGTTCGTGAAGACGTTCCCTGGCAATGAACAGAAAAAAAGCGAAGATAATACGTCGTTATGTGGAGCGATGAGAACAAATACACGCAAAGACAAAACCACGTTTATGGTATAAATGGAGTCGTAGACTAATATTCTATTTAGGAAGCCGAATGGTTCACAGATTGGTTTTTTAGTTTCAGAAGATCTCGTTAAGGGTGAAAGCAGCGATTCTTTGCTTAAACTTTAATCTGATATTTCAATATATATATATATATATATAGATAATCAGTACAATATTTTTTATTGCTTTCTTTCCATTATTTTTGTTATTCTACGTACGGTGGATTGGCAGTATCGGTAGAGGGTCAGACACCATGCTTTCCAGCATAGTTACGTCCCTTTACGATCTGAGTTCAAATCCCGCCGAGGTTGACTTTGCCTTTCATCCTAAAGGGGTCGATAAAATAAAGTACCAGTAATGCACTGGATAATTGATGGCCTTGTGCCAAAAGTAGAAACAATTATTTTTGTTATTCTACCTTGCTGGGATTATTACTTCACTGCATCATATTCAAAGTAAATTAGCTAATAAACTGTAGCTGTTGAACTAGTTGATTGACCTTGTGGAATAAACTGTAATCATATGGTGAATATTAACCTTTAATGATAAATCCATATTGATCTACATAGCAGCATTTCAATGGCTGTGTGTAGATGACAAAGAGAGCAAATAGATACACACACACACACACACTTTAAATATATTTAACCCTACCCAGCTACAACACTCCACTTATCAGTTATTAAGCAGAATAATTTCTATATTTTCAATTTCATACAGTATTAGAAAACAACATTAGACTCTTTGTTTAAATAATGAAAGATTAAACGGTTTTACAATTTGTGTGTGTGTGTGTGTGTGTGTATGTGTTTACTTGTATAAATGAGAGAAAAATGTATCCAAAGTGGAGTGGCATTCTCACACAAGCAAGAAACTTGGATTGAAACTGCATCTCTGGACCGACCCCCCCCCCCACGTATTTTAGAAACCAAGCCAAAATACAGATCCGTATGAGCAAGAGGTGGTCTCTGGGCCTGACTTGTCTCAAAGTCACAACCTGTCTAATCAATGCAAGTATGGGAAATAGGTGTTAAGCAATGATGATGTGGGGTCAAGACTATTTTTATTTATATAGAGTTTATTTTAATTATGAAATGGTAAATAAAAAACAGAAAACACAATCACTTAAGATTTATTTTAATCTACAAATGAAACAAAACAAAATAGCCTTTTGATTAGACAAATATTCTGGACTTTTCAAGCTAGGGGTTCCAGTCATTCTGACTTTCCTTTCACTCTCACCCAAAGGACTTATATGGGAAACGGAATGGATAATATAAATGTTGACAAAGAACAATGACAACTTTCTACTGTTTTACTAAAATAAAACTATGTTGTAGAAAGAAAAAAAAAAAAGCTAAATGTGAAATATATGCACCTATCAAAGCTGGTAATAGGCCTAAGCTAGATGTGAAATGTAGGCACCCACCAGAGCTGGGAATAGGCCCAGCTCAGGCATGAAATGTAGGCACCCACTAGAGCTGGGAATAGGCCCAGGTCAGACGTGAAATGTAGGCACCCACCAGAGCTGGGAATATTCTCTGGTTAGATGTGAAATGTAGGTTCCCAAATTTGATAAGCCCAGACCAAATGTGAAAGTTAGCCCTACACCCCCAAATCTGGCAATAGCCTCAGCCCAGATGTAAAATGTAGGTCTGATTTCAAATTGTCTACTAGTTTAGAAATCAGAGTTAAATACACATGATCTATGTCTAAATTATGTATGTGAATATACATGTAGATATAGGATTTGGACAGAATAATGACTGACCTATCTGTTCCATTCATTTTCTATTACGGACTGGACATCACTCACCAGCTTAGTTCCCACTTTACGACTTGTTTCCATCAATGAGATTTATTCAATTTAAAATTAAAAAAAATAATATTCAAACGGTAGTTTATAATTACATATTTAACTAATATGGTATATCATTGCAAAAAATACCTCATAGTACTTATAAACTTTTGAAATAAAATAAGAATCAGTATATGAGACCTGAGCTTGATATGATCAACTATATCCCTTTAAGTGATTCATTTGATCATATCAGACCCAGTACTTCATCTCTAATACCTATTTCATCAATCTTTATTCTCCATAACTCAGTCATTGAACAAATAAAGAGACAATCCAAACTACAATACTGCTATTTACACCAGTGTAAACACAAAGAAAAAAAGCAATAACAGATCTCTGCATAATTTCTGTTTACTAAAATTTCTCATACATATATATATGTGTGTGTGTATAGTGTG
>OZ024740.1:105277356-105292356 GCA_964016885.1 Eledone cirrhosa
GAGGCCTCCAGTATAAAAGGCATCCAGTCATAAAATCACTTTCTGTTAATATTAGGCATTTGTCTAAGTTAAAGAATCAAAACCCAAGAAAAACAAATAAAAATAATAAGACCCCTATACTCCATTGGAAAAGGATAAAAATGGATTTTAAATCAACAGGGGGAAAGTGTCTTTAGAAATTTGTTCTATTTATAAATGTACTTTTTTTTTCATTTACAAACTTACTTTTTTTTCTTGTTTTTTTCTCTTTGGCTGGGATTGGAATATCACATGGTAATTCTGGATTAGGAATTGCCTTTTCAGGAAAGTCACAAGGTATTTCACAAGAATCAATCGACATGTTTTCTTCTACAGAACAGTTTTCGATTTCTATTTTTTTTGGTTAACAAATGAATGGTGATATTAAAAAAAATTGTAGTAGCCCAAAACCATTAAATGTTGACAGCTTGTATAGTAGAAATACGAGCAAGATTAGCAGCACTGCTACTGTTATGATTTATGTTACACTGTCATTTAATCATTTTAGGGATATCAAGCAGCTTTTCATAATTAATCTTTAATTATCTATCCTAAAATCCATTGACCGAGATTGGATTTAAAAATCAGTTATTCGAGGCTGCCTATTGAAGCAATAGATGGTTTTTATTCATGCTGAAATTGTTAGTCACTTGTTACAACTCAATGTGCATAGGTTTAGCTGGTCTCCTATTTAGATTGCATCTCATTGAAAGCTTCTTGTGTGTTATATAATAAGTAGTCCTAGTTCTGTCATGTCACTATCCAATGACAGGAGTTGAGCTCAGATTGCAGAACTAGAACAGACACCACAATGTATTCAGCCCAATACTCTAACAACTGTCAATTAACTGCCCTGGACAGTTACTTTAAATATCAACTATGAAAGGACAAAAGGCAAAATAACCACAATGGGATCTGAACTCAGAGCACAAAGAATTGGAACAAATCTTATGTTTGAATAATTCTGCAAATTTGCTACCATAATATACTTATGACCCCATTGAGGTCTACCAGCCACCATAGAATGGCTTGGAGCTCCACCATGTACACATGCATAGTTAACCATGAATAACTCTAAAGTGATCTATTGAACCTGCTGCAGGCAGATGATGCTTGGTGATGATATTTTGCCAAATGTTTGTAGAAGAGACATAGTTGACTGAACAGACCATAGAAGGGATAAAAGAAGAATTTGATTTGTGGGATTTGAAATGGAAACTTAGATTGATTAAAGTAAATACCATAATGCATTTAGTCAGTGTGCTACTATTTCAAACAACCCTCACACTAATACTAAACTATATTGATTAAAGCTCTCAAGTCATTAAGAACCTCATTTATACTAAATTTTAAGGGCGGGGGGGGGGGGGGGGGGTCAGGAAAAAATAATTGAGATATTTAAAAATAAATTTTAAAATAATTATTACAATAATCAATATTTAAATCTCTATTTTATAAATTTTATATAAATGCCACTCTTGAAGAGAATTGGAATTTTAACATTGAAAAGGAAAATAATTGAATTTGAGTCTAATTTCTGTTTTCTTAAATGGAGTATTCCTTTGATGAAGTATCAAACATCAATACACAATATTTCCATTGAAAGAAAACAGAGGAATTCTCAGGGGTTAATTCCTGACATATTTAATACTAGAGCACCCGTTGGGTCACGTTCACTTCAAAATATTTTTTAAATAATTAAAATATACACAGACATGTATATAATGTGAAATGAAACTGGAAGGCTCATCATCATCATCACCGTTTTACGTCCGTTCTTCCACGCTAGCATGGGTTAGACGGGTTGTCCTGTTGTGGGCAGTGTCTGGTCGGCTGACCATGCCTTGCTCATACAGGAACTGATCTGGCTTGATTTCTACAGCTGGATGCCCTTCCTAACACCAACCTCATTTACAGTGAGTGCTGGGTGCTTTTTCGTGGTGCCTACACGTCCACTTTACAGTGTGGGCTGGGTGCTTTTTTGCCGTGGCACCTCCACGACCACCTTGCGGTGGGGGGGGGGGGGGGGCATATTGTTTATATGCTTCAGCATGTACCCATGGGAGGTCGGGTACCCTGTATTACTGCGTGACGCCAGAAGTCACGGTCGTGTGTCATTGACTTTGAGAGGTGTAGTTGGGTAAGGTCGGCTTTTATCACCTCATCCCAAGTCATCTTGGGTCTCCCCACTCCGCGGTTTCCATCAACTTCTAGTGCTCTGCACCTTTTTATGCAGCTGTCATCCTTCATACGCATCACATGTCCATACCAGCGTAACCGCCTCTCCTGCACGCAGCATTTGATTCCTCTTATGCTCAGTCTCTCTCTCAATTCATTTATGCTTTGTCGTTCACGTATATTACTGTTACACATCCATCGGAGCATGCAGGCTTCGTTTCTCTCTAATCTACGTAAGTCTTCCACCTTCAGCGCCCAGGTCTCACTACCATGCAACATCGCTGTTCGGATACACGCATCATACAGTCTGCCTTTCATTCTGAGGGAGAAGCCTTTTGCAGCTAGCAGTGGTAGTAGTTCCCTAAACTTCTTCCATCCCGTTCTTACCCTAGTTATTGTACTTTCTGAGCACCCACCTCCGTTGCTAATTCGGTCACCTAGGTAGCAGAAGCTGTCTACTGTTTCTACAGGGCCCTCCCAGAGATTGGTGGTACTTGTTTCCTGTGGCTGTTTGCTTGCTGTTTCAGCACAGCTGCTGCATGTGAATCCTACATTCTTAATTAAGCTTCCTGAGATCCCGCTACATCTCTTGTGTACCCATTGTTTGCATTTGGGGCAAAGAATGGAGTTCCTACCTACACCTTTCCTACATACTGAGCAAGGCCATTTCCCTGAGGGGATCTGGGTTCTGTTTTCTCGTCTACTTATAAGGACCTTAGTCTTTGTCATGTTGACTTTGAGGCCCTTTCTCTCTAGTCCCTGCTTCCAGGTTTGGAATTTATTCTCTAGTTCTACCATAGATTCAGCTATGAGTGCGAGGTCATCAGCATACAGGAGTTCCCATGGGCATCCGGTCTTAAACTCCTCCGTTATTGCCTGCAGGACTATGATGAACAGGAGAGGGCTAAGAACAGAGCCCTGGTGGACCCCAACCTGTACGCTAAATTCCTCGCTATACTCATTGCCAATCCTAACTTTGCTGACTGCTCCCCTATACATGGCTTGTACCGCTTTCACAAGCCATTCATCTACTCCTAGTTTTCTAAGAGCCCACCAGATTACTGCACGTGGAACTCTGTCAAAGGCTTTCTCAAGGTCGACAAATGCCAAGTAGAGTGGCTTACTTTTAGCTAGGTACTTTTCCTGTAATTGCCTCACAAGGAAGAGCGCATCAGTGGTGCCTTTCCCTGGAACAAACCCAAATTGCATCTCGTCTATATTCACCCGGTCCCTAATCAGCTGTGCTATAACTCTTTCTGTTACTTTCATGACCTGGTCCATCAACTTTATACCTCTATAGTTTCCTCTATCTAGTGCATCGCCTTTACCTTTGTAGCAGTTGACAATGATGCTACTGCACCAATCTTTTGGTATGGCCCCCTCTAGTATTACCTGGTTAACGATACGTGTGGTTATAGTGTGACCTACAGACCCAGATGCCTTCAGCATCTCGGCAGCTATACCCGATGGACCGGTTGCCTTCCCTATCTTCATATCTCTGATTGCCTTACTTACTACGCTGCCGCTGACTTGTACTGCTGGTCCCTCTATAGGGTCTACGTGGGGTAGGGTCTCTTCTTCCCATGCATTCTCCTCATTTAGTAATCTATCATAATGACTCTTCCATGCATCTTTCTTCTCAGCACTTGTGAGGGCAAGCTCACCTTTATCATTCCGGATACACTTCTCTCCAATGACATCACAACTATCTCTGACACACTGCCTCGCAATCTTGAATACCTCCTGTTTCTGGTCCTCACGTTGTAAAACATGCTTGAATTTTCTATCCTCTGCTTCCCTCCTAGCTAAGTATACTTGTCGCCTAGCTTCCCTCTTGGTCTCTATGTAATGTACCCTGCTCCCCCCGTTCTTCCATTCTTTCCATGCCTGTCTCTTGGCCTTGACTGCTTCATCTACCTTATTGTTCCACCACCAAGTCACTCTCCTCCTGCTTGAGGTCTTACTCCAGCCACAAACCTCATCCGTCGCCTCTAGTAAGTTATTTTTTAGGAACTCCCAGTTCTCTTCTACGTTAAATGTCTCTATCTGTTCTTCTTTACTGTCGTAGGCGTTGAGTAAAATATCTTTAAATCTGTTACTGGTTGAGGGGACTTTCAGCTTCCAGATCTTTCTTCTCCAGGTTGGCCTCTGTTTCAGGGCTCGTCTAGTTCTGACCGTGAGGTCGCTGACAACTAAGCTATGTTGGGATGTACATTCCTCACTAGGGAAGGCTTTTGTGTTTACGACCGTCCATCTGTCACGTCCTCTGATGAGGATAAAATCTAACTGACTAGAGTGCTCCCCTGATCTATAGGTGATCAGGTGGTTGTCGGGTTTTTTAAAGTTTGTGTTACATATCGACATGTCATTGGCGTCGCAGAATTCTAGAAGTCTGAATCCTTCCTCATTCCTTGTGCCAACTCCATGGCCTCCATGTACTCTATTGAAGCCGTCGCAGTGTTTACCTACGTGTCCGTTAAAATCTCCTGCAATGATTAGGAAGTCCTTGTCGTCTGTTAGAGCAGTAGTGTGTATTAGGGACTCGTAAAACCTATCCTTAAGTTCGTCTGGCAGCCCCGATTGGGGTGCGTAAGCTGATATTATTGTGGTAATTGTCTTATTCAGGACTAGTCTGAGTTTAATGATTCTTGCATTTACCCTGTACACTGAGATTACTTTATCTACCCACTTGTCAGCTAATAGTATACCTACACCACCCATCCCATCGTCATTTCCCACCCAGAAAAATTTGTAGCACTGGCTTTTTCCTACAAGGACTCTAGCAGACCCTCCTCTCCATCTAGTCTCTTGCACACAGCATACATCAACTTCCTTTCGCTCTAGCATTTCTACGATTTCTCCTGCTCTTCCTTTCATTGAGCCTACATTGATGGTACCAACTCGGAGTTTTGGGCTCATATATATATATATATATATATATATATATATACGTACGTACATACATACATATATATATAAGCCTTCCAGTTTCACGTGCATGTGTGCACGCGTGCGTTGAAAACTATCTCTATCTTTCTTTCTTTGTTTATGAAAGTTACTGGAAAAACCCCATATCTCGGGAACCCGTGGTCAGATTTACGCGAAATTTGTTTTATTCCATTTGTATTCCCATTTCAGGAGCAACTTCATTTCAAAGTATTCTTCCATTGTGGACCCTTTTGGCTGTATTACATTACAAGCAAGCAAACTCAAACTTTTAGTAATATATAGATAGACATATATGAAACTATGCAATATGATTAAGATGTGATCATGTCATTGCAACCTCAGCCATCATGGAAAGAGCAGTGGATTCATGAATTTCACAGCTGTCAACACTCATTCTTTTAAGCCAAGATAATGACATATAAAGGTTTTATCTCATAGATTTTGCAAACACCCTATTCTTGTGGAAAGTTTATAAATAGTGCTAGTTAGAACAGATAGTATTAATTAACAATTGGAATAACATAGTATATAACATAATATGTACTGAAGGACAGTGTAAGAATAAGAATATAACATGCATAGGAGAAAGGATAAATGAACACTGGTGAGACCTCCAGGATGGGAAAAACTCATCAGTACTCCACCAACATGCCAAAATAGAACATAGGGGCACATTAGAGAACATAGGGATAAAGATTATATCCACACACAGAAAAGATGCAATGCTGAGACAAACCACAGAGGTGACAAACAAACGAACTCCAACCAAAATTAAACACAAAACATGAGTGGAATAGCAGCATCTCAACTAGTAATTAAGGATAAAATGAAGACATACAGACATACACAAAAACCAAACTAACAAAAATCAGATACACATAGAACAACCAACCAACTAGTGACAAATCAATAAACACAAATAAAAAAAAACACACACACCCAGATGTAACGCATGCACAAACTAAGCACACAACACAAGATGGTGTAGGATAGAACAAAGGAGAGACAAAATAAAATCCCAGTCACTGAGGAAGTCACAGAATGTGTGACAAAAGAGCTTTGAAAATATATATAAACAACCATCCGGTTATCGAACCAACCAACCAACCAGAAATTTATAATAAATTGAATTGAAAACCAACAGATGCGTGTGTTTTTATTGGCAGCATAACCCTCCCAAAGTATAACAATATACGGACTCCCATAAATATAAATACACACACTTTCATATTTTGGCATCTGGATAAAAGTGCTGATGCTAAGACTATTCTGACATGATCACAGTTTAAAATACTCATGCTAAGACTTAATCTATGTTTATTATACATAAATGTATTGTATGTGGGTTCATAAATCCCTTTATTCTAAATCATGCTGTGTTAGTGCTATCACTAATTACCATATTTGAGTACAATGCCATCTGAATATTGTATGACCTCTACTTTTGTAGCTAAAATTCAGAAATATATTTTATCTTTTAGCATGCAACTCTCTGAGTATAGCCATAGTTAATATATATATATTAAGAAACCAACATATTGTTGCCTAATCTATGACTAAGTTTACATTTTCACTATATGCAATTTAACTCTTTTGCACATCAATAACTTCTATTATAAGGGAGAATACTAAAGATTTTTTTTTACTATTAAGATGTATCAGTAATGTAACTCTCAGGCTTTAAGCTGAATATTTTAGATTAGATAATTACTTTTAAACAACAGTGTGTAACTTCACTCTATAAAAGTCTTAACAGAATTAACTATTGCTATTGGATATATCCATTCTCTCTATGATTTTTCATGGTTGCAAGCTATGAAGTTTATAAATTAGTTGTTAGATTTCTTGGGGCTACTGCCTTTGGTATTTTCATTTTTACAGGCTTATTTTTTTTTTAATTTTATTTTAATATGATGCAACATTAAATTATATTGAAATTTTTTCATTTATACATGGAGTCGATTAGCAAAATTGTTAGAGCATCAGATAAGCTGCCTTGTGATATTTCTTCCAGTTCTTTACATTTTAAGTTCAAATCCCACTAAAGTCAACTTCACCTTTTATCTTTCCATGGCTGATAAAGTATGAGTCAAGAACTGGTGTTGATATAATCAACTGTTTCCTTTCCAAGAATTTGAGGCCTTGTGCCTATATTATAAATTATAAATGGTGTTATTATGGTAAGCTTACACAATGAAGTTGTCAATAGAATTTCAACTTTTTATGTAATATTAACTCAAAGAGCAATCTTTATTAGTGTTCAGGTGTGAAACCTCTTGAGACAATAATATGCAAATGTCTAAGTTTGTAAAGCACAAATATTTTAATTACTCATTGGATTGTGAAGTTATTAGAATGATGTAATGACTTAAGTGGTGAAGCTGACAATTGAGTCATTAAAAAATATATTAAGGTGCTGCTTTAACTGCTAATATCTGATTTTTTCACAACAAACATCATTCTCAATAACATGCCATCCAGTTACAGGCAGAAGAGAAATTATTTTTCCAAGTAATTTTATTAGTTTAAAGTCATCATCATTTAACGTCCATTTTTCCATACTAGCATAGGTTAGAATGCACAAGGAAAATGTGTTACTCTGATCTATTTAGGAGGGAAATTGAGTAAGAACTGACTTGGTCTGTGGCAACCTGTCTAGCATGGAAAGTGGATTTAAAATAATGGTGATAATGTATTTAATTTTATATCCACTTTTTCTAAGGAAGATGGTTGGATAACATCTTTGAGCTCGAGTCACCTTGCTAGGGGGATCTAGCCAGATCAATTGGAGACAGTTGCTTCTGATAGCCCCACTGGAAGGAGTGTTTGAGGACTACCTCTTCCCCACGGTCCTCTCAGGAATATGAGGCCAAAGAAGGTGATAATGTACAAAAGGCATGAATGTCACACACCTCACATACTTCCTCCTCTCAGATGACTGTATCACCTTGTGTGTAAGTATGGAATCAATAAGGATTTATCAAACATGTCTTTACATTCATAAAGTAGAAATGAGATTTGCTCATGTACTGCCAATATTGAAAACTTGATTTACGAGAGGATCTAAATAATGCAGTCAAGCCAATAATATCATTGTACATGACTGAACATAATGTTCTTGAATGAGCCGGCTGGAAATATTTAGAAATAAAATTTTGCCATTTTTAACGACCTACAGCAGGATATTTCCTTGACTTCTATAATATAACAACTTGGAAACGCATTAACATGCTTATTTCAAGTGGTTTAATCTTTTCTGTAGGACAGAAATCGTGTTTGCAAATTACTTGATATAAAATATATGCTTCAAAGCCATTATAAGAAGATTTAAGACTACTTATAAAACTTTATAGCACATTCTTCCAAAAGTGTATAAAATATTTATGTGAAATTAACCATGGAATCTAACAGTAGTGTGACAAGACATTAAAATATATATACTATGAGTGCATTTTATGATAAAATGCATTCAGAACACTAAAATGGTTGGTAACCAAATAGAGCCAACTAATGTGTTTAGGGAGGACTTTTTAGTCTTGCCAAGCACATAAGTCCTCTAATGGTGGTGTTAACGATAAACTGCACCAAGTACATTTTGTAAAATGGTTTTTAGGAAAGGAATTTAGCTATAGAAACTAGGAGTAGGGTGGCAGTCTTCAGACGAAAGGGTTAATAATGCTCTATCTCTCTCTCTCACACACACACACACACACACTTCTCACTATTGATACAACAAATGGAATATGAATGAAATGTAGTTTTCTGATGTAGGTAGAAGAGTAACTTCAAATAAAAATTGACAAACTAATGATTTACCCAGCCTTATATGTCAGCATGGAAAGCAAGAGTAAAAATGATGTTGCTGCTGATGAAGTAAATATTTAATTTACTTTAGAAAAATATAACCAAGAAAAACACCTAAGTAAATGTCTAATTTAGAACATTCATTATAAAAAGGTGAATAAAGCTTATATTAAATAAATATATAAAATATATATTTAAATAGATAAAGAATAAAAACATTCAACTGATTATTAGAATAAAATAAAATAAACAGTTATTTCTTTTAGGCTAGAAATAACATTAGAACGTAAATCAAATAATTAAGTTTTGATGAATCAGTTATTTGTCAGACAAATTATATTAGTACTGTTTATAATTATATGTTTCTAAAAATATATATAAAATATTAGAGAAGTGATAGCAAGCAATCACCATACTTTTTAGTTTAGATTTTCAAAACAAAAAAGAAAAACCAAAAACAAACAAAACACACACACAGAACCATACAAATTACACAGTATAAGAATGACACCATATTTGATTATCTTTGAGATTTGGGACCAAAATGTTTGCTATAATGTTGATTATGATAGAAAACAGTAGAAAGCCAACATTAAAGCTAGGTAGCGACTATATAAGAAGGCTGTGGTATTATATGGTAACAGGTAGAATTCATGCCAATCAGTATTAAGTGCTACAGTTAACGTGCGCGCATGCGTGAGTTCAATCCCTTGGTCAGTGTGTCTCTAGATATTCTATTTAAAATAAGATTAACATGTGTCATGAAGTATAGGGGTAACTGATATGAAAATATCCTGGGCAAGGGTGATTGAATGAGAATATCTCATACCTTTATGTTTAAATATAAGGTTTTGTTTGAAATTCCCAAAACATTAATAAATACACCTTGTACCCGAAGAAGGCTGGAGGGAACACTAGCCAAAATGTTGAGACCTTAACAAGCTAAAGACAACACTTCAAATAAATCAATGTATTATGACAATTCCACATTCCCGAAATTCAAACAAAAATTTCAAGTAAAGAATTACAGCTGGTTGAGTACATTTCAGCATTTGATTAGTACAAGAGTCAGTCAAAAAGTTCATAAGCTGACCAAGATATACTCATGAAATGACCATATGAGCTTAATGCATTGTTTCTTTCCCTAGAAAGAAACAATGCAGTTACTAATAAGAAGAGTTTGAATTAATGCATGCAAGATGTCACAACTCTAGCATCACTCCTCCATAGTCAGCCTATGAACTGTTCAAGCGACCCTCATACATCTAGTATGGTACTAAATGTGCAAAAATGATTAACCGTTACTTAACTAATAGCTAACAGTAAAGATATGAGGGTCGACTGAAAAATTCCTTGGCTGACTATAAAGTGATGCTAGAGTTGTGAAATCTGGCATGCATTAATTGTAACTCTTCTTTCCTGGAACTTCTTTGCCCACTTGTTCCTGAGAGGGTCGTGGGGGCAGAGTCCTCAAAGACTCCTTCCAGTAATTCCTGTCAGAAGCAACTGTCTCCAACTTATCCAGCTGGATCCCCAAGCAAGACCAGCCAAGCTCATGGATGTTATCCAACCATCTTGCTCGGGATCTACTTCAGGGTCTCCTGCCAATTGGTTTTGCCTGTAAAATCTGTCCATCGATTCTTTCCCGAGACATTCTAACCTCATAGTATCAGGGATGTGATCTCTCAATTTAGAGAAGTAGCAGCTCTACTTGGAGTGACTGATCTCTGAGCCATGCACTGTCAAGTAACGTTACTCCAAAGACCCTTCAGAGGAACATCATTTCGGCCACTTGTATTTGCAATCGGATTCTTTCAGTCATAACCTAAGATTCATGACCATAGGTAAGGGTTAGCATGATTTTCTGAATTAAAGATAGCAAGCTTGGCTCTTATGCAGACCTCCTGATTACTAAATGCTGAAGCTGGCACATTACTGCACCTGCAATTCTTGAACTTAATTCAACCTCCTGCCATCCATCACTCGTTAACACAGCCCCGAGATACTTAAACCTCTACCTACTTCAGTGGAACTTCACATGTAGAGCGCACTGCACAGGCTTCCTTGAAAGGACGAGTGACTCATTTTTCGCATCACTAATTTTCATTCCAGCCATGCAGCACTCGGCATCAAACTTATCAAGTGCAAGTTGGAGATCACCTTCTGTCGAATTAAGTAACACCATGTTGTCTGCAAATTCCAGCTGACTGGTTTTACACCCACCAGTCATGATACAACTTCCAGCCCTGCTGTGCAGGTGAATCCTGTTCATGTAAATAATTAACAGGAGACTATATTGAAAAATAAGCCTCATTTGGTCATTCCATGGGAGTATCTTGGTCAGCCGATGTACCTTTCAGCCAACCCTCATATACCACAGAGTAATTACAATCCCTCGCTGTGAGTAGGTGATGTCATGTAAACATGATTTTTAGCATAGACACAAGACTGCACATTGAGAGGGATGAGTAGTCGAGTTTGAACCCAGTTCATGAAATACTTATTTTATCAACTCCAGAAGAATGAAAGGAGAAGTTCATCTTGGCAATATTCAAAATCAGAACATAAAGAGACATAACTAATCATTGCATAGAATTTTACTTGAATTTTACTAGCAATTTTGCGAATCTAAAATTTAATGTTTTGTTAGCTTGTTAGCAATGTGCATTTTAACTTTTTCCATGGATATAACTTGTGGAAAAAGAGACCCAGATAGGTGAACCTACAAGTCAAACAAGTTCCTGTGACTGATGCAGCCAGTTTTGGGGGTGCCATTCTAGACACTTGACTGAGTGTCTATCATGGCATTCCAAGGGGTCTTAGAAATGCTTGGCAGTGTCCAGTTCCTCACTACATCTAGCCTAGCAGCAATTAAAATGTCCTGGAGTCAGAAGTGGGAGTCAAATAAGAACCAGATACATGTCAAGCACCAAAAATGCTGCTGCATGACATCAAGTTATTGTCTTACTCAAACATTCCAGTTTTCAGATAAGATTTCTTTAAATCCTGGATAGCAGTATGTTTGTATGGCTGTATGTGTGTATGTAGTTTTGTATGTTTGTATGGCTGTGTGTGCATGTGTGTGTGTGTGAGTAGTTTTGTATGCTTGTATGTATGGCTGTGTGTATGTGTGTAGTTTTGTATGTATGGCTGTGTGTATGTGTGTGTAGTTTTGTATGTATGGCTGTGTGTATGTGTGTGTAGTTTTGTATGTATGTATGTGTAATTAAGACAGGATGTTGAGGGACATTTGACTCATTTCCAGCAAGTTGACCATTCATGTTAGTATAACAATATTGAACCACAAGGCCATATAGATAATAAACTAACATGTAGACATGACATTTGTGTTTCAATTAACACAAATACAGAAGAGTTTTCTTCACTAACCTTTAATAACAACAATCATAACTTATATGAAGTACTTATTCCATATTTACTATTTATACATAAACATCATTGCATAAGGGACTGATGTTATAGTGTCAAAGGGAAATAATTCTTTCAACCCTTTAGTATTTACAAGGGCAGTCATTTGGCAGTATTGGTAGTGTGTCAGACACCATGCTTTGCAGCATAGTTATAGCCCTCTGCATTCTGAGTTCAAATCCGCCAAGGTTAACTTTGCCTTTCATCCTTACAAGGGTGATAAAATAAAGTACCAGTGGTGCACTGGGGTAATCGCTAGCCTTGTATTAAAAGTAGAAACTGATGGAGGATTGGCAGTATCGGTAGTGGGTCGGACGCCATGCTTTGACATATAGAGTTACGGCCCTTGCCATTCTGAGTTCAAATCCCGCCGAGGTTAACTTTGCCTTTCATCCTTATGGGGTCGATAAAATAAAGTACCAGTAATGTACTGGGTAATTGCTGGCCTTGTACCAAAAGTAGAAACAATTATTCTATATTTACTATTGTATTTTCACAGTAAAGGCTTTACCTCACAATTATCTTACATATCGCATATATGAGAATTATATTATTTTGAGAATATTACTTTAACATCAGTATGAGTGGCCACTTGCAGTCAGTTTGAACAGAAAATGAGAATTCTGGCCGGATACAGCTGGTTTAAATGCTAAAATGTTAAGTAGAAACTAGAGTTATTTGAAGGCCACAACATTGAATAACACTACTTTCTACACTACATACAATACTTCAAGAAAACTACAACACCCTCCTCTTATAAGTATTTTTTCAAACAAATAAAGTACTAAAACAAAATGTATAATGAGTGATTTATTTCAGTCTTTATATTCTATGCAATTTGGATATCATGAAATTTGAAGTTTTATAAACTATTCAAACAAACATCAACAACATGAAACTGAAACAGAGTCTATGAGATCATGAATTAATTAAAATATCGTTTTTGATGTTACATCTCTTTACATCTACTTTCCACACTAGCAGGGTCTTTACATCTACTTTCCACACTAGCAGGGTTGGATGGGTTGTCATAGTCCAAGACCAGACAGATTGGTGTAACCTCATCTTGCTCATTACGTTCCATATTTGAAACAGTTTCTGTAGTTGGATGCTTTTCATAATGGCAATCACCTTACAAAGTGCACTGGGTGTATTTTTTGTAGCAACAGCACCACCACTTCACAGAGTGGGCTAGGGGAATATTATTGTGGCACTAACACCAACACTTCACAGTGTATTGAGCGCATTTTATTGTGGCACCAGTATTAGAGAAGCTGTCAAATGTTCAACCCAGCAGAGTCCTCTCAAACCACATACCATCTCCATTCAAATGCAAACACTAGCTACTGGTCTCTCACCATGTTTACTGTTGGTATTGCAATGCTAGTACTGGTGGATGGGTCTATTGTATTACAGTATATTGCCAGTCAGCTCAGCTGTGTTTTCTTTGAGAGGTTCAGTTTTTTTAGGTCATTCTTCACAACTTTGTCCCATATTTTCCTTGATCTCTCCCTTCCACCAATTCTATCTACTTCCAGCATACAGCACTTCTATACAACTCTTGCTCTGCTAATGCAGCACATGCCCATACCAGGACAATTGCTGAGCATGCTATTCAATTGTTCACATAATCAACTTTCTTTCAGTTCACTGATGGTCTGTTCACATACTCTAACATTACATACCCAGCAAAGGATGCATTGTTTATTTCCTTTTAGCTGCTGTAAATCTTCTGCACTAAAGGGTCATATGCCACTGCTATACAGCATTACAGTTTGAACACCTGCATTGTGTGATCTACCCATCACTAGGAGAGAGAAGCCTTTTGTTGCCAGCAGAGATAACAGCTCTCTGAACTTCTGCCCTGTTCTCATTCTGGATATAACACTTTAGTACATTCACTTTCACTGATAATGAGATCACCTAGAGAGCAAAAGCTTTCTATCAATTCCAGTGAGCTTGCAAACTACTCTTGCGCACCTGCCACATTCAAAGTTTTACGCTGGGTCCACCATAGTAATTTTTTTTACTCCTTTTTCTTCACATTAACTCTTTAGCATTTAAACCGGCCGAATCCAGCCAGAATTCTTTGTTCAATCTGGCTGCAACCGGCTGCTCATACTTATGTTAAGGTATTTTTAAAATGAATAATATTAAAATCTCAGATTCAATATTATATCAGAATTATGTGATGTAAAGCCTTTACCATGAAAATATGATAGTAAATATATAATAATGTAAATGCAAAATGGTTAAACATGACTATTTTTCTGTTGGTAACAGGCTTAGCATTTTTCCTTACTAAAACTTTAGTCTTTGTTAAGTTTGCTTTAAAGGCCCTTTCAGTCCAAATTTTTCTTCCATGTTTAAAACGTCTTCACTAGATCTATTGTTTTGGCTATGATAGCAACACCATCAGTGTATAGGAGCTCTCAGACAACCAGTCTTCAATTCCTTTGTTAGAACCTAGGACTAAAATAAGAGGGTGCTGAGGACTGAGCCATAGTTAACTCCCACCTGCACTTGTTGCTATTCTTACTTTGCTAGTTGTACCTCTATATGGTATGTACAGTCCTCGAAAAACATTCCTTTATACCTAGCTTCCTAATCAACCACCAAAAG
>OZ024740.1:105297356-105334856 GCA_964016885.1 Eledone cirrhosa
ACAGTCCACGCTGTAATGTGACCGTGTAGGCAACACGGTAAAAACCTCCCAGTCCCACACTGTAAATGTGGTTGGTGTTAGGAAGGGCATCCAGCTGTAGAAAACCCGCCAGACAGTCCTATGCGAGCAAGACAACCACTCTTGCCTCAAGTGGGAAAACTCCCCTCCAAACCCATGCAAGCGTGGAACATGGACGTTAAACGATGATGATGATGATTACACACACAGAAATGTATATATATTTCTGTGTGTATATATATATATTTCTGTGTGTGTATATATATATATACTACACACACACAGAAATGTATATATGTTTCTGTAGCACTCCTCAATTCTCCCCTTTCTCCCTCCCGCTATCGCCCTCTTGTAGTCTCTCTACGCATGCGCAAAAAGCATTCGCATGCGCGCACGTGTTTCCACTGTCGGACAGACAGAGAAATTGCTGGTTATATATTATAAGGAGACTAGCAGAAAACTGCCCACCGGGTGGTTTTCTACTAGTATACATATATATATTACACACACAGAAATGTATATATATTTCTGTGTGTGTGTATATATATATATATATATATATTACACACACAGAAATGTATATATATTTCTGTGTGTATATATATATATTTCTGTGTGTATGTATATATATTACACACACACAGAAATGTATATATGTTTCTGTAGCACTCCTCAATTCCCCCCTTTCTCCCTCCCGCTATCCCCCTCTTTTAGTCTCTCTCTTTCTTTCACTCTCACTCTCTACGCATGCGCAAAAAACATTCGCACGCGCGCACGTGTTTTAGCGTCTATTCACTCTCTCCCCCTCCCGCTATCCCCCTCTCGTAGTCTATCTCTTTCACTCACTCTCTACACGTGCGCATTAAAACATTCGCACGCACGCACGTGTTTCCACTGTCGGACAGACAGACAGACAGAGAAATTGCTGGTTATATATTATAAGGAGATATAAACACTACTGTGCCATTATATATATTTTCAACAACAATACCATGCAGCAGATGGAGCAACAATATAAAACCAATGAATGTATGGTCCCATAACTCCTGAAGGAGTCATAGAGGTGCTGCACTGACACAAATTTCTAGGGCTTTTTTATCCTGGTAGAGCCCATCTCCTCTCCAGGTCTGAACACAGCAGATTTCTTCCAGAGAAGGATAGAGTGAAAAAAATGAAGTGAGAAAGAGATATAAAGGATGAGTCGACCCCAGTACTAGACTGGTACCTTTTTTATCAACCTCAAATGGATGAAAGGCAAAGTTGATCTCAGCAGGATTTGAACACAGAAAGAACTGAAACGAATACCACAAAGTATTCTGACATTTTAACGACTGCCAATTTGCCACCTCCATAAAGTCAATACTATAAAATATAATAAACAAGCCATGTCAACTACACAATTCAGTAAGTGGTCATATATTTTACAGTTCATACTATAACTTTATTTTTTGCCATCACAAGATTACAGTCAATGAGAAATGTATATAGACATTCTCTCATCAGTTGATGAACCTTATCTAATGTAAGCAAGAACAAACTCAACTGGGAATTCAACCAAAGTAATCTAGCTAAGCAAATAAGGATTGAAATTAAAGAGCATGTGGCTACATGTATGTATGTGATTGCATGTATGTTTATGTTCGCAGGCAACTATATGTGAGCATGCATATGTGCATGTGTATGTATGCAAGTATTACAGGTCCGTGTATATATGCATGATTGTGTATATATATATATATTCATGCTTGTATGTACATATATATGCATGATTGTGTATATATATATATATTCATGCTTGTATGTACAAATGTACACCTGTATCTATGCAAGAAAATCTTCCTGTGTGAGCATATATATATATATAATATAAGATCAAAAGATGGTTAAAAGAGTTCCAAGTATTTTATTATGCGCATTTCAAAAACAAATATCATCATGGGATGTTATCTGCGTTCTCATCAGATAAAATAGGGAGACATGATATGAAGCTTAAAAAACACTTGATTTAAAACTTCACTGCTCACAAGTGTTTTTTAAGCTTCATATCATGTCTCCCTATTTATCTGATGAGAACGCAGATATCCCATGATATTTGTTTTTGAAATGCGGATAATAAAATACATGGAACTCTTTTAACCATCTTTTGATCTTATATTATTTATACTCCAGTCCTACAAACTAGAGTGCTTCTTATCCGATATTTGCATTGCTTTATTGTGCTACAATAAAACTCACCTCCTACACACATATATATATATATATATATATATATACATATACATATACATATATATATATATAAGATCAAAAGATGGTTAAAGGAGTTCCATGTATTTTATTATGCGCATTTCAAAAACAAACATCATCATGCAATAATATTTGTGTTTTCATCAGATAAAACAGGAGAACATGATATGAAGGCTAAAAAAACACTTGTGGATAGTGCAGTTTTAAATCAACATATGAAAAGTTTTAGATTGATGTGTGATATTGGGAAAAATATTCTATTTAGAGAGGGGGTGGTGGAAAGTATGAAAAAAGGGCAGGAGATGAGAGTGAAGGTGGAGAGGGAGAGATGGGTGATAGAGAGAAAGAGATAGTTTTTATAACTGAGAGAAGATATATTGTTTTACATAGAGAGGTTGAAAACCGTTGGAAGATAATGTATAAATTAAAAGAATTTGAAAATTAACGAAGGGAAAAATATGTACGAGGAAAAATATTTTATTTAGAGAGGGGGGGGGGTGGAAAGGATGAAAAAAGGGGAGGAGATGAGAGTGAAGGTGGAGAGGGAGAGATGGGTGATAGAGAGAAAGAGATAGTTTTTATAACTGAGAAAAGATATATTGTTTTACATAGAGAGGTTGAGAACCTTTGGAAGATAATGTATAAATTAAAAGAATTTGAAAATTAACGAAGGGAAAAAATGGAGTTGATATGCATTGAGATTAAAAAGTTTGAAGATAGAGAGAAAAAATAATAATTGCGGATGAATATTCTAACGTCAAAAAGGTGTATGTTTATAAGTATTATGGCAATTTCAAAATTAATGAAGAGAAAAAATTATTAAGGTTTGTGTGTTGAAGGATTTGAGAAAAATAATGTGAAGTTAAGGTTTGTATATTGAAGGAATTGATAATATGTGCGAAGAAAGAGTTAATATGTATTAAAAAATTATTAAGGTTTGTGTATTAGATGATTTGAGAAAAATAATGTGAAGTTAAGGTTTGTATATTGAAGGAATTGATAATATGTGCGAAGAAAGAGTTAATATGTATTAAGAATGAGTTATTTGATGGGGAGAAAAAAATAATAATAAATTAAGGATGAATATTCAAGCGTCAAAAGAAGGAGAGGGAGTTAATGTATTGAGATTAAAAAGTCCGATATCTGCATTGCTTTATTGTACTACAATAAAAACTCACCTACATATATATATATATATATATATATATATAATGTATGTGCAAGTTAAAATCTATATGAATATATTCATGGCTGTATATGTACTTGGAGATGCTTTTTAATGATTGTATTTATGCAGGCATGAGTGTGTCTGTGTTATTGCATGTATGTATGTTTTCGCGTGTGTGTGTGTAATCGTGTGTGTGTGTAATCGTGCGCGTGTGTAATTGTGTGTAATTGTGTGTAATCGTGCGCGTGTGTAATCGCGTGTGTTTAAAATATTGGCCATATTTCTTAGATTAACTGACAATAGGAAAGACATCCAATTTCAAATGATTAAAAAACAACAATAACAACAACACAAACACCCCACAAATAAAACAAGCCATGACAACATTAGGTTAGTAAAAAACCCCAGAAAACAAAAGAAACTTTACCATGAGATAATTATGAGACAAACAAGTCCAGAACTGTCTTACACAAACATTTTTTATAGTTTAATACTGGAGTAAATTTTTAGTTGTATAGCAGTGAATTCACAAGAGCATTAACATCTGCTGTTTCCACATTCAGAGGTTTTAGATTTATCTTGCTCTGGTTAATGAGTTATTACTATAATAGAGTGGAAAAAATGTCTTTGATCATAGGTCTGCTGCTCGATCAGTGTTGACCTAGGGTTAGACATATGCTCTTTCATAACTACTAGTGAACCAGTGCCATCAATAATGATGGCAATATCATTGAATGTATTTGATTTTGAGCATCTAGGGTTGGTATGTCATATATAACAGAGTTACTGGATATATGAGCAATCAGACCAACTGGGAAATTTGCAATTTGATAAATTTATGGTTTGTACATATTGATTACCGACATGTAAAAGTGAGTAAAGATAAAAATATTTTAACCTATTTCTAGGATATAATTACCTAAATATTCAGCATGATTAAATGCATGAGTAACTTTGGAGAAATAACTATTTATAGGGGTAAATGTAAGGTTAGAACCCAGGTACTTGTGATTGGAAAACACTTATTGTAGCAACATAACAGGTAAGAAATACATTGTTTAATATATGTTACATGTATATGCATCTTACCATTTAACTTCATTCTAATGGAACACACTACCTATGTTCATTTTCCTTGCTGTCATGAGTTGGGTAGATTGTCATGGTTTGAGACTGGATGGGTTGGAGATCCTCATCTCATTTGTACATTCTGATTTTGGCATGGTTGCTACAACTGGATACCCTCTTTAATGCCAACAACTTTACAGCACAGACTGAGTGCATCTTGTGGCACCAACACAAGCACTTTACAGAGTGGACCGAGTGCATCTTGTGGCACCAACACTAGCACTTTACAGAGTGTAATGGTAAAAGGTGAATGCCTTGTGGGAGCGGGGAGTTCAAACATCAAACAGTTTACATGAAACATAAGAAATGTGAAATAATTTCAACAATAATTGTTTCTATTTTAGGCACAAGGCCAGCAATTACCCAGTACATTACTGGTACTTTATTTTATCGACCCCGTAAGGATGAAAGGCAAAGTTAACCTCGGCGGGATTTGAACTCAGATCATAAAGGGATGTAACTCTATGCTTCAAAGCATGGTGTCCGACTCTCTACCGATACTGCCAATCCAATGACATTAAAGGACATCTGAGGTTTCAGAATCTTAACTGTCAATTAAATATTTCAACAAAGAACTAATTGTATGATTTCAGTTTCAAATATTTGCTTTGAAAATACCATGAATAGATGATGGCGTTGGAGTAGTGTTTGATTGAATCCCCCCCAAACCCTTCTCATTAAATTTATGAAGAATGCAATAAATAAACTTTCATCTCTTATTTGTGACAATCACTATGATTAGGTTAAGACCACTCAAAAAGCAAAGACCAAACATTGCTGCAAGCTATAATGGATTTTCAGATAAAATAGAAGGACCATTTAAATATACATTTATATTTAGAAACTTTCAATACTAAGTTCTGAGATAGGCTGAAGTAGTGTTGTATTTGAATCTAAATCTCCCGAACCTATTACTTTTGAAGAATCTTTTCAGTGGTGTTACAAACAACCAGTACACTCAGAAAAACAATTATTTTATTAAATACTTTAAAACGTTTAATAATTTACTACATTAATTGAATCATCCTATCCACTCTGTGAAATAAGAGTGCTGATGTCACAAAAAGCACTTTGTACATCTCATTAATTCACTCTCGCTACCTCCATTTTTAAAGATGTACCAGACCAACCAACAAAATGCGTGTTTTACATCAGAGAACAATTGATATTATGTGATTAGTAGCAGGTTTTCAATACAGCAATCACTAGTTTACTGTATTTTTGATAAGAGTAGCAAGGAAGTTTCTATAACCCAGTGTAAAACAAATATTACAAAGGACTTCATTTGAAAAGCATAGGGATTTTATTTTTCTTGACCAGGTTTACATTATTTGTCAATCTACACATTGTATACATACACACAGATACACACACATTTTACTCTTTTACTGGTTTCAATCAGACTGTGGTCACACTGGGGCACACCTTTGAGATTTTATATTTATCAACTTTTGCAAGCAGGGAATATATTAAATGATAATGATAATGATGCACATTTTCATACAATAGCATTCAGAAGAGTTTTCATCTACCAAATTCCAATCAAAAGTTATTTGAGAATGTAAAACAGCAAAATCAAACCTGAAATCATATGATTGCAAACTTCTTAACCACACAGCCATGTCCGGGTGGATTTATGTAAACCATTCACACAAGAGATGTATTTTTCATGTAGCCCATTTTCTATGCTTTAAAGGTATATTTAAATCAGAAATGATTGCTAAGTCTGGAGCTTTGATTGCTTGAGAAATGCTCTATTCAGCATCATCATTAACGTTTAACATCTATCTTCCACGCTAGCATGGGTTTAGACGGGAATTGTCCTACTTGAGGCAAGATTGGTCGGGTGACCATGTCTCACTCGTATAGGGCTGTTTTCACCAGGTTTTCTACGGCTGGATGCCCTTCCTAACACCAACCACCTTTACAGTGTGGAACTGGGAAGTTTTTACTGTGTTACCTACATGGCCACATTACAGCGTGGACTGTGTTTTTTTTGTCACGACACCTACACAACCTCATTTATTTTGGACTGGATGTTGTGGTACCAACAACTTTACAGAGAAAGGATGGTGTTGGTGGGAGTGGGGGGGGGGGAATAAGGGTAGTGGGATGGGGTATATTGGTTAAGAGGTGCCTACTGACTAAGTTTCGCTTTGTACATAGGCAAGGTGGGTCTTCTGTATTACTGTGTAGCGCCAAAGCTCTTGGTCCAATGACATTGTCTTAGAAAGGTGTAAGTGTGTGAGGTCAGAATTTATCAAATCGTCCCATGTTTTTCTGGGTCTACCTACTCCGTAACTTCCATCAATTTTGATTGCCCTGCACTTTTTTTTTTATACAACTCATCTTTCATGCGCATCACATGACCATACCAACGTAGTCTTCTCTTGAGTAAACAGCATCTGATCCCTCTTATTTCTAATTTCTCACTTAGTTCATTTATGCTTTGCCGTTCGCGTATATTACTATTATACATCCAACGTAGTATGGACGCTTCGTTCCTCTCCAGTCTGCGCAGATCCTCTGCACACAAAGCCCATATCTCACTGCCATGTAACATTGCTGTTCGTATACAGGCATCATACAATCTGCCTTTCATTTTTAGAAAGAAACCTTTAGTGGCCAATAGTGGTATAAGCTCTCTGAACGTTTTCCATCCCATTCTGACTGGCTACTGTACTTTCAGAGCACCCTCCACCAGTGCTGATTTTGTCACCCAGGTAACGGAAGGTGTCCACTATTTCTATAGAACCATCTGGGCAAGAGGAGCTAGTATCCTGTGGGCACTGGCTACTTATTGCACCTGAGCATCAGCCACATATAAAAATCTACGTTCTTAGAGAGCTTACCTGTGATCCCACTACATCTTTTATGTACCCATAGTTTGCATTTGGGACATATGGAATTTCTGCCTACTCCTTTCCTACACACTGAGCATGGCCATTTGGCAGAGGGTACCTGTACCCTATTTTCCTTTCTACATACTAGAACTTTAGTCTTAGACAAGTTAACTTTAAGGCCTTTTGATTTTAGGCCATGCTTCCATGTTTGGAATTTCTTCTCTAGCTCAGCCATTGATTCAGCTATGAGCGTTAGATCATCTGCGTATAGGAGTTCCCATGGGCAGCCGGTCTTGAACTCCTGTTATAGCCTGAGGGGCAATAATAAATAGGAGGGAGATAAGGACAGAGTCTTGATGAACAACTTTTACGCTAAATTCTTCACTATACTCGTTAATTCTAACCTTACTGACTGTTTCTTTATACATGGTTAGTATAGCTCTCACAAACCATTCATAAACACCTAGTTTTCTAAGAGCTGACCAGATAATAGATTGGGGGACCGTCAAAGGCTTTCTGCAAGTCAACAAAAGCTAAGTATAGGGGTTTACTTTTAGCTAGGTACTTCTGTAGTTGTCGTACAAGGAAAAGAACATCTGTGGTACTTTTACCTGACACAAACCCAAACTGCATTTCATCTAGATCAATTCGCTCTCTGATTAGTTGCGCTATAACTCTTTCTGTGAACTTTATGACCTGGTCAATCAATTTAATGCCTCTATAGTTTCCCCTATCTAGGGCATCTCCTTTACCCTTGTAGCAGTTAATGATGCTGCTGCTACGCCAGTCATTTGGTATGACCCCATTCTTTATGACTTGGTTTACTATCCGGGTGACCATAGTGTGTCCCACCGTTCCAGATGCTTTCAGCATTTCAGCAACTATCTCTGAGGGCCCAGCTGCCTTGCCCGTCTTCATATCTTTGATTGCCTTATTATACTACCTTTAACTTGCACTGCTGGTCCCTCTATTGGATTGATTTGGGACAGACTATCTTTTTCCCATTTATTCTCCTCATTTAGTAGTCTCTCGTAGTGACACTTCCAAGCTACCTTCTTATCAGGATCAGTGATTGCAAGTACACCATCATCATTACGGACACACATCAACAATATCACGGTTTTCCTTGACATTGTCTTGCAATCCTGAACACCTCACGTTTTTGGTCCTCGCGTTGTAGAACATGCTTGAACTTTCTTTCCTCTGCTTCCCTCCTTGCAAAGTACACTTGTCTCCTAGCTTCTCTCCTGGCCACTTGATAGTGTTCTCTACTTCCCCCATCCCGCCATACTTTCCAAGCCTGATTTTTGACCTTGATTGACTCCTCCACCTTACTATTCCACCACCAAGTTACTCTCCTCCTGCCTATAGGTCTGCTCCAGCCACAGATTTTATCTGTTGCTTTCAGCAGGTTAACTTTCAGGAATTCCCACTGTTCCTCTATATTGTATGTCTCTTATTACTCTTCCTTACTGTCAAAAGCATCAAGTAATATGCTTTTAAATTTGTTACTGGCTGTGGGGTCCTTTAACTTCCTTATTCTTCTCCTCAGGGTAGTCCGCCTCTGTTGTCGAGTACGTCTAGTCCTGACTATGAGGTCGCTAACTATGAGGCTATGTTGGGAGGTGCATTCTTCATGGGGGAGGGATTTAGTGTTTACAACAGAACTCTATCACATCTTCTGGTAAGGATATAATCTGACTGGCGTGTTCCCCTGATCTATAGGTGATCAAGTGATTGTCTCGTTTTTTGAAGTTTGTGTTAGATAGTTAGGTTATTAGCATCACAGAATTCCAGGATTCTGAAGCCTTCCAAATTTCTCGTACCTAACCCATAGCCTCCATAGATTCCACCATAGCCGTCACAATGTTGTCCAACATGACCATTTAGGTCGCCAGCAATTATTATGTAGTCACTGTCGGTTATTTGGGAGGTAGTAAGCATTAGTGACTCATAGAATCTGTCTTTTATAACGCCAGGTAGTCCAGATTGGGGTGCATAAGTGGATATTATTGTCACAGTAGTTCTGTTTAGGACTAGTCTTATTTTAATTATTCTGTCGTTCACTCTATTTACAGCAATTGCCTTATCTACCCATTTTTCTGCTAACATGATTCCTACTCCACTTGGCCCATTGTCATTTCCCACCCAGAAAAGTTTATAGGATCGTTTTTTACCTACAATGAATCTAGCAGACCCACCCCTCCACCTAGTCTCTTGAACACAACAAACATCAACTTCCTTACGTTCAAGCATCTCTACAACCTCATTCGAGCAACCTTTTAAAGTGTTTACATTCATGGTACCAACTCTGAAGTTTTGGATTTCGTTTGGAAGGTGGAAGGGATGGGTTGGAGGCGCAGGGAGGGGTAAGGGAGGCGGGGTTATGTTAGCAATCCGTGTCTGAAATAATGAGGAGTCCTTGCATTCTCATCCGGCAACAGGAGGTGAATTTATCTTTATCTTTGACATTGAGTGTTCACATTCTTCAGACTCTCCAAATCCCGTAGTCCATCTAGCATATCGAGGAGAGAGTACTAGCCGAGGCGGTGGTTTTGTGGAAGAGATTGGAGAGAAACATATAAGCCACTGAATTATGATTGGACCAAATAGAATGGGAAAGTTAACGAGCAGAATAACTTTTCTGAGGGTCCTACACATTTGACCATAATTATGAGAAGTTAAACAAGAAGTTTAATATAAATAAATACCGTTGGATGAGGAATGTTGGACAGACAAGAAAATGAACTGAACACGGCAACTCAACACGGCAACTCAGCAATATCAAGGATTCGACAGAGATTCTCTATTGTTTAATTATATTAGATTATTTGTGTAAGAATAAAAGGAATTATATAGATCTCAATTGCGGTTTGCCAACAACCATTCTATAACATGTCCAACAGTTATTTTTTACCATTTTGATCTTTATATGATTACCACCACAATATTTAACATACCCTTACTTTCATAGATCAAAATGACACACATGACAATAAAAATGTTTTCTAATTTAAACAAAGGTTATGATAAACAGCACATTAAAAACCTCACATCTAGGTTAGAATGTTTTATGGCATTAAAGTCAAACTCAGGGACTTGTTCTTTAGATATATTTCAACTCTTCGGAAATGAAAAGAAGTAATAAAAAGGCGTCTAAATCTAATAGCTAGCCATTACTTTTATTATATTTAAAAATGAAAGGCTTTGAAATATCTCCATTTAAAGTAATAGTTATTGGCAACTTGCATCTAGGCTGCTGTTTACAAACATTTTAGATAAGGCCAAGCCACTCAGATTTATACATACTACTTTGAAGATTTATTGAAGTGACTTCAAAAGAAGATTCCAAAACTACAAAGCTACACAATTCTTTTGATATCAAATCAGCTAAAGTCACCCTTCGTTCTATAATACATGTTTATTTTAAAATGTTTATATTTATCTCAAAGCCTTTATTATTTAAGCACCTTTGTTAAGTTATGTTCCAACCATCAACTTAACGAAAAAATTAATTATTTTACTAAAACACTTCAGATTTTTGTTTTCAAGATTATTATTTCATTAAACATATGGTAATGAAACAATGGATCCACCGTGGACTCTTTCGGACTCCACCCGCTTTCCTGTCGCCACAGTGCTGGTCGCCTTCCACGCCATGCTGCTCTCAACGAGGTCATTAAGCATGGCTTGGACGCTGCAGGCTTCCCCTCCCAGCTCGAGCCGGTGGGGCTGGACTGAGGAGATGGCAAAGGCCAGACGGTATGACCATCTTCCTGTTCCGCGGTGGCAAACCCCTCGTCTGGGATGCCACTTGCAGCGACACTTTCTCCAGCCATAACCTGGTGCAGTCTGCGACTAATCCAGGTACTGCTGCACGTCGGGCTGAGGAGGCCAAACTCTCCAAGTACCAGTGAGTCTCCGACAGGTTCGCGGTCGTGCCCTTGGCAGTGGAGACTTCTGGTGTCCCTGGCCCTAGAGCTACCCGCCTATTCACCACCATAGGCGCTGAGCTGGCCAGCCGCAGGTGTGAGCCTTGCCAGTTGGAATGCCTCTTCCAGGGAAACGTCTTCTCCATCCTGTCCGCCGGGGCTGTGGGGAGGCCAGCACGTGGGACCCCATTTGCTCATCATACGGATTAATAGGCAAATTTATGAAACAGTTAAAGAGAGATATCTATAATGAGCAGTTGCTGTTTCAACTTTGAATTATTATTTTAAACAAACTACAGCTTAGGGCCTTACAACTCACAAGGCTTCACAATTAAAGTGCATATCCTTTCAATATTTTGGGAGATCTTCTGCTGTAATGTTTTGACAATATTCTGAACTATATCGATAAATAGGCCTGACAAAGATAAGCAAGTCTTCACTCATCAACACATTATGACCATCAACACATTATGATCATTATTCTATTCATTCTTCCTGTTCTGTTTTTCTTACAACAAATATGATTAACTGCTTCTCTGAACTAACTAATTGCATACAACATCAGCCAGTCTGAACTTCTTTGTACCTATACCATTGCATTATCCTCCATACTATTCCTCTCACCACCTAAATATACTGCATGAAACATTTTACTTTGATGCATCTGCATCATATCTGTTTCACCTTACCTAAATATATTATATACAACACTTTTTCTCCTCATCAGAACTAAATGATTTTCCTTCTTTCCTTTTTTAAATCTAAACATTGCATGGGAGGCTCAGCAACCTCATCCATAGGTATGGATCAGCAATGTTTTTATTTTAAATCCAAACATTGTATGAAAAGCTCAGTGACTTAAACCCTATGTATGGATCAGCAATGTTTATGAGCACTGCCTCTTCTTTCCAGAGCAATTGATAATAAAAAGGTCTATTATACATTATTAAACCAGTCTTGAAAGTAAAGTGTGTAAAAGGCTATCATACCTACATGAAATACTATACTCAAGCTTCATATAGCTTACAAATAAACTGTGTTGACATTTTGAAAAGAAAAAATAATGTTTTATGTCTGCTTTTCCATACTGGCATGTGGAGAATGGATTTTCTGAGGCAATGATTTTGTAACCAAATGTTTTTCTTGTTGCCCATCTTATAAGCTACATTTTATGAAATGCCATAATATTGTATCAATTCTAAACTTTGAATATATACAGTAGTAAATTTTAAAGGAAACCACAGAAGAAGTAATTCAAAACTGATGGAAAAAAGACATGCTCTACAATAGAATTCAAAACATCATAGTTTCCAATCTATCACATAATTTCATAATATATAGAACTAGTTAAAACATTCATTTTCATATGGCTGGAAGCATTTTCACTAAAGCAATGTGATTATGTTTGTCATTACTTTCTGGGGGACAGCAGAACTGCTCTGCACAAATGGAAATACATTCTAAGATTGATGGTGTTTAATAATTCTGTAGTAAATTAGAAATAAGATATCTAAATGTACAATGTAAACAGAAATGTTTCAAGGACGATCATTAAATAGACATGTCACTTTATCTTGCAATCAAATTATACAAACATAAGTATTACAAATAATAATGGTGATGATAAGATGACGATGACGGTGGCAACAACAATGACAGTAATAATGATGACAAATATGAAGATAAGGATCAACGAGATGATATAATAGCTAAATGTATGATGTTTAATTCAAATTCTGGATTACTGGGTTAACGTTGTAATTAATCAAAAGAAAACAATAAATCTTGATTTATTGTGACTGCATACAAGGTTAATTGATTAAGAGAGAGTATATCTAATTTAAACTGAATTGAACTAAACATGACTGGTATTCATTTTCTAAATCAAGAACAAAGCTCTGAATTTGATACCCATAAACATTCAAAATTAGTCCGTTACAATCAAATTATATATATTATCATCACTGTTTAACATCTATTTACAATGCTTACATGGGCTAGACAGGCTGTCACATACTGCGGCTAAACAAGTCAGTGTCTTGTTCGTATCCTACATTTTTGGCTTGATGCCTTTCCTAACACCAACCACTGGGTGCATATCATGACTAGCTTTTGCACAAGACAGTCCTCTGAGCCATCTAGTTCCAGACCATGGAAACCTATCCAATGATAATTTTATATATATATATATATATATATATATATATATTAGGATTGGTGCTCTGAAATAGCGATGTATACATGAATGTGTATAGTATATTTGGTGATATACTGTATGTTTAATTAAAAACATTTTGAAGACCTTTCGCTATTATTTTAAAGTAGTGACTATGCTACTTTTTTTCAGCAAAGGAAGGGAGATAAGCTGACAGATCTGTTTCACACTGGTTGGCGTTCGTCAGAGCCTAGTACTCACCGACCTCTGCCGAAAATTATAGAGGCTGGATTCTTTTAGAATTCCAGTAATAATCAGGAACTGATTATACAGAGCGATTGCCGGTCCAGCAAAAATTAAAAATTAGGATTGGTGCTCTGAAATAGCAAGGTATACATGAAGGTATGTATAGTATATTTGGTGATATACTGTATGTTTAATTAAAAACATTTTGAAGACCTTTCGCTATTATTTTGCTGAAAAAAGAAGTGACATAGTCACTACTTTAAAACAATAGCGCAAGGTCTTCAAAATGTTTCGGCAGAGGTCGGCGAGTACTAGGCTCTAATGAACACCAATAGTGTGAAACAGATCTGTCAGCTTATCTCCCTTTACTGAAAAAAGAAGTGACATAGTCACTACTTTAAAATAATAGCGCAAGGTCTTCAAAATGTTTTTAATTAAACACAGTATATCACCAAATATACTATACATACCTTTATATATATATATATATATATATATATATATATATATATATATATATATATATAAAAATCAGGATGGAATCATCAGTTTCAAACTCAGACCATTAGTCAACAGCCCCTACTATATATGATGATGATGACAAAGACAGAGAGAGAGAAGATATGGTATAGTATCAACAGAGGTCCCTCTCCATTTTCGTTGACTATCAGGCCAAATAACTTCAAACTATACCATAAATCTTTACTTACTCTAACTAAACATACAATCAATACAACTGATCTGCAGTTTTCCTTCTTTGCCCACTTATTCCAGGGAAGAGTTGTGGGAGAAGAGTACTAAAACACTCTTCAGCAGGTCCTGTCAGAAGCAACCATCTCCAACTTATCTGGCAGGATCCCCAAGCATGACCAGCCAAGCTCATGGATGTTTTCCAACCATCTTGCTCGGGGCCTACCCCTAGATTTCCTGCCGGTTGGTTTTGCCTGAAAAATCTATTCAGCAATTGTTTCCTGAGACATTCTAACCACATACCCATAGTATCAAAGCTGTGATCTCTCAATTTGGAGAAGTAGCGTCTCTACCTGGAGTGACGTACTTTATTAAAGATGCTTCAGAGGAATCCCATTTTGGTTGTTTGTATTCGTTTGTATTCATTACTCAAGATTCATGACCATAGGTAAGGGTTGGTATAAAACCGAATTGAAGATACCGAGTTTGGTTTTTATGCCTACCTCCCTTTCGATTATTGAATGCTGAAGCTGGTGCACCAGCTTCTGCAATTCTTGCACTTAATTCAACCTCCTACTCTCCAAATTATGAAAAATACATACACACAACAAAAACCTTAGCAGCTTAGTGAAATGAGAATGGCCAAAGCCCATAACCATTCTCAGGGGAAATCTGAGACAGGTGAGAAGAAGGTAGGAAGTTATTCTCAGAATAGAGGACTTGGCCTAAATGCTTTCAATAGAATAAACTTTACTAATTTCACTAATGTCCTCCATGTGGTGATAACTCGATAAAGGAATATATATATATATATAATCTCAAATGATGATGGTGGTGATGATATATATGCAACAGCTTAAATTTGCACTGCCAATAAAATAAAATAAAATAAAAAGGAAATACATTTCAAAAATTTAAAGGGCATAAATTTTATTTCAAGATGCTACATAAATACCATATATGTTCTCAATTCAATGCCTACTAGACTGTCTTCTCTTATTCAAATATAATGGAGCTATAAAATTGCATTTATATCTTACAGCTAACTCTTACTTTATTATATTTAAATAACAAAAAAAAACAAAAAAAAAAAAAAATTACAGCAGCAGAAAAAAAACCCAATTCCATTTGAATATAATGGTTTCTGACAAATTGCATCACAGCAACATTTTACAAACTTTCCAGACAATAAGCTTTAACCACTGAGGCTTACATATGCTCACTCAATACCTATCAATGATTACTCCTCTGTGAGAATACATCAAGATGCTTTCAATTTTTATTGTTTAGCTGCATGAAGATTGGTGCCACTGCTGGCAATCCTTCAAACTGATAAGGCTATTTCACTAAACTTTTATCTTGCATTATAGACATATGTTTTATAATAAACTGATAACTGTGACAGTAATCCAGATAAACCAAAGTCGTGGTTAGTAAAAAGCTAAAGATTTCTTGGAAACAATAGCTAATACCAACTGAATCCTTTATATAAATATAAAGCAAACAAACAACTAATGAAAAACATTTATTCTCATGGGAAAAGAAACGATCTTGGTACTGTATAAACCAACTGACTGACAGACCAGACACTAATTCCCAGTTAATTAGATGCAACAAAATAAGATAGTAGTCAAGTGCTGGTGTCAATGATTGACCTGCTCCTCTCTTACCCTTGATTTCATCCCTAGTGCCTCTGTGGGAGATTATTATCATTTGTTTTGAACGGAAGTGTTTGTATCGGCTTGTGTAAGTTTGTCTTTTTTCACTTGTTTACAAGGGCTTTTTAGCCAATTTTTTTGTCACAGACTGTTTGTAGGGTGCCTGACTTGACCTTCAAGGAATGCAACCCCATAATATTTGGGCCTTTGACTCAAATATTGTATTTTCTGTGAAAACCCCCCCAGAATCTTCAAAATTTCCAAAAAGAAATATGGAAGTAAAAACCCCCTCCCCTTCTATGTGCCGGAGCAAAGATTTTGCACAAGAAAAGTGTGTATCTTTTTAGTATGTCAGATGTAGAGCTGAAGGTAAATTATGCCACCACCAACAGCATCAGCAAGAGCAGCAGCAACAACAATGACAACAGCGGCAGCAGTGATGACAGAAGCAACAGCAGAGATAAGTTCTCAAAGTAGGCAGGAGTCACCCAAGTGGCTATATCCTTCACGAGGATGGCTAAAAATGTAGAAAGGGTCAATGTTAATGACACAGAGACGAGGGAGGCCAAACATTTGGTCAAGAAGAACAGCCACAGTGTCAGACTCACCCAACATCATAAAAAACAGATCCGTGTATGGTCTTGCCTTGCACAATTGAACACAAACAGCATCGGATGGAACGGGAGACCGAGTACCAATTCCAATGGGCTATGGGTACTGTCTGGGCACAAAAAACATACATAGCCCAGGGTGGTGGCGGGTGGGGGGTGTTACCGTGGATGATCTCTTTACTACCCCCAAAGAAGCCAGAGCACATTTAATTACGTCACTCTGCAGCAAAGAGATCACCATGGTATCAATGTAGTAAACACAAAAAGTAAACAAAAAGCACTAACAACATCCCACACACAAAATACACAGCTATAGACACAAACAACAAACAAATCTTAAATACGACAACACCAACATCACAGAAACAAATTACATACAACCCGCCAAAATTACACCTCTCACACACAAAAATAATCAAGATTTCCCAAGAGACATACAATCTCAGGAAAAATCTTCCTTGAGGCAACTGGACATTATCGAAGGACTCTCCTAAAGAGAATATACACTGACATTCTCGTGGAGAAACCCACCAGTTGCCAGAGGGATGTATCACCCACCCTCCTTCCAAAAAGAATCCATCAGGTTTAGTAAGGCTAAAGTGATAGAAAAGAATAGACAAGGGAGAACTAGATAAAAAATTAGACGGGGGCGCTTAGAAAAGGCATCACGACCGACATGCAAGGGGTGAGATTGGCCCTTAACCAATTCTTCAGTGCTGAGCACAAAGGCTGCATCGTCAGAGCTAGGGTATGTGTACTAAGACACAAAGGAACAAAATCCGTTCAATGGGGTAGATAAAATAAAGTACCAATGATGCACTGGGGGCAATTTAATTACCTTTCACTTTCCCTTCAAATTGCTGGCCTTGTGTCAAAAGTAGAAACAACAACTGCTGCTACTAGTACTACAATGGGCAATTGGTAAAAATTGCTAGAGTGTTGGTATTTGTTCTGGTTCTTTATTTTGAGTAGACCCTGCTGATGTAAACTTTGTTCTTTATCCTTCAGAGGTTGAGTTTAATCAATTTTCCTCTTCCCTTAAAATTGCTGGCCTTATGCCTAAATTAGTAACCATTATTATTATCATTACTATTGCTATGGCAGCAGTGTCTTTGCAACAATTTGTTTATATTGACTTTAGACCATTACATCCCCCACCACCCACAAACCTGCTCTGTGGCTAGACTCATGTTCAGAAGTTAAAGTATCACGTCCATCATAGCATCCCAATTATCTGATGCATTATAAATACTTGTGTATAAGTCACACCAATAGATATATCGCAGTTCTTTTTTTACTTATATTTACTATGTGCAATGTAGAAATAGTGCTGAAATCTGTCATATACATATGTATGTGTGCCTTTAATTGATGTCATTGAATAGAGACACTGAAGAAAAAAATGCTTTGTAGTGAAGTCCTTTCAGATGTTTGTTCTGCACCAAATTACAGACAAGCTTTTCAATCATCAGCAACACAGTGAACCAATAATTAACTTATTGGAAATCAATAACCAATGATGATGATAACTAAATGTGATATAAAACAAATATAAATACTAATCTGCAAAAGACTGCCTCTAGTTCTACTATACTATACAAAAATCTATAGTATTAAAATGTTCATATTTAAATTAAATCCTTCAATCACAATTTTATGGGAGGATTTTAAAAAAGATTTTTTTTTTTCTTTCAAAAGAAAATGTCGCTATGGGGCTTGAATACTTAAAATCTTCTAAAGATGACACGTAAAAAGATGAAATATAGTAAAGAAGCATTTATAGAAGACAAACATATTAGTGAAAATGTTGGTTTGGTGATAATTACATCATCATCATCATCATTTTACGTCCGCTTTTCCCTGCTTGTCACGGTCCTTCGTAATCTCCTTCAAACAGGAGAATTAGTCAGCTAAAAGAGAGGCCAGCTAGATGGTATGGAGTAGTAACTCTCGAAGGAGTCATATGGGCACCATATTAACATACAGAATTTCATGGGATATTTTAAAACCTGGCAGAGCCCATCGTTTCTCCAGGACTGAGTACAGAAAATTTCTCCTAGAGAGGGATAGAGAGAAAGGAAGTATATTGAGGTAAAATTATCTAGTTAGACTGCACTTCATTCATGTTCCTTTAAAACATATGTATATGATGTTATGTAACAAAAACATTGAGATAAAATCTTGACAATTAAGAAACTATATTAGTGGAGTGGTCATGTTAGAAAAAGAAATTAATTCAATAACATTTGTATATGGATTTTTTTTAAAAACTTGCAAACTTTGTTGGATATATCTACATTTGAAGATCAGTTTTCATTAATATAAAAATCAGCTACAGCAGTTATTCTCTGTAGAGAGACCTGTGAAAAGCTGGTAATACGTCCAGGTCAAATGTGAAATGTAGGCCCCATCAAAGCTAGTAAAAAAACTCGGGTAAGATGTAAAATTTAGGACTCATTTCAAACTACCCATTAGGTACCTAAACTATAATAAAGTAAGGAGCGCGGGACTGCGTACGGTTTATCATTTTTTATCCCATTAGTAAAATAAATTGGATTACTTTGAATGAATATTACAATTTATCTGCTAAATTTTGTGGCTGTTGATTAAATATATTTTGCTTATTTAAAGATTCACTTCTTTAAAATTTCTGAAATGTCAACACTTCCGGTTGGCCATTGCTTAAATAAACATGAATTTTCTCCTAATGCAGTTTATATATAATATCGTCTTTTTTAATGTATCATGTATTACATTACTGATTAAATAAGACAGTGTAACAGTCTTCGTTCAATTTCTATGTATTATATATTGTCAATTACAATTTTATTTGATGTATCATATCTACATGTATATATACCTGCGTATAATATCGGGTGGTTTTTCTGCTAGTTTTAGTAATGATTGCTAAAGACGTGATTTGTGTATCGGTTACAGGTATATTACATGCCGAAGTTGTGTAAATTATGTCGTTACAAGTAAGAGAATGGAATGAAAGAATTAGAATTTTGAAATTAGTAGGCTCCCTCAAAACTGGTTTGTCTGTTTTCCCAACTTCTCTGGTCTAGCTTGGATAGAAAGTGTAATTTTAATTTACTGTTGACTTCTTATCGTAGACAGAAACTGGGTGTTATTTCTAGCAGAGGGTTATTCATAGACAAATAAGCATTTTATGGTTTGGAGAAGCAAACAAATAAGAGCAACCACAACAAACTCCCTTCTGCATCAATGGTCAACCAGTGAAGGCTGGCTGTATAAAGTGTAGCATCAATGGCAGTGTCCCAGCATGACTTCAGCCTGTTGGCTGGAACACGTAATAGAGTGTCTCAGTAACCTATTTTGGATTTCTCTGCAATAATTTATTCCAGTGCTCTATACAAAGACTTTTTGTAAGAAACATTGTTAAAAATTAAAATTTTAGTAACTAATATTGTTTAAATAATCTGGTATGCTGTTTAGATATTGATTTGCTTCATGCAATGGAACCAACCTCTAGGCAACTCATTGTAAAATATATTCTATAAACATATATTAATGCAAGGACATGTTAGTTTCAAGGGAATAGTTTGAAGTAAAGTAAATATCTTGACTATATGAAGACATAACTAGAATAAAATGTGTGTAATTTATTGATATCTCTAAGTGACTTGTGCAGGGTATGACAGGACACATATTTAAGTGCATTTAATAGCCTAATCTGATCAGAATAGAAAATGGCATATTAATGCATTACATGACAAGTGAGTATTAATATGAGAAGTTCATAGGATTCAAGTGATGTTCAACACTATTTCCCTATCATTTTTTGATTCAGTTCAGCTGATTGAAACTATTTTTCATTAGGGTTGGGTAGGCAGTTGCATTAAATTTCTCCATAAAGAAAATATATATTAGCTAAAAATATGGGTTGATGACAGTTTGCAATTACCTATATTAGAAATTTTCATCATAATTGAACCCTGATACAAACAGACCTTTCTGCTACCTATGAAAATGTTTCATATCATGGAGTTATATATCAGTGACAAGGCGTAGGCCAGTGAACAAGTCAGTTACATTCATCATAATAAACACTTTTTATTAGGAACACATTTGGTTCTTCTAGAGGGATATAGTTGACAGAAACAACCTTGTGTATATTACTGTTACTTATTTCAGGATTTGAGTTGTAAATGTAGAGATGGATAAGAATGATAATTTAGTCAGCCAACTAATTGCATGATCATATTAATCATGATGTTAACATTTTCATGAATAAATTTCTATTCAATTATATTTCAATTAATCTAAAAAATGATAAAGAATTTGGAGGAACTTAATCAAACAGACGATCTTGTTAATTAGTTGTTTAGCTCTAGGCCAATTCAAATCAAACTGACCTAAGATCAAAGACATTCTAATTGTGACTATTACATTCTTTTAAGAGCATTTAGAAAAATCTTAGGAAATTTGGCTGCTACTTTTATTATATCAAGTGATCATGTAGGCATATTAAACTGGGATTTATGATATAAAAGAAAAAAATATGGCTCTTATACAAAATTACGATGGAATGCTTTAATTCAAATATGAATACTTTTTAATGGGCAGTTTCAAGTGAAAATGACTGGCAGATTGTATCAGGTAGATTGAGTTGAGAAAATATCTTTCTGATGTATAACTGAAGCAATGGTATAAAGCCAAAGACAAATTCCTAATTTTCAACACTATAAAGAGGAAGAACAGTTACAGATAAAGATTTAAAACAACCAATATAGAAAATGTAAGGCAGAATAAGTTTTAAAAAATACAACTGGATCACAATATACAGTATTAACTGGAACTCCACTTAATATCTACCATAGATTATAGCCCAGTAGGCCTGATAGAAAAGAAGAGTTTTAAAAAATCCTTTAAATTGATATATTTGGATTATTTCTCAATGGCAGGGCAGTATAGTGGCAGAATCATTAGAATATTAATTAGACAACATTACTTATGGTATTTATGGTATAAAATAAAATACCAGTAATGCACTGAGATAATTGCTGGCCTTGTGCCAAAAGTAGAAAATTATTTATGGTATTTAGCTACAGCCCTTTTCACCCTGAGTTCAAATCCTACTGTGGTGAACTTTATCTTATCTCTTCCAGGTTGATAAAATAAAGTATCAGTGAAGTCCTGCATTCAATCTAATCAACTTTTCCTTCCACCACATTGCTGGCCTGGTGGATAACAGTGATGGTGCTGTTGTTGGTTAGGCTCAAGTTAGGCTTGACTTAAGCAGACCTATGATTAAATGTGTTACATCCATGACTATCCAGTCTTTGTATGAGAATGCTATGCATTTACAACTTGTGTCCAATCTATGGCTCACTGTATAATTCTGAAAGGGCCTCAAAGACAACATGTGTTTCCCCAGCTTCAGTTATCTATAACAGTACTGAACATATGAATTTTAGAAGGGCTGAGGAAAAGTACTCAGGAACACCCTCTGCATGAAAATCAAATGGTACATGCAGTACTAACAATGCAATGAGAAATATTAGTTTCTTACTCTAAGAGCTTTAGGTTGGACTCACAATCAGACAAAATATTCTTATGGTCAATTCACTCTTAACATTCTGTATCCTACAAAACTGTATTAACAAGACTCTTGAGAAGTACAACACAAAAATGTCACATTGAAAATTGAAGACTTTAGTTTACTCCAAATTTTTACAAAGGTCTGTCCACTAGTTTAAATATTAACATTTGAATTATACCCATTTAGAAATATTTTCTACTAAATCATTGTAGGATAGTAAGAGTTAAGTAAACAATACTCAGATAATTATGAAAAAATATTCTGAAAGATAAATATATTAAAATTCTGAAATAGTTGAAGTGAATGCATGTTTGTAGGTGAATCCAAGTTATCGGCAAACGTTTTGTATCCAACTAGCTGAAATTTTGCAAAGTGGCACATATCTTCAAAGAGAAAGAAGGTCATAGGATAGTAGGTAATAAAATACTCAGGCAAAGCCAGGTACTGCAGCTAGTGATTATTATAAATGCATTTAAATCAGCTTAAGCTAATATTTCTCATTGTCAGAGATTGCCATTTTAGTTTCCTATTAAATATTTTGAAGAGACAATGGCTTTTGTTCAGAAAAGCAATATGGCTGTTCAAAGAACATGTATTACTTGTATTTTGGGTGACCATAAATTGATTTTAGTCAATTTATGACAATTTTTTTAATGAACTTCTTGGTGAGTAATATTTAATAGTAGTTATAAAATATTTAGTTTTGTTGTAGTGTGTCATTTTGGCCTAAATGGCCATAAAGCTTGTACACATACAGCATTAACTGGATTTCATTTGAAGAAATATTTCATACACAGTATGCATTCATGTATATATATACAACTATATTTCTGTTCATTTTTGTGAAACAATGAGCTAACAAGAAGGCTCCAACATGGTTGTTAAACCTGCTAGAAACAGCAACCAACTCTACTTCATTTCCTCTTACATGCTTAAAACAAGGAGCCCATACCAGCATGGAATACAGACATAAAATTATGATGGTGATGACAATGGAAAATGTAGTCCAAAGTATACAAAAAGATGCAATGGTGATGGCTGGAACACTTTATCATAGGTCTGCTCAATCAGGGTTGACCTAGGGTTAAACAACATAAGGTTGCTTTAAAAAAAACCCCTCAAAATAACATGCAATAGAAATAAATATATAATATAGTTGTAGAAGAAACTACAACACAGGTGGACAATTGGACAATTTCATATAGTATAAAACAAAATGCTTTATGGTATTTGTTCTGGCTTTCTGTAATCTGAACGCAAATCTTGCTGAGCTCAACTTTGTCTTTTGTGCTTTTGAGATTGATAATATAAAGTATTAGTCCAGGGCAGTGGATAGGCAAATTTACTAAAGTATCATTTAAGATGTATTTGTTCTGGTGCTTTGCCTTCTGAGTTCAAATCTTGCTTAGGTTGTAGACTTAATTCATTGCCTGGATTAACACCCCCATCTAGCCCTTGTTTGCCTTTAGCTGAATTCACTGTTGCAAGAATTCAAGCTAGGTCTTCAGATAATTTCCCTCCCCCTTCCCTCAATCTTAAACACTTGAAAGGATGAAACAAAGTCAACCTCAGCAGGATTTGAAATCAGTAGGCAAAAAATCCCAACTAAATACCAGTACACTACTGACCTAGGGAATAGCACTGACTAAACAAAAACCTGCATTCCACAATTAATTTAGGTTACCTCCCCTGTCATTTTTGACTGGAATTAATCATTTAGTAAATTATTGTGCTCATCAATATTTACTATAGGTTTAATAAATAATTGTTGCAATGATTGACAATACCAAGGATAGCCAAACGTGCTTTACATAATATTTGTGAATTTGGTAGATTAGTTGAAGTCTATGGTTGTGTCGTTAAGATATGATTCAGAGCCACATGGTTTCGGGTTTGGTCTCACAGCATGGTACCTTGGGCAAGTGTCTTCTACTAAAGCTCCAGGTTGACCAATGCCTTATCAATGGAATGAAATTTGGAATATGGAAAATGTGCAGAAACTCATATGCTCCCCACCCATTTATATATATATAAAGTTTGAGTTAATACAACCATATAAAGGCAAAGAAAAATGTTAAAGCTCAATGTGATTTTATAGTCCTCAGCAAGATAGATTAAAAACAGTTCAAATCTAATAGGTAAATTTCAAATCACAGTGTTACAATCTCACAAAGCATATATCTATATATAAAGAACAAAGATTTTAATTAAAGCATTTAATGACTTGTTAGACTAACAAAAATATTCCATTTCTGTTAGAATAACTCCTTCGAATCGATCAAATACAAATAAATACCTTATATGTTCGAGAATTCCAGGGGAGAAAAATTGAAAGATGTAACCAATAGCATGCAAATATTGTTGGGAAAACGTTAAAATTTATGGAAATCTAAAGATATATGTGTATGTGTATATATATGTCATCATCATCACTTTACGTCCGCTTTTCCCTGCTTGTAAGGGTGGGACGGGAACTGATTCTGGCATGATTTCTACAGCTGGATGCCCTTCCTAACACTAACCTCATTTACAGTGAGTGCTGGGTGCTTTCTTGCCGTGGCACCTCCACGACCACTTTGCAGTGGAATGATAGGGACCCCAGTCCCTATCATCTCATTTCTACAGCTGAGTAAACTGGAGCAATGTGAAATAAAGTCTCTTGCTCAAGGAAACAACACATCACCCGGTCTGAGAATTAAACTCACAACCTTTCGATTACAAGCCAATGCTCTAACCACTAAGCCATGTGCCTCCATAATATATATATATACACCGTCTAAACCCACGCTAGCGTGGAAGATAGATGTTAAACGATGATGATATATATATATCATCATTTAAGGTTCACCATCCCTGCTGGCAAAGGTTTCAAGTTGGTACTTAATCAGAGCTACAAACCTCTCAGGAAACTGAGGGCCCACATCCTGTTTATATGTTCCTACACTAACAAATGCACTGAGTGCATTTAATGATACCAACACTGTCACTGAATCTCAGATTTAGGTAAATGTTACACGGGACTGAACTGCTCAGCCACTTACATGTTCATTTCATGAGCCAGTTGTTTTCTATCGATTGATCAATGTGATGGAACACTCATCAAAATCGATGGTGATCCATTCCTTAGTTAATTAAATCAACCTTAATAATTCAGTAGCAGTTTATTTTATCAACCGCAAGAAGGGATACACAAAAGTCAACCCAAGTGGAATTTGAACTGAGAATATGAAAGATCACAAGTCACTTTGTCAGACACTCTACCAGCCTAGTCATTGGTGATGTTGAAAAGTAGACATGTCAATGTCAGAATGAATTAAACTACACTACTGCTGGCTGCACTTAGATACTGTCTTGTGTATAGATGGTTGGATGGTAAAACTGTTTCTATTAAGAGGAGAATAAAAAATATTCAGAGTCATCAATGTTAATAGATGCTTTATATTGACATATATTAGAGACAACAAGTAGACAAGTATTGTCAATTAAATTATATCAAAATCTTATATATTTCTTTTGTTAGATTCATCTCTTTGCAGCTTAGCTTAAAGATATTTCTCAAAGTACTCTTAATGTTTTGAAATTAATGTTAATTGAAAACTCAAGCTGAAGAGTCATAACTAATTGCTGCTGTTACTGTTTAGCTCTATGTAGGCCAGTCCTAATTAAGCAGACACATGATCAAAACATTCCAACTGTGACCATCTCATTTTTTTTCAGCAGTATCTATGACTATATTATCTATGCCCTTTAAGCCTTTAGCATTTAAACCGGCCATATCCAACCAGAATTCTTACCCCTTTCTGTTCAAATCAGCCCCTCATACTGACATTAAGGTATTGTTCTCAAAATAAATATCAAAATCTCATGGATTCTATATTAAGTGAGATAATTATGTAAGGTAAAGCCATTGCTGTTATAATGCATTAGTTTATAGGGCAGATGTCTCATCTTTGATAGTACAATGACAACAGCTCTAAATATGTTTCAACCTTATTAGTCTTAATCAGCAAAATATAAAACCTGACTGTCATTACCTCATCTTTGAAATGTCAGATTTTTGCTGGTACTTTTACTTTTTCGATAGCAAGTAATTAAAAAATTCACATTGACACAAAACTACTACTACTATTACTATATTGACACTAAACTATTGCAGCTGCTATTACTACTATTAACTATTTTGTTACCATATTTCTCATGAAAGACGGCCCATAATTTTCAAATCATTTTGAAAATAAAGGACTTAGTAATATAACTATCTTGAGCTCAAGTTCTACCGAGGTCAACTTTCATCCTTTCAGGGTCAATAAAATAAAGCACCAGCAAAGTGCTGGTGCCACTATAATCGACTTTCTCCTCCTTTGCAAATTGCTGGCATTCTGCCTATATTAGAAACAAATATTTAGCTGTTTGAAATATAACTAAATGGGATGCCATCCAGGGCAGCCTGGCTTCAGACAGGCTCACGCGCCAGCTCGACCAGAACCGCCTAGCCCGTTTTCATGCGGCCTCCAAACTCCCCGGTGGTGCCTGGCTCCATGTCTTGTCCTTCTCCTCCACTGGCATGCAGCTAGATAACAATAGCCTGCACATCGGCATTTCCTTGAGGCTTGGCCTCCAGATCTGCGAGCCACACCAATGTCGCTGTGGATCCACCATGGTCTCTTTTGGCCTCTACCCGCTTTCCTGTCGCCACAGTGCCGGCCACCTTCTATGCCATGCTGCCCTCAACAAGGTCATAAAGCATGGCTTGGATGCTGCAGGCTTTCCTTCCCAGCTCGAGCTAGTGGGGCTGGACCAAGGGGCTGTGTCCTCGGCCTTAGGGCTACCTCCCTACTCACCACCATAGGCGCTGAGCTAGCCAGCTGCGAGTCTCGCGAGTTGGAATGACTTTTCCAGTGTGTCTCTCTTGCTATCCTTCAGGGAAACGCCTTCTCCATTCTGGATGCCGGGGCTGTGGGGAGGCCACCAATATGATTGACTGACTTGTCATTTTATCAGTCAACTGTTGCTGTCACTAAATGGTTCTTACATAACATTGATGAAAGGTTCATGTAAATATAAACACTTTAAAACAAATGTTTTTAAATCATAGCATCAAGGGTTGTTTCAGGCAATATAATATCAAAAGTGCTAAATATATCAGTCGTTCCTTTCGTCAGAGTTTTACAATTACTATTATTGTTATTCATCCATTCAACAATGTCAGCCCGATTTTGACTTCTGGGTTATGCTGTCTCACCTCCCATAATATTTTGGGGATAACTTTCCATTTCACTTCATTAAAAAGGCTGAGGCTTCTTGTTTTACTCAAAGATTAGACTTTAATATTGCCCCTCTCTCTCTCATATATATATATATATAATTAATACAAAATGAAAACCAAGGTTGTTATTTAAATTACTTCTTTAATTCCTACAATTGTTTCTAAGGAAATAAATGTAGTGCCAGTACATAGAATCAATCAATTAATCAGTCCAACAATTAATAATTTAAATGGCACTCAAGCAAAAATCCCCATTTCATCAGGAAAAAATAGATACATTGAGTTCTTAACGCACCCAGAAGAATAAAAGTAAAAAGTAAAAATGTAAAAGCAAGCTTTCAAAAAGTGAAGAGAACATGTAAAGAATATTGAGCTCCTATGTGTGTATACTGGTTTTTAGACAAAGTACAGCTTAGTTAATAAGAGGTGGCTAAAAGGATTGATGATTGGAAAGTTAGCATCCGTATGTAAAACAGTGCATCAAAACAACACAACCAAATGATGCTAGCAGAGAGAAGGAGGTAACAATGATAATGAATGATTAAGCCTTTATAGCCAGCCTAGAAGACAACCAACAGATGCCAGCATAGAAAACTGGAGGGAAGAGTGATAATGAATAATTAATCCGTCATAGTCAACCTAGTAGACAACCACTTTTGGGTGACATTTATCTACTAATACTTATTTACAGACTTGCTCCATTATAACTGAAATTGAACATATTGTCATATCCTATTGATTGCTAGTCAGGTTATCAAATTTTAAATTATGAGTGGCTTTATTTAATTTTCAATAGACTTAGAAACCCATTCAGACTAAGTATGTAAATTTGAATACCTATTATTCTATCATAGACACAGAAGTTGTGTGCAGAAAGTAACCCAATATAGTTTATATGTGTATGTATGAGTTTCTTACACATATAATGAAACATTCATTTTACTCAATAGGCACAGGTATTACTATGAGGTTAAGAAGTTTGTTTTATAACTATATTATTACAGTGTCAACCCTTTTCTATATGTCCACACATACATGTTTTATATTTACATTGTGAAATCTTTTCAAAACTGGTCACTTAAAGTTTAAACAAACAGCGAATATGTATTAATTTGAATCAATGTTGGAATAAATCAATGCAGAAACTGACTTTAAAATTCTTGATTGTTCTTAACTTCTCTTCACATATGTGTAGATACACACCTAACTTATGTTAATTACTCTGAACATTAACTTATTGATTTCTTCTCATTGAAGTGCTTCGTGGCTGCCTCCAAAAAATTGATTGCAAACCTGCTACTCTCACCTGCAACTTTAGTTTATACTCACTATTATTATTATTTGGATTGGCAGAGGGTCGGACGCCATGCTTTGCAGCATAGAGTTTCGTCCCCTTTCGGTCTGAGTTCAAATCTTGCCGAGGTTAACTTTGCCTTTCATCCTTACAGGGTCAATAAAATAAAGTACCAGTAATGCACTGGGATAATTGTTAGCTTTGTGCCAAAAAGTAGAAACAATTATAATAATAATTATGTATATATATATATATATATATATATATATATATATATCATTTTACGTGATATATATATATATATATATATATATATATATATATATATCATCATCATCATCATCATCACCGTTTTACGTCCGTTCTTCCACGCTAGCATGGGTTAGACGGGTTGTCCTGTTGTGGGCAGTGTCTGGTCGGCTGACCATGCCTTGCTCATACAGGAACTGATCTGGCTTGATTTCTACAGCTGGATGCCCTTCCTAACACCAACCTCATTTACAGTGAGTGCTGGGTGCTTTTTCGTGGCGCCTACACGTCCACTTTACAGTGTGGGCTGGGTGCTTTTTTGCCGTGGCACCTCCACGGCCACCTTGCGGTGGGGGGGGGGCATATTGTTTATATGCTTCAGCATGTACCCATGGGAGGTCGGGTACCCTGTATTACTGCGTGACGCCAGAAGTCACGGTCGTGTGTCATTGACTTTGAGAGGTGTAGTTGGGTAAGGTCGGCTTTTATCACCTCATCCCAAGTCATCTTGGGTCTCCCCACTCCGCGGTTTCCATCAACTTCTAGTGCTCTGCACCTTTTTATGCAGCTGTCATCCTTCATCCTTCATATATTTATATATTAAGGATATACAGCCAACCCTAATTTTACATATAAGTGTGTGCGTGTGCGCGCATGTACGCACGCGCGCACAATCTCATTCCTTTATGATTGCTTACCTTGCTGGTATGAGCTGAACTGGCAAAGCACTACCACATTTATACAATCCATTGCTGGTTTCTTTTCTATGGATGAATCATTAAACCGTTTACAGAATGCACTGGATGGATTTTATGGAGCCAACACTAGAAAGTTTGCCTCATCTCCTCATATCTGCATGCGTGTGTTAGGACCTATGGTGCTTATGCTTACTGGTGTAACCTGATGTATTGAGTTGTGTCTACGGCAAAATGTAATTTTTGCAATTTAATAAAATAAATACTGGAATTGATATGATCACCCAAAATTCTTGAAGGTGAGTCACAAGCATGACTGCCATCCAATGACAAGTAAAGAATAAAATAAATTATGGGTGGGGATGGACAAAGGGAGCAATTACATACTTGTATGTATAACTTTTCAATTTCAATTACTTACATCGAGATGACATTGATATGTAAAATTCGGGTTTGCTGTGTACCCTAATTGTTTCTGTATAAATAATTTCCTGGTGGCCCCACATATAGAACATGTCTTGAATTGCTAATATAAGGGCCTCTGATCAAACTCAACTTTGTTGAATTCATTAGTCCTTATAGGCAGGTCATATTTTTGTCCTTTCAGGGTGCCCTGAAGAGCAAATCTCTAGGATGCTGGTTGGTGGTTTTCTAACTGACATGCTGACCATAAAAGAAACAGTGTTGTTTTACATGATTATCCGTAGATCATTTGATTTGACCAGACATACACTGAAGTTCTACTTCAAAGAAGCAGAACTTCAGAAATCAGATAGTCATCCATCTGCACAACAACCATACTACTGCATTACATTGTCTAAAACAATACATCTGGAGGAGATTTAGTAGTTAGCCTCAAGATACTTAAGTAGGGCATAGTTCTAGAACTATGAACAATTTACTTTCAGTCTGTGCCAAAATAAAATTGTAGCTGATATTGATTTCTCTGAATGAGGAACATGGCCAATATTTGTATAGGAAGTTCATGTAATTAATAGAATTGACCTCATATATTGTTGACATTTTATTGACCTGAATGGTAGGGAGCACAAAAAGAAAACATTATGGGTCAGGTTGTAGAAATAAGGGAATACAAAGAGATACACTTATATTGTTGTTATTGTTTAGTTCCAGGTCAGCCATGATTCAGTGGACCTATTCCAGCTCTGACTACTCATATTTTTTCTTGTATATCAGAGACCATATTGTCCTTTAACCCTTTAGCATTTACATTACTCTATATTTACTGTTATATTTTCATGGTAAAGGCTTTACCTCACATAATTACCTCATAATATCAAATTTATGAGATTTCGATATTATTTTGAGAACAATACCTTAACATCAGTATGAATGGCTTGTTACAGCCGGTTTCAACAGAAAGAGGCGAGAGAATTCTGGGTGGATACGGCTGGTTTAAATGCTAAAGGGTTAAGACAGTACAGTGTCATTTAAGAGAGATTTAGCTGTTATTTCTAATAGATCAAGAAATTGTATAGAACTATTTTATTTGCTCATTATCCATTTTCTAGAAGAAGTCTATGTAATTAGTTTCATGTGGGATAGTTTGACATTAGCCATCACATGCAGCGCATCAAAGACTAAAATCCAAGACAGTTATGATTAATATTGGCATGTATGTGTGTGCTGCACCTGTTTCTCTCATGCTCCTAAGTAAATTTGAACTGAATTCAGCAAGCTTCTAGAACAAAAAACAAACAACATCCATTATCTTTTCCACTATGACAAGCTGCACACATTCAACACCATATTTCTAATGAAATATACTGCATATGATTTTCAAAAAGAAACGTTTGGAAGGATTTAGAAATAAAAATAATTTTTTCAATTGGTTCTTACACAAAATATAAACACTTTAAAATATACAACCTTGTATCACAGATCCAGAGCTGCTTTTATTTAAATGAATTTGCACATGGTCTACTACACTCCCGGTTTGTTATACAGGGAAAATAGTCAGAAGAGAAAAATGTTTACACTTAAATAATTGATGTTAATAACATGTACATGTATTTAACAAAGTAATTGAAGATTTGAATTTATCTTATGGATCTCCAGCACTGTCTAAATTGAACCCCAGAAGTTCTTGCAGCCCAAACTGGGAACTGGTGAGCTAGACACAGCTAAGCATGATTTTAAAGCAATTTAGGAACCTAAAGCTAATGTTATCATCATCACCATCCTCATTTTAACATTTCACCAAATCATAACTTTTTCAAATCATAACTTCAGTCAACCGAGTATTATAAATTTATCAATGTCAAAAGAAATCGATTTATCTTCTTTCTAATCAATAAAACCAAAAAGTAAACTCAAAACACCATGAGTGACATTTGATAATTATAACATTTGTGAAAATTCTATAATACTGAATACATTGTTGATTTTCTTCAGAAAATTTATTAATTTTGGGCACAATTTTTAAAACTTGATACAAACCATGCAAAGATATCTATGGTAGCTTCAAATTGTTATGAGAAACATAAATGATAATTGATATTTGCAGCACAGTAGTAAAGTTGTAAAACAAAACATTTGAAGTGTTTTTTTCTTTTTATAAAAAAAAAAAAAAAAATATGATATATACACTCCCCACACATACACACACCCATCCACACACATGCCATGAAATATCTAGTCTCAAGTTCTATAATTGTACCTATTGAACAATTTCACCTTAGTCTGTGCCAAAATAACTCACTTGCCACAACTAATATTGACTTCATTGAACTCGGAATATGGCCAATTTTGTATAGGGAGTTCAGGTAGTTTATAGAAATAACCTTAATATAGCCTTGACATTAAATTTATTGATCTTAGGAAGGGCATCAATGAAAACACTGATCATCGATCTGAACAAAAGTTGAACTTAGAATGTCAAAAGCTCTATTTGAACAATATTAACCCTTTTGATACCAATCAACCTGACATTGTTGTGCTAAGATACATCACTCATTTCTAAAATTTATATTTTAATCAAAACCTATCATAATTTTATGTAAAACTATTTTAAGTTATGAGCCTAACACCGGCTCAGAGTATGGCGAAGTCGCAGAGCAAAGCGTTCCAGTCATTGCTTTGGAATTTGATTTAGATTTCAAATTTAGAAACCGCTTTCAAGTGTTGTGTTTTCATGTTTGCTATAGTATCCGTGAGAAGCAGGAGGATGTAGTCTATAGTTTATGTTGAATACTGACAGGTGGAAATAATTAAAAATAAGAATATTTTAATTTATTTCTACAATAATGTTCAACATGTACGTAAAAATGACATACGAGATTATATGTATGAGTATGTTGTGCACTGATTGAATTGACTTTCCTCCTTTCCTTCAAATTGCTGGCCTTGTGCCAAAAGTAGAAAATTATATACTCTGACAACAATAAGCAAATATCTTAAACCTCCAGCAGTTAAAGTGACTTTGTACATGATATATTAAATGTTCTATTATGTACCATATTTCATTTGTTATATAAATATTCTTTGAAGTATTACCTAATATTGTATCTTTATGAGTTATTCACTTCATAACAGTTTACATAAAAACAGTTAAAAAATATTAGAATATTTCAGACTAAAATTTCAAATACTCCACTGTAATGACTCACAAATGAATTTGTTTATATGGTTCATATCAAACTGACAAGATCAAATGAAGTAAGTCACAACATGTCAAATTATCCACAAATATTGTTTGTTGAATAAGAGGTAATACTTTGAGTGACATTTAAGAAGTACAGGCAATAAGTTAATTTATTTTTACTGACGGTAAATGAACAGAGATTGATGAATAATAATGTGAACTTAATGAAGAATTTAAAACAAAGTGGGGAGGGGGGTGGAAATAACTAGTGATAAACTGGATAAATTAATTATGTTTGATTAATTAGTAGTAATAATTAATGGTTGATTATCTTTAGGAAAATACACCACCACATATATAAATTTCAAAAACGAAGTTAAGCTTTTCATGAACCTTTAGGTTTCAATAAATCAGAACTTAATTTTGGGCAATGCAGAGTGTGGTAAATAAAGAACCAATCCTTTACAGGTGCTTAATCTTTGTCTCAAAACTATCTACATTACACAGTGAGAAGAGCGACAAGAGATCATTCACAGCATTCGTTTCTCCAGAAATGCTGAAGAGTTGAACAAAAGGTTAGCTATCTGTTCCTTAGAAAAAGTGAGCAACCTGATGTGCAGTGCAGCACAGAATGAAAATAAAGTGTAAAGATCATAGATGGATTTTGTCCTGAACACAATGCTAGTCTACAACAAGTTAACTTCCTCCAAATATTTACTACATATTTACAGAAACAAAGTAAATTCTAAGATACCACCATAGAGATGTTTATTTTATTGACCCTAAAAGGTCAAAAGGCAAAGATAGAGGGATTTGAGCTCTGTATCCAGAGAGCTGAAACAAATAACGCAAACCGTTTTGTTCTACTCTTACAACTCAGCCAATTCAATGCCTTGTTAATATTTGTCAAACAGTATACAACAATATATCTTGCAAAGAAAATTTTGTAGTCAACTGAATTAAACAGTATATTACTGGTATTTCTGTCATCAAAACGGACAAGGTAATGTTTTAAACTGTAAAGTAGAGCCATAGCAAGTGGGATGGCAGTTGTCCTCTGAGTACAACTAGCCTATCAAGATTGTTAAAGTAGGGGCACCAAAAATCTTTAACCACCCCCAATTGGCAACAAGAGTCCACGATACACCACTAATAGTGTGCAGGCGAGGGGAAAAGTGGGAGTGTATAGTTGATTGAATCTACCCAGTAGTCAATTGAGGGACATACATTAATTCAGTTGAGGTCTCTCTCACACACACACACTATGGCAGTAGATCTAATCTGATGTCTGCTTTAATACCATCACAGGGTCATTGGTGTCTTTGCCAGAGTTCATTCTTTTGCAAGTGTTCAAGCCAAGTTTCTAGTTTGAAGATATTTTCCTCTCTCTCTCACCAGTCCTAGAGTTTCTAGAAAGGGGTAATGGACACTGATATTTCTTCCATAAAAATAAACAAAAAAAAAAAAAGTGCAAGGTTGTATAGCGACCTATTTTTTAACAGGCAATGTAGGACAATTCCTCTTCAGCACCAGATCAAAGCTGGCACTGTTATTGGATACTACACTGCACAACAGCATTAAAAAAAAAAAAAAAAAAAAAAAAAAAAAAAAGCACCAATGTAATCTTTTATATTGATCTTGCAGAATAGATTTCTTCAAATACCGAAGGGGAAAAGAAAGAAAGAAAAATCATTTTACGCAATGAGCAGACTTTATAAGTAAACAACACATGCACACACACACCACACACTAATCTCAACTACATACATCTCATATGCACCAAACATACACCACACTACACTTATGTCATACACACACACACAAGTGCGTATATTACTGAATTATTTTTTTTTCTTTATCATAGCTACATACAAAAAAATAAAAAAATCTGAAATAAAAGCAAAACTTTTACTTCATTAAATATCCCTTTATAAAACAAATAAAATAAATGTAAAATAATTTTTGAAATCTAAAAAATAAATGTGTCAAATGAAAATATAAAAAATATATATACAATCGGAAAATGAAAAGAAAAATTAAATTAACAGCAAGAAAATCAATTTGTTGTTAATCAATATATTTTGATACTGAAATTGTTCCAATATATTTGACCCCAGCCCTTCCACCTTAAAAAAGAATTCTAATATATCTGGACAGATATCAGCACTAATATATCTTAAACATTTTTATAAATTAGGAGTTCAACATTAAACTAAGCTAAAATTTGACTTTTAGTCTAAGCTGGTTGATTTGGCAGATGTTTTAGAGCATTGTATAGAATGCATTGCATTAATTACTCTATTATAATTAGTAAATTAAGAATTTAGAGGGATTTATTAAAATAGTTAATAATTTTATTATTAAAATCGTTTTTGTAACATAACTTAAATTGTTATTTTCCAAAATTATTTTGGAAGGTTTCAATTTAAACAGAAACTCTTTAAAATGGGTGAGTTTCAACTTAAAGAGAAACCTTTTAAAATGGGTGATTTTGTTTCACACAGGAAAGAGGCAGTTTGGGTTAAATCTAGTGAAGATAAAGGAAATAGCTAAATAATATACTTGACTGATGTAATTGCATATTGGTAAGATTCCTCTGGATTTTGTAAATCACTGAATTTCTTGATGTCATTTCACATGTATTTAACCTAAGAACAAAGCCAGCAATATGGTCTAAAAATAGTCAATTATAATGACCCAGTCCCCAGTATTTGACTGGTACTTTATTTTATCTACCCCAGAAGGACGAAAGGATTTGAACTCAGAATGTAATGAGCCAAAACAAGTATTACAAGGTATTTTCTCTGACAATCCTATTGTGAAAGGTATGAATGACATCTTTCTCCCCACCACATATTTCATATTTCTTGCCTATTAAGGGTGATATGAAGGGCAACCAGCCATAGAAAGGTTGCCAAAGGGTTGGGAGGACACTTCAGTTGTGTCAAGGACATGACAACCTCTCCAGTGCTCTCAATAAAATGAGATGCAAACATCCTGGCCTGTACTGACTTGGTTTATGCAGATCTGTTCCACTCTTCCTAGCAGGGAAAGTGGATATAAAACAATGAAGATGGTGTGGCTCCGTAACTCCAAATGGAGTTGGAGGGGCACCATAGTGGCATATGGCATTTCTTGGGCATTTTAAAAACTTGACGGAACCCATTCCACTCCAGGTTTGAACACAGCAGATTTATTCCAGAGAAGAATAGAGAGAGAGAGAGAGTGGGAAAGAAAATGAGAAAGCGATATAGGGGGAGAATCGACCCCAGTATTAGATTTGTATTTTTTTTTTATCGAACTCAAAAGGATGAAAGGCAAAGTTGACCTCGGATGGATTTGAATTCAGTGGGCAGAGAGCTCGAACAAATATTGTAAAGCATTCTATCCGACATTCTAACATCTGCCAATTCACCACCTCCAGCAAATTTCTAACTCAATACTATATTGGGTAGGATTTCAGTTTATTATATCAACCTCGGTTCTTGGTAAGCATTTATTTCATTAGACTGGAAGGATGAAAGATAAAATTGACTTTGGTGGGATTGCAATATCAGTAACTTAATACTTCAGGGTATTTGGCTTGACACTCAACCCCTGTCACCTGGGATGTGTGTTAAATCTACTGAATCAAAAAAATTGATGACTGGTACTGATTTTTATCTACCTAGAAGGATTGAAATGCACAGGCGACACAAAGGATTTGACTGCAGAATGCAGAGTAATATTTTATTTATCACATTACTAGAGACTGAGTCGAGATTGGGCCTATTGCCTTTATCCAAGGTTGGCAACAGAGGACAATTCAGACATTTTCTGTGGGCCTTGGATCTCTCCAAATTTTTATATGTAATATATGATGTAATATACATGCAGGTCAAAGGCAAAACTAAAAGTCAAAAGCAGATATTACAAAAAAGTTGTTGATCCCTGGTCAAAACAGACCTGCATATGCCATCTAGAATAAGCCAATGATAAGTAAATATTCTTGATGGAATTAATTCTAAAGTATGTTACATAATAGTTATTGTTGTAAGGTAAAGCAGTTAGTAATGAAAGCCATTATCCAGTCTTTCTCCCTTGCCACTCATTTATCTAAAAAATATGTGCAGAGGAGAGAGGAATGCCAG
>OZ024740.1:105337356-105374856 GCA_964016885.1 Eledone cirrhosa
AAGTTCCTAACTAAATGTACTGTATTTGAATTAAAATTATTTTATTCTTAAGATAGTATTTATGGTTCGTATATCAAATTACGCTGGAAGATTTTAATTTAAATACAAACCCTTTGGATGGCTTTGTTTCAGAGAACCAGAGGCGGTTTAGAGTTAACCCTATCTTTTAGACTGCAATTCTCTGGACTCCTCTACATACAAACTCTGTATAGCGACCTGTCTGCGAGTGTCCGCAAGGACTATGAGCATTGCTACTTTTCCTTAGACAAAACCAGCAGCATTACGTTGTGTTGGTGGTCAATATCACTATAACCAGCAGAAGCATGGCATAATCATGTTCATAGTCATGCAGTGAGAGAGGAACTCCGTCAGTATGATTTTCTCAACTTACTACATACATACTCTGAATTAAGACAACATTTTTAGAGGTAGCACCACAGCACGCACAACTTGTGGAATCTACCACTCAAGATTTGCGACGGTCCAACTGGCTTCCATAGAATTCCTGTGAACCAAATTCCACCCACAAAGCTTTTGTCGAAACGAGATAATGGTAAAAGACATTTTCTCAAGGTTCCCAAACAAACCCCCAAACCAGTTTCGATGCAAACTTTTTCACCATACTGCCATTAAAATTCATGATTCTGTTCGACTAAACACGAACAAGAGCAAATCGAATCCAATATTTTACTAGTATAAGAGCATTTTCAATCCGATTTCCTGTTCGGAAACCAATTTCTCCGCCCATTATTAAAGGAAAACAATACACAGTGTAGTGAAAGGGACAAGTTCAGGCTATTTCAACAGTTTTCTCAGCTTCATTAGACGCTGATGCTTTCAAGACGTTTTGAACACAAAAATCAAATTCATGTAATTTAGTTGAAGCATGAAACAAAGGCATTGTTACTCTGTACAATTCATAATTCTATTCTTTACTGCTTTAATGATGGTGGAACGGCAGAATGTTTCGAGTGTCGGACGAAATGCCTTGCGATATATGTACCGGTCCTTTACGTTCTGAGTTCAAATCGTGCCAAGGTCAACTTTACCTTTCGTCTTTCCTTAGTTGATAAAGTAACAAATAAGTTGATTTAATCGACTTTGCCCTCCCCCAAATTTGCTGGTTTTGTACCTAAATTAGACACCATTATTATGAATAAAGTAATCAATACCATAATTAAGGTAGGGCGGTGGATTGGTGGAATCGTTAGAGGGTCGGACAAACATCTTTATAGCATTTAATTCCACCGAAGTCAGCTTTGCTTTTCAGCCTTCCGGGGTCGATTTAATCGATGTCCTCTACCCCCAAATTATTGGCCCTGTGCTTATGTTAGAAACAATTATGAATAAAGTATAAAACAACTTCTCTTCCATGTTATTTAGTTATTTATTGTTTTCCAGCTATGTTAGAAGTTTACGTTCTGAGTTCAAATCCCATTGGAGTCAAGTTAATCGACAACCCCCTCATAGCCCTACGGTATTTCTGGTTTTGTGCCCAATCTTAGAAAATTATTTATCTGTTAATGATTGACATATGCTGCTGGTATTGAACATGTTTGGTTGTTCGTGAAAAGGAGCGAACTTCTAAAGCAACAACTCCCAATCTGGGGTCTACAAAGATGGCATTGGGAGTTTGAACTAAATGAAGCATTTCACGTACTTTGTTAAAAAGCTCATACACTATTAGGTGTCCCTTCTCGTCTATGTATGAACAATTCTTTCTTAATAGCTATTCTCGTTGTATAACAAATTGGGAAGGGTGTAACTATAGTGGAAGGATAAAGGCGGGAGGGGGTGCGTGATCCACTTAAATAAAAGAGTTCGCTGGCAATTAAAAGGTTTGGCGACCACTGTTATAGAAGTTCTATAAAACCTGTATTTTCCAGGTCCCATGGATACTGGATTAAGAAGGCCATTCTTTTATGAAACGGGAAGAATAAAAAATACCAACCCCACTAAGATTTCAACACAGAACTAAAAGCAACGAAGTTTCAAATATTTTCTGCCAATTCGCCCCAACTAAATTAATTTTTCACTTTACAAACTAATGAGGGAACCTCTACACCAGGAACCTCCAAGCCTCAGCCATGTACAAAAATAAATAAGTAAATAAATGAATGAATAAACAATATAAGAAAGACTAATATATAAATCAGAAACCTGTATAAACAAGTATTTTATTCTGTTATATATATATATATATATATGGGAAATGAAATTTCGTTTCATTTTTTCCGTTTATCGTTTTCGGTGCACCCGGCCGATTAACCCACTCGATATGCAAATTGGGCTACTCAGCCGTTAATATGCATAAGGTAAGTATATGCGTTCAACAATCTGGCAGGAAGGTATACGTTGCTGACGATAGCTAATAAGCTTGAAACTAGTACAGCGTTCCTTTGTCAGTGTTGAACAAACGAGCAACGATGGTTGCTAGACACTACGGCTTAAACACACCGAGCATTATAATAAATGTTCGGTGAATCCATACGTACATATATATATGTGTGCATGTATATATATATGTATATATATATATATATATATATACATACTACTGTACGTCTGTATACATATATGTATGTACGTGTACATACTTATATTTAAGTAACAGCCGTACTAAGAGTGGGAAATGAAATTTCGTTTAATTTTTTCCGTTATATATATATATATATATATATATATATATATTCTAATTTCTTATACAAATGTCAGGCTGTGGCTTAACAGCTCAATCAACACCCTAGCTAATCTCATCGATCTCTGGAGGGTTAATATCGACCAGTTTGGTGACACTTTCTCTACACGGTCACACGACATACTAGAAACTATCAACCCCTAAATCACTACCAACAGTCTTTTTTTCTTTAAAAAAAAAAAAAAAAAAAAAAAAAGGAAAAAGAAGCTTTGGACCATGACATGCCTGACTTACAATCCCCCCCCCCCAAAAAAAAACCCCGTGATGGCTATAGCTTGGACACTTGACCAGGGGACTGCTCCATTAAAACTAACCTGAGACTAATCAACAACAATCTCATTTAGGTACCAGACCGCAAAATCGCTGAACCGGTATACAACTCGTATTCAATCCCATCGGCCAGGTGTTAACGTAGTGGTGATGGTGGTGTCATCAGAACATTTTGGGCGGCTTCTCTTTCGCAAGGAATCTATTTCAAGACATTTATAAGCTATTTTCTGAATCTGAGGGTTACCATTGAAAAATAGGAGTGGAATGAGAGTTGCAGTGCCATCCATTGTCCCCACCCCACTAATGACGAGCCTACCTTTAAGCTTTTATCGAAAGTGACATTAAGGCAAAGCCATTTAGCTTCAATTAGGCAACGAAAATGAAGAAATTAACTAGTCTCACAAAAAAAAAAAAAAAAAAATACTATCACCTCCATCCCAATCAACGGTTCTCACCACAACTATTGTCTAATATCTTACGTTGCATGCAAACACGTTTTATCTGAATAAAACGGACAACTATATACCTATGGTATAAGGTATCTTATTCCATATGCTTTGTAGACATGGCGCTACAGTTTCTTTAAAGTCAGAGTATGTCCCATAAAACTGTCAGTTCTTTGAATGTAAACCACGTTTAAATGCTGCCTTACTCGTGGAACAGCTTGTAGATAATCGGCTATAGCTTATAGTAATAGAATATATATATAAGAGAGAAAACCAAATTTCAAAGATATATCAGGATAGAACCAGTTTAAAACTAGTTAGACCATTACTCAGAGTTCTCGATACTTGAGGTAGTAGAGTGTGGGTATATTATAAAGAGTCGGGACCCGACGGTTGAGCTCTTGCCGTTTCAACAGCTAGTTCCGGACTGTTTAAGTCCTGAAGTTGAAACGGCAGGAGCTGAGCTGTCGGGTTCAGACTCTTTATAAATATATATATATAAAGTCAGAGGACAGAGTGTCCACACACACACATTCGTAGTTAGAATTCGAGTTTATATTATTTAAAAAAAAAAAAAAAAATTTTTGGTGGGTGTGATGGGAAAAGAAAATAGGATGTTGTGGCTAGATTATTTTCCCAGCAAGTATATAAAACACGCGTCAATGTATAAAGCAAAAATGTGCTTTCAATGTGGAAGCGAAATCGGTTCATGGTTTAAGTGATAGTAAGGAGAGGGGGTGGCAGAAGCAAATATCAGCTAACAACGCCCGACAAAGATGCAAGCATGCACGCACGTATGTGCACGACTCTGCGTGCATGCAAGCACGCATGACCAGTGTATTTGAAATTTGCAGCAACTCATTATCACACTTGTTATGTCTAACGGTATTTTTGTCCAAGATTCTTCATACACCGATACACTGCCCCACCCCCCCAAGCACACACCAGACAGACACACACGTAAATATTATGCATGCACAAATGTGCATAAATATCCTTAAATGCAACACGCACTATATATATATATATTCAAATGTACCATACATGCTCGCCCACACAGAAATGGGCATGCAGACAAGACACGCGCACACGAAAACTCACAAAATGTTCACACGCACGTAAACTACTAGTATGCAAACAAGCACGCACATATTTTTATGATAGATCTATGCACATTTGCCGAATGCATGTACACACACATGTATGCACATAATTACACACACACACATTTATGCGCTATGTACGTACATGTATAAATTATACGCAGGCACACTATGTTCACACATTTTTGCAATTTGTATGCACATACACAAATATGCATACACGCATTTTCACAATATATACATAGTTACAGAAAATATAAAACCCATTCACACATACATAATAGTTATACATAGGTTAACAAACCATAACGTACATCTCTAGCACACACACACACACACACATATATATACAGGGTGTCCCCAAAAAATGCATACATACTTTGATTACCTATACAGGCAATATTTATTAGAATGCTATTGACGTGTGTATATATATTTTTGGGACACCGTGTGGGTGTGTGTGTGTGTGTGCGTGTATACAAAGGCGGAATCATAGCTATATAATAAATTAATGCATATATGAATAAATAAAGGAATTTTCTTTGCTTACCTTCCGGTGGAAAGTCATCTTCGCCGCTATCCTCAGTGACAGAGGACTGCTTCGGCAACCCAGTCTGCCATTCATCTTTCCGTCTTCCAGAAGAGGACACAGAAGATTGCCCAACTCTGTTAAGTTTGGCAAAATAGTCTGCTGCATACTGGATAAGGTTGAATGGCCGGTCTCTGAGTACAGACACGGTAAAACCCTGTAGAAGTTCTGTTAATCCGGGTGGAATCTCAAAGCTCATTGCTTCAGATACTTAAGACACAGAGAGAAAGAGGGAGGGATAGATACAGAGAGACAGGTACACCACAGACTAACAAGGTGGGGGAGAAATATATGTATATGTTTTTGTGTAAAAATAGTAGAGGTAATAAAAAAATAAATTTCTTGTTGTTGTGTGTATTTGTGTTATGTTATAAAGAAATTTAGTTTGGAGTTTCGTTTTATAATTTTAAACTGAAAATTGTATTATATATATATATATATATATATAAAATAACACAAACTGCGATACAATGAAAATGTCACTAATTACAATTCACACCATTACACCCACTTGAAAGAAAAAAAAAGTTACGAAGTTCCTTGACGAGAAAGTTAGGTTCTTATGATTAACCAAATTTGTGTTTGAGGATATAAAGACAAATATTTATATATACTTATAGAGATAGATTTTTTTAAAAGTAAAGTATTATAGTTCTAGTAAAACTAAATGAAGAAGAAATAAAAATAAAATGTGCTAAACAAAAATAAATTAAATTAGGATAAAAACATGTTATTGAAAGATTTGATAAGGCAAGAAGTATGAGGGAGTATGAAGCAATAAATAGTTCCTGAAAGTAAAACCAAGGAACTGAGAGTGAGAGAGAGAAAGTGGGAGAGAGAAAGGAAAAGAGGGAGAGAGAGAAAGAGATTAAGGTAACCGAAATATTTGGAGAATACCTTCAAAATAATATATTTCACTATAGAATTCTAACATATACAGTATGTTATGTTATGTATATATATATTAGATACATTGAAAGATATGTAAGGATGTTGGATATTACAAGAATGTGTATATATCAATAAAGATATGTAAGGTGTTGAATATTGAAAGAATGTGTGTATGTGTGTATGAATGTAAAACAAAACAAAAAACAAACGCTTCAATATTATCCGACTGTTAATATGTAAACACGGACATATACAAATATTATATGTCTGTGTTACTTTTTCAAAATACTTCTAGCTTTTTTTTTTCTTCGTCGATATTTTACTGTCTTTTGACAGCGATATTTTTTATATATACGTACATGTATGTATGTATATAATGTGTGTGTGTATATCAATATCTCCACTTCTCACCTATTTATTTTTATGTTGTTCCTTAGGCTTTCTTTTTTCTTCGCATTCGCACATTCTCTCTATCTCAACCGTTCTCTCTCTCCCTCCCTTTTCACTTTTTTTTAATTTAAATCCAAAACTTCCAGCGTCAGAAATTATAATAACAACAACAATGATGTCGATGGTGGTGATGATGATGATAATAAGGGGAAGCACGATGAAGATAATGAGCTATCCATTTACATGCAAGTCACAATGAAATAGTGCCATGGAGAGAGAGAGAGACCTTGTCAGAGGCAGAGACACGCGACAACTGAATTATAAAGTCTCTCTTCTTTCTTCCTTCTTTTCTTTCCTTCCGCGTCTTACGGCTGCTGTTGCTGCTACCGTCGTCGTCACGCCGCCACCTGCTTCTTCTACCTGTCTTTATCTGTCTGTTACTCTCCTCTCTCTCACCTCACATTCTGTTACATTTGTTTAGTTATTATCTCTCTCTTTTTCTTTCTCTCTCCTTCTCTTTCTCTCTCCTACTATAATATTTTATTAGTCGGTTTCTATCTCTCCTGTTTGTCTGTCTCTCTCTCTCTTTATATATATATATATATATATATATATATATATATATATATATATATATATATATATATATAATTTTCCAGAGTTATTAATATTAAAATACAAATATTAATAAAATAGATCTTCTTTTTATCAATTACATTTTATTATACATATTTCGGATGTACAACAGTACGTCCTCATCAGACAAAATATAATGATACATGACATACCCTGAGATGTTAAATGGTTAAGATTTAATCAAGGTAGTATTTGTATTTTAATATATATATATATATATGTGTGTGTGTGTAAGAGACTACTTTGAGTTTCTAACTCAATATATACTTTTGATATATATATATAGATAAAGATAAAGATAAATAGATAAAGTGAGAGATATATCTTTATATATCTTACTTCATGTTATTGTTGTTTAGTTATTCTCCTTATACTTTCTCTCTTTCTCAACTTTCCATTACATAAGCTGTTTTTTCTCTGCATCTCATTTCTATTACACTTGTTTAGCCTCTATCTGTCCCCCCCCCCCTCACTATTTCTTCTGCTCTCTATTTTCTATTACTCTTGATTAGTCTGTCTCCCTCTATTATCTATTACGCTCATTTCTTCTGTCTATCTGTCTGCCTCGATATTGTAACACATGTTGACCCGCTCTCTTTGTCTTTCTTTCTCTATTGCAGTCACTTCAGTTATTTTTTCTCTGTGTTTTCTCATTAGTCTATGTATTTACCCACTCCCTTAATTACTATCATTTTCCTTTTAATTTATATCTATTATTGAAAATAGCAACACCGAAAAACAAACTATCACATCTTATCTTAGACCTTTTTCTTTTTTCTTTCTTTCTATCTGTTTTTTAATGAATCTCCATCTTTCTGCGCGCACGTACATCTACCAATATCTTTCCTTTGGCACACACACACAACCACATCCATGACACACCTGTACCCTCCACTTTGACACGTCTACCCCCCCCCCCTACATATCTTTCTCCTCCAAACCATCTTTTCTTAACCTTCACACATCACTTATACCTCTACCTGTTCTCCCCTTACAAACACTTTCCTGAAGAAGGACGTCTGTCCGAAACATTGAATCCACCTCTACTTCCTCCAAGGTGTGAACCTAATATAACTGTGTACTTTTGCATTCATTCCTGTTTGTTTTGTTACATTATTAACTATATATATATATATATATATATATATATATATATATATATATGTGTGTGTGTGTGTGTATATATATGTTGTTATACTTTGGGAGGGCCATGCTGCAAAACAAATTCGTTGACTTAATATCAGCGATCTTCGTTAATTTTATTATATATATGTATATATATAACGAAGGAGGTGTGGTAAGGAACCAGATGGACCATAACGCACCAGAGTACTCAATACTTAGGGTAGTAGAGTGGGTAATAGGGAAACTGTTTGACCCCGACGACAGAGCTCAAACCGTTTCGACGGCTATTTCAGTCCAGAAATAGCCGTCGAAACGGCTTGAGCTCGGCCGTCGGGGTTAAACAGTTTCATATATATATATACATATATATATATATTATACGAGGTTCGGCCGAAAAGTTAATAGGCTGACTATGAAAAAGTGAAGCTGGAGTTGTGAAGTCTTGTACGTATTAATTTCAACTCATTTTATTAATAACTGCATTGTTTCTTTCTAGGGACTATGTTGAAAAATAAACCTAATTTGGTTATTCCATGAAAGTATCTTGGTCAGACATAAAGGCAAAGAATAATTCAAAGCCCAAATGTGATTTTATAGTCCACAGCAAGATAGGTAAAAGTCAGTTCAGGGTTTAATCCAATCGGTAAATTTCCAATCACAGTAGGATTATACCATAGAGCAATATATATAAAAAAATGAATGAAAACAACCAGGATTAAATTATATTAAATTATCTAATTGATTTACGAACATTTCTATCAATACAGTAAGAAAATACATTTGCTCTGTATTGATAACATAATTATTTACCAGCCACATGCCCGAACATCTCCATTTTGAAAACAAACAAATTTAATATACAATGGGGAAAACGTTAACACTTTATGGAAGACTAAACAGGCAATTAAAGTTTATTAATAACAAAACACCGGCAGTGATTAAATATTACTTTGCTTGACTTATGCACGTATACTACAAACTAAAATAATTGTTTCTACTTTAGCAGTATTGGTTATAGAGTAGTCGCCACTTTAGCAGGGTGGTAGAATCAGTGGTCGTTACTTTAACAGGGTAGATGATTGAAGGTCGTTAGTTGCCAGTGTGGTAAGTGATAGTATCCTCGTTGGATTATCTTGTTGACATAGACGTGAGGGAAGGTCCCTCGATCTATTTACCATCTATTTACAATATTCCTTTCGTCAGGTCGCCAATTCCAGCAGCATGGATTATAGATGTTATTGAGACACGAGTAACATAACAATGATTTCAACAGCAGTAATTAGAGATGAAATGTATGTTTATTTATATGGTTGAAGTTACAGATAAAAAGAGGTTACACAAGGGAATGTGCCATTGCGCCGTTAAGCCGGCGACGCTAAAGTGCAAATCTCACCGTTACATTATGCGTGTTGCTGGCTTGAAGTTTCCGGTACAAGAGAGAGATTCTTCAAATCTTCGCGGGGAATTTCTTCCTCAGGGCGCGTAGGGATACATCCTCTTCTACTGGCGCTGATTGGCTGAACTGAGCCAAATCACGCACAGAGAATGTATGTGAGCCCGCGGAATGTAGGTCACTACATCACCTCCGACCAGATTTTCAGCCGAAAATCGATAACGAAGAAACCAAGGACCCACATATTATTGAATCAGCAAGAACAAATGCTGAAAGAGCACATCAGTGAAAAAATAATTGAGCAGAAAGATTCATGCAAGAACAAAAAAAAAATTAGGCGCGACGGGCCGTGTTGAGCCGCTGTCAAATGACTAGCTGTTTTGTAGTTTAAACGAGACCCTCAAGGGCCTACCAGAAAACAGATAAAGTCTGACATGGGCGAAGTTGCTGTTCTTGCATTAAATGTTAATGGTAAGCGTTGTACCAGTAGCTGTGAGAAAATGATGGCCCCCAGATGTATTGTCGAATGTGCTGTGGAGCCAGGAAAAAATGGCTGGTTGCTTTTTGTAAAGAAAAAAAAGGCAAGTTTAATCTGTAGGTGGGCTGCAGTGTAAATTCCATAATTCGGGCGAATCCACAGAAGTGGCTGAAATATTGACAAGTCCAGTTCAATTTGTTGCTTTCCCAGCGAGTCGGGCAAAAACAACAAGACGGATGGCCGTCATGGACGATCAGTGTGCAACGAGATGCGAAGCTGTTTGAGTTCAGCTGCAATTAGTATTCTCGTGTTGTGGTGCCTGTTTGAATCCAGTGGATTAAGCTCTGTGAGCTGCTAGCATGTGACAGCATCTCAACCAGGTGAAAAGGGACTCGCAGAATATTACGTTTGAAGAACATATACCAAGAACAACATGTTGGTGTGTGATAAAAAAAATGTATGCATATGCAGGCATGTAAAACAGCAAAGAATGTGAATGAACAAAAACCATGAGCAAACAAATAGCAAAAGAGCACAAAACAAGTAAATGCATTCTACAAAGAAATATGTGAATGTAACAAACTGATAATTCAAAGTCAATCTAGGGGAGCAGAGAAATTGCTCAATAAGTTCAAAGTTTTTCAAAGTCAAATAGTTCACACATCACCAGTGTACAGACACTAGTTCTATCTGAAAACTGAAAAAGAAGTTTGCTAATGCCGTTAGGGGTTAGATGTATGGTGTTTTTGTGAGATTTCGTGGCCATCTTGTGTGGCATAAGGTTGTGTTGCTTATTGTTAAAGCAAAGTCAAAGTATCTTCTGTAGAGTAGCGGTCACCAAATATGGCACCCACGTCTGACACCATAATGGTGAGAAAACTACTGTCTCAATTTCTCGCGTCCCTGTGGTAACGAGACAGAAGGTATGGTGGTTGCGTCGGTAAAGTTACAAGCCGTTTTGAAATTTCCGATGTGTGGTGGTTTGCGTCGGTAAGGCTATGAAGCTGCCGCTCACTATTCCCTGTTTTGGTCAGTGGCTAAACAATGTTGTCGCTGCTGCTGCTGTCTTTGTTGATCGTAGACAGGAGTTGTCGGTAGCCATTTTGAAATTTCTTCGTGGCGAAAAGTTTTTGAAATACTGCTAATTTTTCAAAAATCTTAAAAGGAATATTTTTTTATTTTCGCAAGTTGCGAAAAGGTTGGCAACGTGGCAATAAAAGTTCAACTGAATGAAAAAGAAGGGCTGCGTTAAATTCTTACGTCGGTCACCACTTTAGCAGGGTGGTAGAATCAGTGGTCGTTACTTTAACAGGGTAGATGATTGAAGGTCGTTAGTTGCCAGTGTGGTAAGTGATAGTATCCTCGTTGGATTATCTTGTTGACATAGACGTGAGGGAAGGTCCCTCGATCTATTTACCATCTATTTACAATATTCCTTTCGTCAGGTCGCCAATTCCAGCAGCATGGATTATAGATGTTATTGAGACACGAGTAACATAACAATGATTTCAACAGCAGTAATTAGAGATGAAATGTATGTTTATTTATATGGTTGAAGTTACAGATAAAAAGAGGTTACACAAGGGAATGTGCCATTGCGCCGTTAAGCCGGCGACGCTAAAGTGCAAATCTCACCGTTACATTATGCGTGTTGCTGGCTTGAAGTTTCCGGTATAAGAGAGAGATTCTTCAAATCTTCGCGGGGAATTTCTTCCTCAGGGCGCGTAGGGATACATCCTCTTCTACTGGCGCTGATTGGCTGAACTGAGCCAAATCACGCACAGAGAATGTATGTGAGCCCGCGGAATGTAGGTCACTACACTACTTTTGGCACAAGGCCAGCAATGATCCCAGTGCATTACTGGTACTTTATTTTATCAACCCCTAAGGATGAAAGGCAAAGTTAACCTCGGCGGGATTTGAACTCAGATAATAAAATGTTATAGGAATACAAATAGAGCTTATAAGTTTAATTATACTTATTAATTGAAGTAACAACAATTAAAAGAATAACATTAATAGAACATATTAAGAAAAACAATACAAAAATTATAGAGGCTTAATTCCGTAATAAAAATATCAATCGCTAGAAGTTCTAGTTACTAAGAAACTAATAACCTAAACAACTAAACCATAGCAAAGCCCAACACTAGGCAAATTGAAATAAACATAATATATGTATGATATGATGTGTCACATATACAATGGGACTTTGTATTTTAAAATTATTTATAAAAAATTATTCTTTCTTTTTAACAAGTTTTTGTTATGCAGGCAGTACATAAAAGATACAAAGATTTAACAAGCAAAAGAATAAAATCTAATAGGTGCAGCTATGGACCGACTGAGTTGAGTTTATTGAAAGAAATGTAGAACTGTTGTTTACTTAAGTCATAGTAATGTTATAGTAACGTTAAGTGTAGAGCAAGTGTACAAACAAGATATAAGAGTCCTGTTGTTCCTTGATAATACAACCCATTTTAATAGAGGCGAAAGGATTATTTTTAAAAGAAAAGATTATAAGTGTAAGGTAAGTTAAACATATTCACACACACACATATATATTTATATATATATATATACACATACACTCTCCGAAAACTAGGAATAGATCATATACACTTCAATGGGAAGTAGTATGTAGGGCCACATCGTATAAACCTCCGAATAAATTGTGTAACCTCTGTCTTCTAGAGACCCGTACTATAATCTTTTCGAAACTAGACCTCCTAAATAGAAAATCAGATGTGTTTTCCCCATGCCAGCACCACTACCGACACTCGTTCCATACCTTTAAACCTAGCTGCTAGTATATAACAATGTCAGATTTGAATTCCTCACCTCTAGGACTTATCAGCCCCCACAGCAACACATTCTTTGATCAGCTCTTTCCTCTAGACAACTCCTATTTATCTCTAACCTTATACTCTACAATAACTATTAGAAATAAACATAAAGTTACCACCTTTTAATATAACTACTATAGCGTACATATATTATATACAGTAATGGATATATAATATGTAGAGACATTTAATGTAATATGTAATAATAAATTATATTTACATTTATAATTAAATATATAAATTAATATCATTGCATATAAGGGATTAACTTTTAACACAATATAATGTATATTATTACACAAATGATTTAACTAATTGGACATATAAACAGCTATTCATTTTTCCATAACTTATATCTTGTCCAGTAATGAATAGATAACAATCTAATGAGACCTTTAATGTATTATAGGAAAATAGACTGTATTTAAAATTAAGTATAAATATATAAAATTATGTAAAAGAGATTCACTTGTATCACAATATAATGTGTATTAGAGCAAAGAATTTAAATAATTGATACTTTCCTGTATATTTTAATTTAATTTAATTAGCTAGTTACCTCCCCTTACGCATTAGCGCCCCTTAATCTTGGATCTCATACTCACTTCCGGAAATTAAACCGTTAGAAAAACTACCTGTTGAACAACTCTAATCCATGAATAAGAATACAATAAGACCAATTTACAATCCATTGCTGTAACTAACTTAAAACAATCAATATAAACATTAACTAAAATATAATTTAACATATGTAATGGAAAAGACAACAATAACTTTGATTTTCTCAACACACACACACATTCGAACACTATCATCACATTACATCCGCCATACATTTTTAATACACTAACACATTTGCTTGGTATTTTATGTGATACATTTACCATACAGTATTTATTTATTTATTTATATATGCCTAATACCTTTGCTTGCTTCCTTATATATATGACTAACGCATGTGCACTCTCTACACGCTTGCATATGTACTGCTAGTGTCCTCATTCTTTCTCAATGCTTCTTTCTCAATGCCTCTTTAATTATTAGACTATTCTCTTGTATTATCTGTCGCATGTATTCCACTCTGTGCTTTTAATTTTAATTTGAATTTTTGTACAATTCTCGTATAATATATGACGCATCCATTACACCCTGTAAATACGAAACTGTTGTTCACAACATCAATATATATGTATCTATATGATTGTTCAGTTGAATAGGAAGTTAATTATATGTACAAACATTGATAATGCTCCGATGATTCCAGACGAAAATTTGTAAGAAATGATTGTCAGCTATTAAATGATTTGAACATAACTTTGATAATTGTGTAATTTTATATTCCTGCTCTGTAAAACACTTGATGTTCTTATATTGAGCTATTTCTCTTACTGGTAATAAGGTAGTAACAAATTACTGACCTTTCCTGTTTGTAGTTGTTTATAGTATATACATAACTATAAATAGTATGGATTGGCAGTATCAGTAGAGGGACGGACGCCATGCTTTGACGCAAAGAGTTACGTCCCTTTACGATCTGAGTTCAAATCCCGCCGAGGTTAACTTTGCCTTTCATCCTTACGGGGTCGATAAAATAAAGTACCAGTAATGTACTGGGTATTTGCTGGCCTTGTGCCAAAAGTAGAAACAATTATTATTATTATATAAATATATATATATATATAAATATAAACGAAAGAAAATCAGTGATGCATCTGAACTCAATTTATTGTGTGTTATAACACGCAATAAATTGAGTTCAGATGCATCACTGATTTTTTTTCGTTTTATATTATATCATACTCTGCCCTGTAAGAGCATATAGGGCTCAACCGGCATACCGCCTATAGAAGCACCTTAGCTACCATCAGACACACACACACACACACACACACACACACACACACACACACACACACACACACACACACACACACACACACACACACACACACACACACACACACACACACACACACACACACACGCACACACACACACACACACACACACACATATATATATATATTTGTGTGTGTGTGTGTGTATAGGATAACTGCAATTCGATTTCGAATAATGCCATCGCTTGATACTTAAGCACGAGTATCTTAGACCACATAGAACAATATGCAGGCGAAAGAGTGAGAAAAACGAGACGCTACTAGACCAAAAGATAGCAATATAGTGAGGAGCACTGGGAAACCTCTCCATTAATTTTGAGGCAAGCCAGCATGCTCACAGCGTTACCTGGGGTGATGGCGAGGCTGAGGTGCTGGAACAACCAAGTGCCCTCACGAGCATCAGCAGTTACCTCTGTTTGGCGAGCCGCCAGTGGAGATAAGAACCTCGCTGTCAGTAGCCAGACTCCCCCAAACGTGTCGAACGTCACAGGCTGGATAATGTAGTTTGCTGACAGAACAAGGTATTTTAGGATTTGTTCCGTTCAGCTGCGGATGTTGTAGCACTCTCCCTTATTGCTGCATCCAGAATGTGGGAAGAAACAAAAGAGTAACTAAATGTGACGTCCCAGGTAAGGCACCTGCCTCTTGACCAGGAGCACAGAGTAAGACAGTCAAGTCTTTTCCCATCAATTCTGGACAATCCAGACGGTTCCAAAATTGAGGGTATGTTTGCCGGGTCCAAAGCTCTTAAGTGGTAATAGGACATTGTATGTATGTGCGCGCGTGCGTGATTTTGTTGGCGTTCTTAAATTAGAGACATGTGTGTCACTGTTTTTAAGTTAGAGACATATATGTGTGTATCCCTTTCCTTTCTTGTACACACACATACATTCACACAAGCACACATACTCATTGCGTGATGGACGGGTGGACAGAAGTCCCTCAAATTTAAATACATGTGAATGTAGTTCTACTGAAGCAGTTAGAGAAGTTCAAGTATATTGGAGCCGTGTTCATGAGTGATGGAATGTAGGATGGTGAATTAAGTGCAAGATTTGCAAAAGCTGATGCAGTAAAGTGCCAGTCTCAGCATTCAGAAATCAGAAGAAGGGGGTAGGTATAAAAGCCAAACTCGCTGTCTTCCTGGTATTCCTGCCAACTCTTACCGAGGATCATGAATCCTGAGTAATAACCAAAAGAATACAATTGCAAATAAAAGCGGAATTGCTCCGAAGGGTCTTTGGAGTAACGTTACTCGATAAAGTGCATAACTCAGAAACCAGAGAGTCACTCCTGGTAGAGCCGTTACTTCTCCGAATTGAGAGATCACAACTCCGATATTATGAGCATGTAGTTAGAATGTCTCAGTAAAGAATCGCTGGACACATTTTACAGGCAAAACCAACCGGCAAGAGACCCAGAGGTAGACCCTGAGCAAGTTAGTTGGATAACATCCATGAGCTTAGGTTCCAGCTGGATCAGTTGGAGATGTTTGCTTCTGAGAGACTCGCTGGCAGGAGTGTTTGAGAAGGACTCTGCCTCTACGACCCTCTCAGAAATAAGTGGGCGAAGAAGATATTGTCAATTTACTTTTCAATTTACATATATATATTTCCGTATAATACCAATATGCACACTACATATGATAGCAGAAAACCGCTCGCGGGCGGTTTTTAAAAACGGGAAGAAAAATTGATTTTCACATACATGTTCATTCAGAGCAGAGAGTTCATTTCTCTGTCCATCCTTCTCTGCTTATCACTTGGTTGTGACGTCACAACCAAAGCTATAAGCAGACACACGTATATATATATGTACACACACACACACACACACACACACACTCACACATATATATATATCTATATATATCTATATATCTATATATATATACACACACATAAAATATATGAGAGTCCCGGGTTCAATCGGGGGTAACCACAGTAAGATACGACCTCTATCCATCATCAAAATCACCACATTCCCTAACCAGCAGAAAACAAACACATGAATACAACTGTATTACAATGACAGTTGGCTTTCCTAATGATTTCTTTTGAATGAAACATTTCTAGTCCTGTAGAAGCCATTTCTATATTAAATTTGATGTACACAGACACACACCCACATTCACACACATATATATGCTAGTGTAGTTCCCGTCAAGGTGACAGGTTTTAATAATTCCATGATTACAGTTACCTCCTCCTTCTTGTCACTCCGGCCATTTCTGTATTTCATTTTATATTTATTTAAATATATCACAACAGTTCTCATGCATATTTTCTTTAATCATTATCAAACATTAGCAGAAAACCACCCTTCGGGTGGTTTTCTGCTAGCATGTGTAGTGTGTATATTGGTATTATACAGAAATATATATGCATGTAGATATGATACATCAAATAAAATCGTAATTGACAATATACACAGAAATTGAACGAAGTCTATGTTAAACTGTCTTTTGTAATCAGTAAAGTAATCCATGATACATTAAAAAAGACGATATTATATATAAACTGCATTAGGAGAAAATTAGCGACAGAAATATATGCGATATTTTTATATGTGTTATAATATAACAGCCGCTAACCGGAAGTGTTGACATTTGAAATTTTAAAGAAGTGAATCTTTAAATAAGCTATAACATATATTTAATCAACAGCCACGAAATTTAGCACATAAATTATGTAATATTCATTCATTATTTATTCAAAGTACCAGTAAAGTGCTGGGTAATTGCTGGCCCTGTGCCAAAAGTAGAAACAATTATTTATTCAAAGTGGCGGTGGATTGGCAGTATCGGTAGAGGGTCGGACGCCATGCTTTTCAACATAGAGTTACGGCCCTTTGTGGTCTGAGTTCAAATCCCGCCTTTCATCCTTACGGGGTCGATAAAATAAAGTACCACTAATACATTGGGATAATTGCTGGCCTTGTGCCTAAAGTAGAAACAATTATTTATTCAAAGTAATCCAACTTATTTTACAAACGCTGTCCCGCACTCCTTTCTTTATTATAGTTAAGATACATCCACTAAATTACGATGACTTTTTCAGTCTATCTATCTATCTATCCCCCCCCCCCCAAAAAAAAAAACCGCCACCCTCCTTCAAAAACGAAGGAGAGGCGGTTTTCCTTTGTGTGATAGCTATGGCGAAAGAGATTGTATGATGGACGAGGTTAAAAGGGCTGAGGTCAGACACCTTTCTCTCTGGTCAACAACTGATTCTTTTTTTCAAATACTTTGGAAGAAGAATCAGGATGGAGAGAGAGGTGCTGTACCCCAGCAAGTTTTATGAAAGGTGGGTGAAAGTGGCGAGAATGACCCGAGTGAATGGGCCTTCTCTCTATATCAGCCTGTAGGTTGAGGAAAAAGAGGAAGAGAGGAAAGGGGTACAAACTCTTCGTACTTCTGGAGATGAGGGTTGCACATTTTTTTCGGGAGTATGTGCTACCCATATGAACTGTCTCCCCCTATTGGGGAAAATCGAATAACTTTTAATTTACAATTGTGATAATATTTTACACGTTTTTATTGTATGTAAACTCCCCCCTTTGTAATTGTCCCCTTCTTTTGTGCCCCTGTGGCTAATAAAGAAACATATCTATCTATCTATTTATCTATCTATCTATCTATCTATCTATCTATCTATCTATCTATCTATCTATCTATCTATCTATCTGTCTGTCCGTTTGTATATCTGTCTGTCTGGACGCCTCTTTGCCTGTCTGTCTAGCTATCTTCGACAGCTATTGGGATTTGTACTTTGCTGTTGCTACTGTTGTTCTAGCCCGAAGACAGATACCTTGGTAAATATACATATATAGATAATTAAAGATTGACAGCCAGACAGACAGGTAGCTAGACTAACTACACAGATTGAAAGATCGATATACATTTATTGTCAGAAAATAAATTGACACATAGATAACTGTTATTGGACCAGTTTGTTAACACCGGTATGAAGAGAGATTTAGGGAGGAATATATCAAATTGTCATTTCCAAAATAAATCTAGCACAAAGTGTTGTAACGGACAATTGCGTTTTATTATATTGATATATATGTTTCTGTGTCTATACATGTGTATATGCAATTTTACATGCTGGATTTCTGAAATGTTTTACATATTTTTACAGTTCCATTTCTGGACTGTACTTGCAACTACCTAACTAGCCGTACTCTTTCTGGTTCTGTGAAGTCCAGTTTCTCAAGATGTTTTCTGAAGCAGTTAGTGACGTATTCCAGAGTTCCGATTATCACTGGTACGAATCTAAAAGAATAGTCAAGATGGAGTATCTGCAGATTCCTCATTAATTCAGCATAAATGTTCTCCTTTTCGTTAATCTTCAACATCATATTGGCATCGGCTGAGTAGTGGATTTCAACTACTGTGCATACCTTCTTTTCTCTGTCCCATATCACTGTGTCTGGCCTGTTATGTTTGCATTTTAGTGGGATTTTGTCTGGAACATATGTATGCATATGTCCTTCACATCACTGTAACATTTTATATGTTTATTCTCAGGATTATCCTTTCTTCGGATTGCATTGTATAGGGTTTGGCCACTATGTTATGCCTCATAGGTAGATAGTATCGTGATGACATCGTGATGACATGTTGAACAGCTGCTTATGATATGGGTGACATCTTCGATATTTATTCAGCATTTGTTGTCATATCTAGGTGTTTTGCCTACAACCCTATCTCTTTTGTAGTAAAAGCATTTTATGTCACTCGATGTGGAATTTTCCGGTGCCGGACAGGGCTTTTCGGATGTTAACATCAATGGCTCGGATCTCATCTAGCGTCCAGTCGAGTGTTGGTGTCAGTACAGGCACAGCAAAAACATTTGTGTGCCATTGATTTATTGTGCGCAGAGATTTCTGAATACCTCATTTTTCTTATTCGGGCGTTATATTCCCTAGTTACTCGTTCCTTGTTACAAATTCCATCATAGGATATATTTTCATCTATCCCTAAGTATCTGTAGCAGTCCTTGTCAGACACTGGTGAAACAGTCAGGCCAATGATAGAGATGTTGCTAGATTGGTTTGTAGTTTTACCGCGCTTTACAATCATATAGGAACATTTATCCTGGCCAAATTCCATTCCTATATCATTCGAGAACGTTATAACTAGGTCAAGGTTTGTCTTCATAACAATTTGTATTCTTTGCATACACTTTTAGGTCTTTCACAATGAATGTATGTGTTAGGTTTGTGTTTCTGGTTTCCTGTGAACCTATTATATATCCTTCATATTTCATCAACATAAAGAACAAGGGTTTTACTAACAGTATAAATAACCTCACAGAGAGACTGTCTCCTTGAAATATACCCCTGCAATATTCTATTTTATCAGTGACAATATAGTCCTTCTTTTTTTTATTTATTTAACTTCAGGATAGTGGCCCAGGAAGAAGATAAGTTCTCTATGACTCTGATAATGGTATTTGAGATTTTAGCAAGTCGAAAGCCCTCTATCATCCAAGAGTGGGGAACAAAATTTAATGTTTTCCTCTAGTTCAGCTAGACTGTAACTAAATCTCTCCCATGTCACCACGGTTTTGTTAATTGGGAGTTCCTCAACACACATCCAAACTCCTTCCTTCCCGGTTACTTGTTCATCAGTGATGATATTATTATCACAGTGATCTTGGAGAAATAAGTTCAAGCAGACTGTGTACATTTTATACATTAGGTTCTGGAATGCAATAGGTAGGTTTTTTTTTTTTTTTTTTTTTTTTTTGGCCAAGAGGGTTTCTTTGTTTTGGGTGACCAATATTGTTTCTGCTAATGTCAACCAACTTGGTATATATATATATATATATACATCTCACTTAAGAGCTTGCTGGTAAACGTTGATAAGATACATCCGATAGAAAGTAATTTTTTTTTGTTCCAGTATCTGACAATCAAGTCTCTTCTTGGTGCTTTCATATCTTGAAGTTTTCCTATCATAGTCTCAAGGGCATCATTATTGATGTATATTTTTTGGTGTAATGCAGGGGCAATAGTTAATTCGGATCTCTTCCAATAACATTGTATCTTAGTTGAATTTCCTTTCCTCACCCCATACATATTTTTACCAGAAGAAATCTATGTCTTTCTGGGATGGGACCACAGTGACATTTGTTGATTTGCTTTTTATATTTCTACAGACTAATGTTTGGTTTCGGCTGAATCTTTTATTCCTCAGTTTCCTTTAAGCTACTCCCTTCTTATATCGGAGTTTCTCGCTGACAACTCTCAGTTCTTGATTTTGATCAACTTGTATCGAAGACTTCTGCTTGTACTGTAACCATCTCTATTTTCACCAATATAATGCTTTACTGTTATTGCTACGATATCTAGACAGACGTTAACTTGCTAAAATGTAGGGTCTTTAATTTGTCGTTAATATTCGTCTCCAGTTTTGTCGAGAGCGCGCAGAATTTCATTATTGGTTTCTTGTTTAATATTGTCGTTTTACGTCTATTTTTTTTTTGAGAGAGAGAGAAAGCTTTATATGCAGATTAATCTGTTTGGAAAGTTTCGTTAAGGATGTATTTTAATTATTTCCAAGCTAATTGTAGACTTATTATCATTGATCTTATTTTGATGTTGGCGCTTAACTTGACTACGAGATATAGCAGTTGAGGTAAACTCTATTGTGGCTTGGCTGTTTGTTGCTGTCATGGCTGTTTGTTGCCGGTATGCCTGTTTCAAGAGATGCACAGTGCCTTTGCTCACTATAAAAGCTTGACGGCACAGGCATTGCTTTATATCTAGAGATCTCTCTGCATTTGTCGTCACATGGTACCATGGGCCCAGCACTATGTGTCAATAATTGTCACAAGTGTAGTGTTTGTACCAGAGTTTTCAAGTCGCTGGCTGGACTAAAAAGTCACACTCGTTCAGCGCATCGGTAGGGGTTCTCCTACATGGATATAAAGTAGTGGCCGTACTCGAAAACGAGTTGGCAGCCACCATGTATGTATGTATGTATGTATGTATGTATGTATGTATGTATGTATGTATGTATGTATGTATGTTCTTCTGGTTTTATAATTTCACAAATGTTTGCCAATAGAGAGAGAGAGAGTCGGTTTCTAACATAGACACAAGACACAACATCAACTAGGTAGATATGTCTGCATGTTTGCATGCATGTGTATGCAGGTATGGATGTTGTTGTATGTGTGGATGTGTGTGTTTTGAGTTATGTGTGTGCATGTGTATATGCTTTGTATCTCTACATGTGTATATGCAGTTATTAGATGCAGAATTTTTGGAATGCTTTACCTTTCCAGTAATGGATTGTACTTGTAATTTCCTAATTAGTTGTGTTCTCTCTGTTTCTGTGAAGCCCAGCTTCTCAAGATTTGTACTGAGGAAGTTACTAACACATCCCAATGCCCCAATAATCACAGGCATAAATCTGAAGGTATAGTCGGGATGGCGTATCTGTAGATTTCTCATTAGTTCTGCATGCATAGATATTCTCATTTTTGCTAATCTTTAATATTATATTGGTATCTGCTCGGCAGCTAACTGCCACTACTGTGCATGCCTTCTTTTCCCTGTCTCATATCATTATATCTGGTCTGTTATGCCTGAATTTTATTGAGGTTTTTACTGGAACATTCCACCAGTACTCTTTCATATTATGTACATGTATGTCTTCCACCTTGCTGTAGCTTTTAATGTATTTATTATCGGGGCTATCTTTTCTACGGATTGCGTTGTACAGTATTTTGGCCACTACATCATGCCTCATAGGTAGATAGTACTGTGATGAGATCTTTGGACAGCTGCTTATAACATGGGTGACATCTTCGATGTTAATTCTGCAGAGTCTGCACTTGTTATCACATCTAGGTGTTTTGCCTGCATCCCTATCTCTTTTGTGAATCAGGTATTTTGTGTTGATTTCCTGTTCTTGGATTGCAAAAGCATATATTTCAAAGTGGGAGCCAATATAGCGGTTGTTGGTCCAAGATAGACTACTTTGCTTATCTATATTACTCTCACTCTGGAGCTTCCTGGCCACATATCCATGCATGATGTTTTGCTGATAAGCATGCAGTTTTTCATCCATGGATTCACTGCGGTACTGCTGGTCAATTCCCCTGGGTGTGAGTTTTTGATTGTCATGCAGGGAGTATCTTTCAAGGAGTTCCTTTCCAACACTCATGATCTTATCTGTCTCATGTAGATAGACTTGCTCAATAGATGGACTCCTACGCTTCGAGGTTCGTAAATGTTGTCGGAGGGATATGATGCGACACTCAAATGCTGTCTGGCCTGATGATAGGCCTCTGCCCCCCTACTTCAAGTAAAGGCGGTCTACGTCACTGTTGAAGTGGAAGTTGCCAGTGTTGTTTAGAATTTTTCGAGTTTTAACATCAATTGCTCGGATTTTGTCTATCGTCCAATCGAGTATTCCAAACGTTGGTGTTAGGACAGATACAGCAAACACATTGTGAGCCACTGTTTTATTGTGCGCAGAGAGTTCCGATGACCATATTTTTCTTAATCGAGTGTAATATTCCCTTGTTACGCGTTCCTTATTACAAATACCATTATATGATATATTCTCATCTATCCCCGGGTATCTGTAGCAGTCCTCGTCAGATATCGGTGAAACAGTTAGGCCATTGATAAAAATGTTGCTATATTGGGTTGTAGTTTTTCCCCGCTTTACAGTCATATAAAAATATTTATCTTGGCCAAACTCCATTCCTATATTCTCTGAGAATGTTGTAACCAGGTCAAGATTTTTATTCATCCCATCTATGTTCTTGACATAGAGTTTCAGGTCATCCACAAAGAAATTATGGGTTAAGTTCGTATTTCTGTCCTCCTGTGAGCCAATGCTTCGCATTTCTTGAGCAGAAAGGACAAGGGGTTTAATGACAGGATGAATAATATCACAGAGAGACTGTCTCCTTGAAATATACCTATGTGATATTCTTTTTTATCAGTGAAAATGGAGTCCTCCTTCTCTGTTTTTAACTTTAGGATCGTAGCCCAAGAAGAAGACAGCTTCTCTTTGGCTCTGGTAATAATGTCTGGACCTTTAGAAAGTCGGAGGGCCTCTATCATCCAAGAGTAGAGAACAGAATCAAAAGCTTTCCTGTAGTCCAGCCAGACTGTAGCTATATTCTTCCTATGTTGTCGCACCTCCGACATCGCAGTTTTATTGATTAGGAGTTGTTCAGCACACCCGCAAACACCTTTCTTTCCAGCTGATTGTTCGTCTGTGATGATGTTATTATTTTCACAGTGATCTTGGAGAAATAGGTTCAGGCAGGCTGTATACATCTTATACATCAGGTTCTGGCATGCAATGTGTCGGTAGTTTTTTTGCCAAGTGGATGTCTTTGTTCTTGGGGACCAGTATTGTTTGTGCTACCATTCTGGTATATGTGTATCTCCCTTGAGAACTTGTGGGTAGAGGTCGATAAGATACATCCGATAGAATATCAGTTTTTTCTACCAGTAGCCGAGAATCATGTCTCTTCCTCGTGTTTTCTTATCGTGGAGTTTTCCAATCACAGTCTCAAGGGTATCCTCATTTATTTCGTACGTTTTTGTTGTAGTGAAGGAGCAATTGTTCTTTTGGATTTCTTTAAGCCACACTGTATTCTGGTTGAAATTTTTCTTTTCAGCCCATATTTTTCTCCAGAAGGAATTTATGTCTTTCTGGGATCGAGCCTCAGTGACATTTATTATTTTGCCCTTCATATCTCTATAGACTGATGTTTGTGTCTTCTGAATCTTTTATTAAATACTTTTCTTTCATCTACCCGCCTCAGGTATCGGTGTTTCTCACTGACAGTTCTCAATTCTTGTTTGAGAGTTATCAGCTTATATTGAAGAGTTCTGGTTGCACTGTCACCAAACATCGTTTCTATTTTATTTTTCACTCTTTGTTGGTGAGGAGTGAAGGTTTTTTGTCCTTGTTTGCATGTATAGAGCATTGTCACATATCCTATAGTTTTTCGTATGTCAACAATCTTTTTTCTGTTTTAGTTTTATATGATGGTATTTTTTGTGGTGTTTTGTTCTTGCTATCACCAAGATAATGATTCACTGTCGTTGTTAGGGTATATAAACAGGCGTTGATTTGCCAAAATGTTGGGGTTTTAATCTGTCGTAAATATTCACCTCGTATTTCGTCAATAGCACGTAATATTTCATTATTTGGTTTTATTTTATTTTGTATTGTTTTATTACGTTCAGCAAGAGAAATGTTTATACAAGAATAAATTTCTCTCTGGAAGATTTCGTTGAGAGAAAATTTCAATTGTTTATACTTTTGATTATTATTATCGATAGTGTTTTCCACAATAGTCGAGGCATACTCAGATGGTACACGTGGTGTCAAATTTCTTACCGGCATAGTTGCTTCAAGGGACTCTTAGGCCTGGTTGCTAGGAATTCTAGTCGCATGGCGACCTGTAGCACGTGTTGTTGATTCCATATTTGTTCTGGGGGACTAACAATTAATAATATTTATCTTATTTTCCGTTCAACAAACGTCGCTTGTTGGCGTAATTCTTTGGCTGTGAAGTGATTTAGCTCTGGGTGTATTTCGTCCCAGTGTAGCTTCATTCTGTTCACATAGCCAACGGATGGATATTTTCGACATTTTATAACAATTAAATAAATCATCATTAAGTTCACAACTCCAAGAGAAATGCGATTTATAATTTCGGTTTCTTCTGTAGCTGCAACTGAATAAATTTAGTTTACCTTTCTCATTGATTTTCTCATTGGTTTTCTTCGGTAAATTGTTTTCGTTCTTTGTGTTCGGTAAATTGTTTTCGTTCCTTGTGTTCGGTAAATTGTCATTGTTGATGTTGTGTCCAACCATCTTGTTTGTAGCAAATCCTTGTAAAATGAATTTTGTATTTAGTCGGATATCCCTACGAATTCGAATAAAGCGTGCCTTCAGTGGATATAGTTAGACGAATACCCAATTATTCAAAACGACTGATAGTGTGGCATTACTATCGGAGATATTATTCATCTTAAATTTAATGAATAGTCTCCCACGCGAAAATGTGCGACTGATCGCGTTGACTGACTGTATATGTCAGTCTGTACGTACGTACGCCCGTCCGTACGTACGTCCGTCCGTCGGTACGTACGGACGTACGTACGCATGTATGTATATATTTATTTTAATATAATGTGGGGTTAACCAATGCTTGTGAGTGGAATTTGATAGGAAGAAACAGCAGAAGCCCATCTTATGCACACAAACAGTATATTTAATATTATGCAGTTTATGGTAATGAATACACTCTATGTTCCATAGCTTATAACAATATTAGATGTGATATCTTATATACTAGCGGTTCAATAAAAAAGATCGATATGTTTGACTAAATCAATGTAGTCTCGAACCTGACCGCAGTCTAATGATTGAAAACGTAAAGAAATAATATATATATATATATATATAAAAATTTACCATATATATATATATATATATATATATATATATATATATATATATATATATATATATATATATATATATATATATATATATATATATATATATATATATATATATATTTATGTATATATATATAGTAATAATAATAAATTTGAAGACTAAAATCCAAAGAGGGCTCGATAAGGATAAATATATATCAAATATATAAGAACGGTAGAGCAAATATTTATTAAAATAACAGATTAAATTTTAAGCAAAGAATATATATATATATATATATATATATATATATATATATATATATATATATATATATATATATATATATGTATATGTATATATGTATATATATATATATATATATATATATACATACATATATATATATATAACTGCATATATATATATATATACACATATATATATATATAACTGCATATATATATATATATATAATGTATAAAAAACAATACAATATAATTACCTCATTAGCAGAGGTTTCCCGAATCAGGCGAATACGAAAGAAACGTCTTCATTCGTTCGTCGGACGAGGCAATATAAAACATAGCTAAATATTTGGAAAGTCTCCTCAAGAAAAGCAAAAAAAAAAAAAAAAAAAAAAAATTATATAAATATAGATAAAGGTAGTACAATAGATATATAAAATATATAAAAAAAATTTAAAAATTATAGTTAGGTGTGTGTATATGTATGTATATACACTCACAGATGTACATATGTATGTATAAATGTGTGTGTATAGTGAAAATGTGTGCGTAAATATATGTATGAGGGCAAGTATATCTGTGTATATGTAACCATAGACACAGATATGATATATGTGTCCGGTTGACAGGTATACAGAAAAAGAGGGTATTAGATACATTATAAGAATATGAAGGCACGCGTATAAACACACACACACGCGCGTACACTTATATGCGGAAGAAAAAGAGGTAAGGGAGTGTAATAGTAAAAAGAAAGTATCATTCTCGATGTATTTATAAAAATGGAACAATAATTTAAAAAGAAAAATTGCAAAGTAAAGAAAAGAAAACAAACAAGGTACACGCGTACATACACACATATATCTATAAGAAACGTATATCTATAAAAAATATATATATATACGCAAAACGTGCAGACAAAAGCGTATGCAAGTATACATACACACACATAAATATAAACATACATATATACATACGCACACTTACACATCCATACATTCAGTACGTACACACACACACACAGACACATACATACACTCACGCACGTTGACCCGCTTACATGCACACACATAAAAATAAGAATGTAAAAAAACATAGATGTAAAAACACAGATATAAAAACACACATACATACACATATATATACACACGCACGCGCGCGCACATACGGAGGCGCTCGTGTATATATAGAGAAAGTATACACACATAAAGACGCTCAGACACATAGATACAGGGTGTAAAAACAGCCTTGTGAATAAGTGAGTACAAATATAAAAATATAAAATTGGCTGCGAAATAACAGAAAATATCTGGAGTGGAAAACGCAAGTGACCAGTATGATCAGGTAGTGAAGAAAATAGGGAAGTAAAAAGTGGAAAGGGAAGATATTAGGTAAGTGAATCGGAGAATAAAGGGGGGGGGGGTTGTGGTGGATGTGAAGTAAAAATAAAAATAAAAATAAAAATAAAAATAAAAATAAAAATAAAAATAAAAATAAAAATAAAAATAAAAATAAAAATAAAAATAAAAATAAAAATAAAAATAAAAATAAAAATAAAAATAAAAATAAAAATGAAATTAATAATAAGGTTAAAAATGAAAGTAAATCAGAAAAGATAGTCTAGTCTTAAAGAGAATAAGAGCTTATAGAGGATAAGCATCTGAAAGTGTGTTAAGTTTATATGAGCTGGAAAGCAGGTGTGATTTCATGTGTGGGCACTGGTGAAAATTTCTGTCTTTGTGTTTAGGCAGGTCTTTGGTGATTTAACGTTTTGCAAAATCCAATATTTTTCATTTATGCAGAGCGTGCATTTTCTTGTTCCTCTTGCATATTCTTTAGATTGGTTCAAAATTGACCAATCCAATTTATATTGGATACCTTGGTCTTTCAAATCCCATATTCTGCTAGCCAGAGCTGTTGTAAATCTTTTTTCTGGATGTCGAAAGGATGCGACATGTGAGTAATAACGCGTTTTGAATTTGTCTTGCGTCATACCCACTTATCGTTCACTGGTGGTTGGTTGGTTGTTGCTGATGGTTGTCACTTTAGCCGCATATACAATGGCTTTGGTGTTGCATTTACCTTGTAATGGGCATTCACTTTTGATTCTACAGGAGCAATTTTGATGTTCTCTAGCTGATTTTTTGTTGATGATATAGGATTTAATAGGGGGACCGCAGGAGTAGCTAATTTTGACACAGTTTCTATTAAAGATCTTATAGTATCTATGTGTTCTAGGGAAATGTTTATCTAAGAGCTCTAGGAATTTAATAAATATCTAACCCAGAGAGCCCATTCGATGTCTCAATGGGCTCTTATGATAGTGCTGATGTTTGTGATTTAGTCGGCCTATTCCTCCTACACAACTGAAAGAAAAATCCCCATACCATATTTTTGGGCTTTATCGCAACGATGGTCTAATACTTTCCCATACCACCATAGGCCATAACTTAGATAGATTAAGGAAATACTTAATAAAAACCTTTGCTAGTTTTAATCTTAAAATTACTATTGTCACTAACCTTTCCAATGTAAATTTCCTAGATATAAACCTAGATTTGCCTACTGCTTTTTATAAACCATAAACGGAGTCCATACGGCCTTCGTTGCAAAGAAAGATTCTCATCAGAAGGTTCTTTTCATTCAAAGAATATAAAATTCTTGAATTTAAATTACCCAAAACTGTTACCGAGATGAGAGTAAATGAAGTGGAATCAATTTTTTCAAGGGCCGAGTGCAAAGATAGAGGCAGAGGCAGAGAGGTCAGTCGGCTACCGCTATAAATAGCAGTAGTCAAAATGACCAAATTTCATCTCGACCAAGAGGAGAATAATTATAATAAAGTATATATCCCTACACGCAAAAAGCGTCCAGGGACACATGTATTGTCCAACCATATGCCAATGTGGTTCAATGGCAGGTTAATAAATTAACGAGCCAGAAAATATATAATCAAGGTTTAGCAAATAAGAAAAAGTTTCAAAATAAATTTCAAAAAATTCACTGTACTCACAGAACGGAAGCCTGTTGATAAAGTGAGTCCACAGTTCGGTTCACTGCGCAAGTGGAATTGTTGATTTCGGATTTCATAGAAACCTATCGGAGATATTGCTTAATATCGATCGAGATGGTCTAGGTTTGTCAATACCTGATTGATTTTTTCGTTGCTTTGGTTCATGTGGCTGGGTCACCGGTCGCAGTTTTCAATTTGTCAAGCTATCTAACGTATGTTATTACTCTATGGTGACACAACCTTATCGAGTGTTTTGCTGCCCTCACATTCCTAATTGTATGTCGTTAGCTTGGCCACAGCCAAAACTTTGATTTTACTAAACTTCCATTTGTATATATATAGGATAACAAGTTATCGTTATAGGTAATCCAGTTAGACGTTGTGAGTACTCTGTGTCGTGGATAGTTTTAACGTACGGCTTTGTTTGACTCAACAAGATGTTTCCATAGTTAGGCAGTGAGTTCGCGAGAATTCCTATGCAGGTTATACTTGGAGTAATAATAGTGAAAGATTGAAGAGTATTGGAGTTCGAGTGACGCAACTTCGAGCGATTAGCGGCCTCTAGACTCACCTGATCAATGAAACAATTATTAATACCTGAAATAAAGCCCCTTGTACAGCCGACCATGTTACTCTTCAATATTTCACTATATATATATACTAGAGTAAAACATGTCCAGAGAATTATTTGAATAATCTCCCATAAGGTTGAGATAAAATTTGGGCGATATTAGGCTGCGCTTTCTAGCAACCAACCCACTCGCCGTAAGCAACCAATCACACCCTTCCTGACTTTACCACTTCCACGTCACAGTTCTCAACCATTTTGAATTCGTGTTTGGCGGGGGCCACTTCGGAAAATAATATGTCCTAGCGAGTTTGTCCCCTGAAGAGCTCTAACACTCGAGTATTTCCTTAATAAGGTATCTCAAAAGTGAGCGAAACCCGACGGTCGGGATTTAGTGATTTAATCCTGGTATGTATATAAGCATTTCTAACATTAATTTTTACCTAATTATGTATGGTTGACCGTATATTTAATTAATTTCCACGTGCTGTTGAAATGTTGGGTAAATATTCTATATCGGTTGTGCGGGAAGACGCCGCAATGGTATATTTATTTACTATTTCTTCATAGATGCCTTTTATTCTTATAGCCTGGTCTAATTGATTTTTTGTGTGGTTAATTATGCTGATTGGGAATAGAGATGATGTATATATATATATATATATATTATCAAATAATTCTCTGGACATGTTTTACTCTAGTATTTTGCTCTGATTGTTTAATTTATTAATTCTTCATTGAGCCTCAACGTGAAAAGTTGCCAAAACACATATATACCTCTGACTTTGTTTAATTGTTGTATGTGTAAATATTTATATATATATATATATATATATATATATATATATATATATATATATATATATATATATATATATATATATATATATATATATATTTTGTTTCTGAATTTGTTTAGCAAGATTCTTTATCTGAAAACGTGTGTTGAAACCGATATTGTTATGGTTTTGGAGGGTCATGTTGCCAATAAGAAACACACTACGTTGATGATATAAACATCGTAGTAAAAACACCCCACTAGAGAACAGTCAGGAATTAGAGAAAAACACCATGGAAAGCATCCAGCAAATAGCTAACTCCATCCACCAGAGTATTAGAGTAACTATAGACTACCCAAGCAAACACCCCCAACCATCGATTACATGTACTAGACACAGAGCTCTGGTTAGAAACCATTAATAACAAAAAACAAATCCCCCATTCCCATTATGCCAAACCCATGGCTTCCAAATATCTGATCCACTGAAACTCAGCTGTTTCGGACCACACCAAAATCAACATACTGATTGCGGATTTGGTACGGGTTATGAGAAACGTGTCCCGCATGTGCAACCCCAAAGAACTAGAGAGACACATACAACACTTCATCCACCGTATGCAGTTCTCTGGTTACAATCAGAGAGATAAAATCAGAGTATATAGAGGAGCCAGAACCAAATGGGAAAAAATGGTAAATAATGATACAAATGGGACCTGCCCCTTGTATAGGAGCAAATTTTGGAATAGAATAGAAAGAACTAGGAATAAGGTTAATAGAATAAACTCATGGTATGATAGCAATAAATACCAGAGTGTAATGTTCATCAATACAACCCCTAGAGGTGAATTACCTTACAAATTTAGAAGGGCCCTAGATAAACATAAACTCAATATTAAGATAGTAGAAAGACCAGGTACCTCCATAAAAACACTTATTAGCAATACATACCCTTTTCAAAGACCTCCCTGTATAGATAAGAAATGTATAATCTGTAAACTAAGCCTCCATATTAACTGTAAAACTAGAAATGTAGTATATAGCATAAGATGTACTGAAGGACAATGTAGAGATAAGAATATAGTGTACATAGGTGAGACAGCTCGTAGTATAGGAGAACAGATAAATGAACACTGGCGAGAGCTTCAAGATAGAAAAGAATCATCTGTACTCCACCAACATGCTAAAATAGAACATAAGGGTAAATTAGAGAACATAGAAATAAAAATAGAATCTACACACAGAAAAGACCCAACGTTTAGACAAATCACAGAGGCAGTAAACATAAATGAACTCCAACCAAAATTAAATAGAAAACATTAATGGAATAGCAACATCACAACTTACAATTAAGGACAAAATGAAAACACACACACACATAGAACAAACAGCCAACCAGTAACATGTAAATAAACAAATAAATAAACAAATATAAACACACACAGACACCCGGATGTAAAACATGCGCAAACTAAGCACACAACACACACAAAAACAAGATGGCGTAGGACAAAACAAAGGAGAGGCACAAAAACAAAGAAAATAATCCCCAGTCACTGAAGAGGTCACAGAATGTGTGACGAAAGAACTTTGACAATATATAAACAACCGTCCGGTTATGGAACCAACCATCCAACCGGATATTTATAAATTCTTAAATTTATAAATTTAATTTATAATAAATTGGAGTGAAAGCCACTGGTACGTGTGTTTCTTATTGGCAACATGACCCTCCCAAAGCATAACAATATATATATATATATATATATATATATATATATATATATATATATATATATATATATATATATATATATATATTGTTATACTTTGGCAGGGTCATGTTGCCAATAAGAAACACACGCTTATTGGCAACATGAGTATAACAATATCAGTTTCCTCACACGTTTTCAGATAAAGAATCTTGCTAAACAAATTCAGAAACGAAATATATATATATATATATGTATATATATTCCTTAATCTTTTTATCACAAGACAGTTAAAGGGAATGCCGTGATCCACCGTTCTATCTCCTTTATTCTCTGACTCCTTACTAACTGTAACTATAAAATAGCATTAGCAAACTGTCAGTGTTTTTGTATAATTAATCTATTTCTTTTAGCTCGCCTATCTGCCTGTCATTCTGTTATATCATATACAGTCTTGAATATTACTCTTAATTTTTCCACGCAACATCTTTCTCTCTCCTCTCTGTATCTGCTTCTGACTGTCTTAGAAAGCACGAAGAGCCAATGCATTAATGACCAAGCATTATCTGACAACTAAACTGCATTTCCATATATCTCTACCAGCTTTGCTAACCTGACAGATTTTTTCCCAGTGTATTTATTTTTTTATTTGCTTTTCCCAAACATACATTATAATATAATTCCTACACTTTACTGAACTCTTCCATGTGAAAATGTTGAAAACAAAAAACAAAACAAAACAAAACAAAACAAAAAAATACTCTGCACCCACAAAAAGCAATGAATAGAAATTATTTGAAGGTTGAAAATCACAGATCGTAATGAATAAAATGAAACACCTTTGCCAAATTGAAATACATACATAGATACATATATATACATATATACGTACGCGCTTGCAAGTAAACACATGCATATGTACGAGGGTCGGCTGAAAAGTTCACAGGCTATGAAGAGTGATGCTAGAACTGTGAAACCTTACATGCATTAATTTCAACTCTTCTTACTAATAAGTGCATTGTTTATTTCCAGGGACTATGTTGAAAAATAAACTTCATTTGGTCATTCTATGAGAGTATCTTGATCAACCTATGAACTTTTCAGCTGACCCTCGTATCTGTTACGTGTGCGTATATATCTGTCTGTCACTCTCTCCGCCCTCTCTCTCTCTCTCTCTCTCTCTCTCTCTCTCTATATATATATATATATATATATATATATATATATAGTAATAATAATAAATGTGAAGACTAAAATCCAAAGAGGGCTCGATAAGGATAAATATATATCAAATATATAAGAACCCTAGAGCAAATATTTATTAAAATAACAGGTTAAAGTTTAAGCAAAGAATCGTTGCTTTCACCCTCAACGGGATCTTCTGAAACTAAAAAGATTGAGTTTTTTAGTTTCAGAAGATCCTGTTAAGGGTGAAAGCAGCGATTCTTTGCTTAAACTTTAACCTGTTATTTTAATATATATATATATATATATATATATATATATATATATATATATATATATATATATATATATATATATATATATATATATATATATAATAAAATTAACGAAGATCGTTGATATTAAGTCAACGAATCTAAACTATAATAAAGTAAGGAATGCGGGACTGCGAACGGTTTATTTCTTTTAATCCAGTTAGTAAAATAAGTTGGATTACTGTCAATAAATAATTGTTTCTACTTTTGGCACAAGGCCAGCAATTACCCAGTACATTACTGGTACTTTATTTTATCGACCCCGTAAGGATGAAAGGCAAAGTTAACCCCGGCTGGATTTGAACTCAGATCATAAAGGGAGGTAACTCTATGCTTCAAAGCATGGCGCCCATTCAATAAATAATGAATGAATATTACATAATTTATGTACTTCATTTCGTAATTTTGTTATTGAATTTGATATAAATAATTGTATTGCTTATTTATAATTGACTTCTTTTCAAAGCTTAAATTTCTACACTTCCCGTATTTCGCCGCCACCGCTACCACTTCAACTACCATATATATATAGAAAGAGAGAGTGTGTGACGCATATGTGTGTGTATGTGCACATACATACATCTATATGTCTGATTATATCACTATAATCGTGCAAACACAGACTTATGAAAATACACGCCCACGGACATGCATTAACATATATATTTACACAAACACACACATACAGTCATGATAACGTTCGGTGAATTGGAAATGGGAGGGTAAAACAAGTATAATATTTTATTTATTTATTCACAACACAGTTTAACTCTTTTTTTAAAAACTCATTCGTATAAACATTTAATATAATGGTTACAGAACTAAAACAAACAAATATAATATATACAAAGGAAAGGGAAAGGAAAAAAAGAAAGAGAAAAAATACACAAGCGCGTAGAACACAACCACATAGAACAAAATGCAGGGAAAAACGAGACGCTACCAGAGCAAAAGATAACAATATAGCGAGGAGCACTGGGAAACCTCTCTAATAATTTTTGATGCAAGTCAGCACGCTTGCAGCGTTACCTGGGGTGATGGCGAGGCTGAGGTGCTGGAACAACCAAGTGACTTCACGAGCATCACCAGTTACCTCTGTTTGGCGAGCCGCCAGTGGAGATAAGAACCTCGCTGTCAGTAGCCAGACTCCCCCAAACGTGTCGAACGCCACAGGCTGGATAATGTAGTTAGCTGACAGAACACGGTATTTTAGGATTTTGTTCCGTTCAGTTGCGGATTTTGAAGCTTACCGCTGCATCCAGAATGTGGTAAGAAGCGAAAGAGTCACTAAATTAGACGTCCCAGGTAAGGCACCTGCCCCTTGACCAGGAGCACAGAGTAAGACAGTCAAGTCTTTTCCCATCAATTCTGGATAATCCAGACGGTTCCAAAATTGAGGGGATGTTTGCCTGGCCCAAAGCTCTTAAGTGGTAATATGACAGTGTGTGTATGTGCGCGCGTGTAATTTTGTTGGCGTTCTTAAATTAGAGACGTGTGTGTGTGTGTGTGTGTGTGTGTGTGTGTGTGTGTGTGTGTGTGTGTGTGTGTGTGTGTGTGTGTGTGTGTGTGTGTGTGTGTGTGTCACTGTGTTTAAGTTAGAGACATGTATGTGTGTATCCCTTTCCTTCCTTTTACACACACATACATTCACACAAGCACACATACACATTGTGTGATGGATGGGTGGACAGAATTCCCTCAAATTTAAATACATGTGAATGGAGTTCTACTGAAGCAGTTAGAGAAGTTGAAGTATATTGGAACCTTGTTCATGAGTGATGGAATGTAGGATGGTGAATTAAGTGCAAGATTTGCAAAAGCTGATGCAGTAAAGTGCCAGTCTCAGCATTCAGCAATCAGAAGAAGGGGGTAGGTATAAAAGCCAAACTCGCTGTCTTCCTGGTATTCCTGCCAACTCTTACCAAGGATGATGAATCTTGAATAATGACCAAAAGAATACAAGATTTTTAGTTTAAGGTGTCATCATTGGCATAGAGTATTTCCGGGAAATGCCTCTCCAGTAACATTGTCTACAAATGTAAGGTCGACACACCCACGTATAGTAAGGCCTACATAGGGTTAACTGCCAATAGATTCAAGCAGCGTCTTTACATGCACACCCATTCTTTTCTTAACCCTCTAAGAAGGAACATGAAGTCACTTTCAGCTTATATATAAAGGACAACCACACCCTATATAGGTTACACTGGGAGATCCTAGCTAAAGCTAGATCGTATAACGGAAATAAAAGACCATGCGATCTTTGCACCGCTGAAGCCCTGGAAATACTCTACGCCAATGATCACATCTTAAACAAAAAAATTGAGGCAATTTCGGCTTGTAAACACAAATTGCATAACATTTTCCTGTATTACAGCCCCATATTATACCCTCACGAATAGTACGAACACTACGCGGATAATTTACGCCTTGATATGGTAGTTAAGTATATTTTATGTTTATAGCATTACTTATTTGTATAGGTACGTATATTTTCTTGTACGTATATATGCTTGTATATGTTATAGGAGTATTTATTATATATACTGGTATGTGTGTATATGGTTATGTGTATATGTGTATTTCGTGTTTGTGCGTGTATATTTGTATGCCTATATGTGTGTATATGTGTATGTGTGTATATATGTATTTGTGTATATTTATGTATATTTATGTGTATTGTATATTTGTGTATATATGTGTGTATATATATATATATATGTATATATATATATATATTTATATGTGTGTGTGTGGGTGGGTGGGGGTGGGGGTTGTTCGTGCGTGTGTGTGTGTGGATGTATGGGTATGCGTGTATGCGTATGTGCATGTACGTGTATTATATTTGTTTTGCGTGTGTGGATTTATATAGATATTTATATACATGTGGGTGTTATGTATATGTATGTATGCGTGTACGTATGTATGTATGTGTATATTTATATATGTATATATAATTATATGTATATATGCACACACACACATATATTTATATGTGTTTTTGGTGTATACGTTCGCATGTGTGCGGGTATATCTGTCGTGCCGGTTTACGTACGTGTGCGCGTGTCTATGTGTACGTGCAGGTATATGCATGTATGGCGTGTGTTTTGCGTATGGACGTGTATGTACGTATATAGATGTGTGTATGTATATATTTAATTATTATTACTTTTATGAATTTAATAACCTCTGTTATTTTCGTTCAACTAATTTATTTACATATTCTTAACTCCGAAGCCGAGAATCATTCGGTTTCCTAAATATAATATTAGTCTAATGACTCCATTTATACCATAAACGTGGTTTTGTCTTTGCGTGTAATTGTTCTCCATGCTCCACATAACGACGACTTATCTTTGCTTTTTTCCGTTCATTGCCAGGGAACATCTTCACGAACAAAGTATCGTCGTCCTGTTTCCGCTTTTCGAAATATTTACTTCTGCGTTCACAGATTGATTTTTTTTGTTTCAGAAGATCCCGTT
>OZ024740.1:105379856-105449856 GCA_964016885.1 Eledone cirrhosa
GGATTGGCAGGATTGGGAGCGCGTCGAACAAATGCTTAGCAGTATTTGTTCTGAGTTCAAATCTCGCCGAGGTCAACTTTGTTTTCAATCCTTTCAAGATCGATAAAATATAGTACTAGATAGCCCCAAGTCTGTCTCGATCCTGGACGTTCATCAGGCCGATGCTTATCCTGATTTCCGTGGCGTGAAGCGACTAAGAATACAAGACTCCCTGCTGGTACTCATTTTCAACTGAGAATATTGGAGTAACGTAAAATGAAGTGTTTTGCTCAAGAACATGACATACAACCCAGTCAAGGAATCGAACCCAAGACATTATGATCATAAGTCCAACACCCTTACCACTAAGTACCGCACCTCCACATTAGTTAAGTACCGGAGTCGATATAATCGACTTTCCCCCACTAAACTGCTGGCATTGAGGCAAGATTAAACATTTTTTATTAGCATGCACCTTGATATCTCTGTTGGCTTTAGGTGGCCATATAGTCGAGTGGCGAACAGATTCCTTAAAGATTCTTATACACTTGGCCCAGTGGAACATCCATGATGTGACAGCCTTAGTGGGAAAAGGGCTGCACTAGCAGAATGTTAGTACTATGTTTACCGAACCAGAAAAGATGAAAGGTAAAGCATCCTCAGCGTTGTTTGAACTCAAAGTGCAGAGAGCCGGAACAAATCTTACAACACCTTCTATCCGACACTAAAACGACAACTAATCCGCTGCTCTATATAATGTAAGAATTATTAAAATCATTATTACTGTTGCATCGCCAACGTTGAGTCTTTGAGATTTTCTTGTGTCACATTTCTGACGAGAACATCTGTTACTGATACTCCAGGCGCTCTATTGTTATATATACACATGTGTTCTCTCTCTCTCTCTCTCTCGCTACCTCTTTCTTTCTCTCTCTATCTCTTTCTTTCTCTCTCTCACTTTTCTCTCTCTCTCTCTCTCTCTCTCTCTCTCTCTCTCTCTCTCTCTCTCTCTCTCTCTATCTCTCTGTCTTTCTCTCTCTATATGTGCATGGATGTGTGAGTGTGTGTGTGTGTGTGTGTGTGTGTGTGTGTGTGTGTGTGTGTGTGTGTGTGTGTGTGTGTGTGTGTGTGTTTGGAGAAGATGAGAAATAAAAATGTTTTTCTTTTTTTGCCAGGATATAAAGAAAGATATGAGAACTGTCAACCATTTCCACCAGCCGAGGGCTACAAATTTCATGCAGTAAGTGCTATCATCCATAGTGAACATATGCGAAATATACACTCACCTAACTTTAACATACGTACAAGGTTTCTTTCATGTAGGTCTTCCCATATGAAAGCCCCCACATTTGTTGCTCACATTTGCTTCCAAAAAACCTTTCAAATTCATCTTCACTCTATCCCTCTCATCACATATGTATGGTCTTCAAGTGAGAAACTTTTCCGATTAGTAAACTTTCACGTGAACGTGTTTACGTATTCAGTCAGCCTGCTAGAAATAGCAGCCAAACGTCCCTCATATCACACCATACCATCGTAAAAAGGGTAAAGAGACATTGAATAATGTCGTCCTATATACAGTATGTTAAACAAAATATCTTGCTTTGTCCACATGGAAGTATTACTGTGTAACTTTAAAATTTAGTAGTTCGTTGACGATCAATGTTTGAACAATAGGAAAATACTCAATTATATATATATATATATATATATATATATATATATACTAGCAGCAGGACCCGGCGTTGCACGGGGTAGGAAACGTGAAATAGCAACACGCATATGTAAAGATTGAAGAATGTAGCTGTGTACTTTTTGAATTCCCTTATTCTCAGGGAATGATTGTTCATCTACTGGAAACGTAGAACACCAGCAGGCCAGTATCGTGAAACAGCTGCATGCATGTGCAAAACCTGAAGAAAATCAGCTGGATACTCTTTAAGCGTACTAAATCTTAGATTATGATTTTTCTTCCATTTGGAGAAAATCGGTTAGGTACTTTTCGAGTTTTATAGATTCGCAACACAGCAACAAAGGTACGACAAAATGGGTCGCCCCGGTATTAGCACAACCGCTGTTCAGCGTACTTGTGCAGGGTGTTCATACTGCGGTGTAGGTGTAACAAAAGGGGTCTTAGTAGAAGTAGCACAGACGTGAATTTTACGGTGTTAATAACACGGCAACGTACACAGGGCCCGGATTTGCGCGCGATGAAAGCATAAAGCGTCAACAGGACGCCGACAAAAATTTTTTAAGTCCTCCTCATTTCCTCAATACCCCGAAAATGGTCCTGCTTAAAAGTAAATAAGTGTTGTGTCCTCTGTTAAATAAACCAAATTTTTAACGAAATATTATACGCTACTTACAGTGTTTAAATATCATCTATATTGAAAATGAAAATGGCATGTAATGCCCAATGCTAATTCGAAAATTTCCTAGAACCAATTAATGGAATCTGAACTTTTTTGTCCATAGCAATGCGAGGGGACTAACTAATGTGTGCTGCAAATTTCGAGGAAATCGGCTGGATTATCTTTAAGTTACGCCTCAAAAAAGCCTAAAAAAGCCTAAGAAATACGGTTTTTCGCCTAATGCGAAGGGCTGGAAAAGTTAAAACTATTACTTTTGTATCTCAAGGAGTCAAGTTCTGTGTTCATGCATTTATCTGTGGTCGGGCAATGCCCTGGCCCACGAGGTTGCTGGATTGAAGAGGTCTAACATGTATATATGTACTCTAAACCAGAATCGATATACTCTTCTTCTCGTGTCCCTTTGCGGGTCTTTATACATCGGACAAACGGGACGCCGTGTGGCGGACCGTTTTGCTGAGCATTTGGATACTCGGTTTGGATACATCAGTCACTCACCATTTCTGTTCTCCTGGTCATTTTTCCCTACATGTTTCAGACCTGGGTGTCCTTTTACATCATGGATCACAGGCCTCGCGCACCAGGACTGAACAGAGTCTGATTCACCGCCTTGGGTCCTATTCCCCTCTTGGACTCAACTCACCTCCCAATCTAAACTATAATAAAGTAAGAAGTGCAGGACTGCGTACGGTTTATTTCTTTTAATCCAGTTAGTAAAATAAGTTGGATTACTTTCAATAAATAATGAATGAATATTATATAATTTATGTACTAAATTTCGTAACTAAATTTCGTAAATATAAATAATATAAATAATTTAAAATTGACTTCTTTTCAAATTTCAAATTTCTACACTTCCGGTATATCGTCGCCACCACCACCACGTCAACTACCATGTAAAAGAGAGAGTTTGTGATGAGAGAGATACAGATAGAGTGATTATGATTTTCTACACGCTGACGCGTAAGATTGTGCACATACATACATCTATATGTATGAGTATATAACTATTATGAGTATATAATTATAATCGCGCAAACACAAACTTATAAAATTACACGCTCACGAACATACATTCAGATAAATACACATACTTTCACACATATACATTTACACAAACACATATTCACACATATACATTTACACAACACACATTCACACATACATTTACACATACAGTCATGATAGCAGCGGTCGATGAATTAGAAGTAAAAGTATAATGTTTTATTTATTTATTAACAACACAGTTTAACTCTTTAAAAAATCATTTGTATAAAAATTTGATATAATGCTTACATAACGAAAACAAACAAATATAATATATACAAAGGAAAGGAAAACGAAAAAAAGAAAGAGAAAAAATACACAAGTACGTAATGCACACATCTAAGATCACGTAGGTTGGATAATGTAGTTAGCTAACAGAACACGGTATTTTAGGATTTTGTTCCGTTCGGCTGCGGATGCTGTAGCTCTGACCACTGCATCCAGGATGTGGGAAGAAGCAAAAGAGTCACTAACTGTGACGTCCCATTCACACAAATACACATACTTTCACACAAACACATACAAACATTCACACAAACATACATTCACACATATGCATTTACACAAACACACACATACAGTCATGATAGCGTTCGGTGAATTGGAAATGGGAGGGTAAAATACTTTTTATTTATTTATTAACAACACAGTTTAACTCTTTTTTTTTTTAAAACTCATTTGTAGAGAAATTAAATATAATGATTACAGAACAAATATAATATATACAAAGGAAAGGGAAAGGAAAAAAAAGAAAGAGAAAAAATACACAAGCACGTAATACCCACATCTTAGACCACATAGAACAATATGCAGGCGAAAGAGTAGGAAAAACGAGACGCTTCCAGAGCAAAAGATAGCAATATAGCAAGGAGCACGGGGAAACCTCTCTAATAATTTGAGATGCAAGCCAGCACGCTCGCAGCGTTACCTGAGGTGATGGCGAGGCTGAGGTGCTGGAACAACCAAGTGCCCTTACGAGCATCAGCAGTTACCTCTGTTTGGCGAGCCGCCAGTGAAGGTAAGAACCTCGCTGTCAGTAGCCAGACTCCCCCAAACGTCTCGAATGCCACAGGCTGGATAATGTAGTTAGTTGACAGAACAAGGTATTTTAGGATTTGTTCCGTTCAGCTGCAGATGTTGTAGCTCTCTCCCTTATTGCTGCATCCAGAATATGGGAAGAAACAAAAGAGTCACTAACTGTGACGTCCCAGGTAGGGCACATGCCTCTTGACCAGGAGCACAGAGTAAGACGGTTCCAAAGTTGAGGGGATGTTTGCCCGGGTCAAATCACTTAAGTGGTAATAGGGTGTATGTGTATGTGTGCGCGCGTGAGTTGTCGGCTTTCTTAGATTACAGACGTGTGTGTCACTGTTTTTAAGTTAGAGACATATATGTGTGTATCCCTTTCTTTCCTTTTACACACATACATTCACACAAATACACAAACACACATATACATTGTGTGATGGACGGGTGGATAAAAGTCCCTCAAATTTATATACATGTGAATGGAGTTCTACTGAAGCAGTTAGAGAAGTTCAAGTATCTTGGAGCCGTGTTCATGAGTGATGGCATGCAGGAGGCTGAATTAAGTGCAAGAATAGCAAAAGCTAATGCAGTAATGCGCCAGCCTCAGCAATCAGAAAATGAGGGTAGGTGTAAAAGCCAAACTCGCTGTCTTCCTGCCAACTCTTACCGAGGATGATGATTCTTGAGTAATGACCAAAAGAATACAATTTCAAATAAAAGTGGCAGAAATGGGATTCCTCCGAAGGGTCTTTGGAGTAACGTTACTCGATAAAGTGCATAACTCAGAGACCAGAGAGTCACTCCTGGTAGAGCCGCTACTTCTCAGAATTGAGAGATCACAATTCCGATATCATGTGGTAGAATTCTCAGTAAAGAATCGCTGAACACATTTTACAGCCAAACCAACCGGCAAGAGACCCAGAGGTAGACCCTGAGCAAGATAGTTGGATAATATCCATTAGCTTGGCTGGTCACGCTTTGGGATCCAGCAGGATCAGTTAGAGATGTTTGCTACTGACAGACTCGCTGGCAGGAGTGTTTGAGAAGGACTCTGTCCCCACGACCCTCTCAGAAATAAGTGGGCGAAGAAGATATTGTCAATTTACTTTTCAATTTACATATATATATTTGCGTATAATACCAATATGCACACTACATATGCTAGCAGAAAACCGCACGCGGGCGGTTTTTCTGCTCGTAATAATAATAATAATAATAATAATTGTTTCTACTTTAGGCACAAGGCCAGCAATTACCCAGTGCATTACTGGTACTTTATTTTATCGACCGTGTAAGGATGAAAGGCAAAAATAATAATAATAAGAGGAAGAAAAATTAATGTTCACATACATGTTCATTCAGAGCAGAGAGTTCATTTCTCTGTCCATCCTTCTCTGCTTATAACTTGGTTGTGACGTCATAACCAAGCTATAAGCAGACACACATACACACACACAAACACACACACAAAATCACACACACACACACACACACACACACACACACACACACACACACACACACACACACACACACATATATATATATATATATATATATATATATATTTATATATATATATATATGTACACGCACACATGCTTACGTATGTGAACAAGTGTAGCTCTTTTTACAAAACGGTTTTTTTCCATTTCAGGTAGACGCGCTCCATCATCCAATTTTCTAAAAAATAAATCATATACAAAACGCTAGCACCAACAGTTTTCCAAGAGATGTCAACATGAATGGACCTGTTATTTTTATGTAAATAGATTTTTTCCAATTCCAACCCGCCCGTCCCCTCAAACTATCTCTTTTCTCATTCTTTCTTCTGATGAAGGACTAGTGTCCGAAAGGTTAATACCTCTTCCTGCTATATCAAGCGTTAACCTAATATATTCCTTCCATATACTGTACCGATTGTGTTGTTATTTCTGGTTACCTTTTACACACACACACACACACACACACACACACACACACACACACACACACATATATATATATATATATATATATATGAAAAAGTTTGTCCTCATCAGTGGCCATCCAACCGTCGTAGGCATTTCGTCGCATTAAAGGGCATATACCTCAGGTTGGTGCGAGCAACGGCTAAAAAAAAGTCGTTGGGACACGTAAATAAAGGGGACGCTAGGGTAAACAAACAAAATGGTTTAAGCAGCAGAAAGAGAGGAAGAAGGAAACAAGTCCCAGATTTCTATGAATATAAATTCGGTGGAATCGTGAACGAGAGAATAAAGACCATCAAACCTGGTTGAAATATGAGCAAGGAAGGAATTTCGCACAGGTCTAACGGGAGGAAGAAGGGGTCTGGTCTGCGAATTCGGTAAACATAAGTTCTGTGAAGTCGCAGACGAGAGAGAGAGAGAAAAAAAATTCATACCGGCTTGGCCAAGTACCCGCGAGAAAAGGATTGTGGACAGGTCAAACGGGAAGAAAGGGGAGGAGGAGAGGTAGTGACAGAGAGTGAGTGAGTGAAAGGTGAGGAAGAGGCTAACAGAGAGAGACTGCTAGAAAGGGTAAAGACACAAAGAACGAAACAGACTGGTGGCAGCGGAGGAAAAAATATATGTGTAAATATGATAATAATGGAGCTGCGGCGCTGCAAATGGGTTACATATGAAAAAGTTTGTTCTCATCAGTGGCCATCCAACCGTCGTAGGCATTTCGTCGCATTAAAGGCCATATACCTCAGGTTGGTGCGACGGCTAAAAAAAAGTCGTTGGGACACGTAAATAAAGGGGACGCTAGGGTAAACAAACAAAATGGTTTAAGCAGCAGAAAGAGAGGAAGAAGAAAACAAGTCCCAGATTTCTATGAATATAAATTCAGTGGAATCGTGAACGAGGGAATAAAGACCATCAAACCTGGTTGAAATGTGAGCAAGGAAGGAATTTCGCACAGGTCTAACGGGAGGAAGAAGGGGTCTGGTCTGCGAATTCGGTAAACATACGCCAGCATCAACAGTTTTCCAAGAGATGGCAACATGGATAGACGTGTTATTTTTCTCTAAAACATTTTCTCCGATTCCGTCCCGCTCATCCCTTCATTCTTTCTAATTTCTCATTATTTTTCCTGGTGAAGGACTAGCGTCCGAACCGTTAAGAGCCTTTTCCTGCTATTTCAACCGTTAACCTAATATATTCCCTCCATATTCTGTACCAATTGTGTTGTTCTTTCTGTTTACCTTTTACATACATACATACCAGTGGGGAAGGGTACCTGGAAAGCAGGGCATGCAGTCCAATCGCCATGGCGGAAAGTGGGGCTGTGCAGCCAATTCGCAAACATTTTCAGTCCTTTCCACCATTTGTAAATGTGATGTGAGCTAATTTTAATGAGAAAATCCCTGTCTACCAACAGACTAATCTTCAGTCTTAATACCCCTCTCCACTAGACATGATGTCTCCCTATTAATAACAACCTAGCAGCAAGCCTGTCATGATATTGATTACGTCAGAAATATGAGTAAATAATAAAAATTTGAAATAATATTTAAAATAGTATACATACTTATTGGGATCTTTTATGAAAATTCATCTGTAAATCAGTTCAATTCTTCGATTCTTTTTGGCAAATTCATCGATCACTTTATTATAAAATGTATCAGGACCTCGCTCTACCTTCATCTTCTTCAAAAGGTCTTTCTTCATGGAAATTATGACCAAATTGCTCAATCTCTCTTCACTTTAAGAACACCTCATATAATTATTAACTCTCTTTAATGAAGAAAACGATCTCTCACATGAAGCAGATGTAGTAGGTATGGTCAGAATTAGGTGCAATAATTTTGTTACTTCTGCCAGAGCTTCATTTAGTTCAAGTTCCAGTATAATGTTGCGATTTTCTGGATGCTTGACGCTTGCTTTGCAAAATCTGCAGCATAAACTGATTTCAGCTCGCATTTCAAGCCATCTAAATCAAACATGTTTGAATAGATATCCAAAGATGAAAATGCTTCCGTCGCAAATTTTCTTTCATAAGCGTGAAAAAGCTTCGGATTCAACAATTCAACAAATTTGAAACCTTTGCTCGACGTGAAAAATAACTTCATCCAAAATGTTAAACAAAGTTCTTAAAGCACCTTGTGGTTCTTGATATCGACCACCCTTCTCTGGTGGTTCAGCAACATCATCCAGAACCCGGCAGTAAAATTCCTCAAACTTGTTGTTCTTGATATTAACTAATTGTTTTTGGAAGTTTTCCACCTCATGAATGCACCTTGAAATATCAAGTGAACTTTTTTGAAGAATCGAAAACAGAATTTCTGACCCACACAATATGGTTTCAAAAACTACTAACAGAAATCTAAATTGAAAATCTTCGAGGATTGCAACGAATCCCCTTGCCTGTGCTAATTCTGAAGCATTCCAATGCTCTGGATTTTCTAATATTGTTGAAAACATAGTAATTTTATTGGATAAAATAGATACCTGTCGAGATGAATAATTCCAACGTGTCTCAGGCAATTTTGGAAATCGCCTTTCAATTATTTCATCCAATAGAGCTATTCTAGTTGTTGATTTAGAAAAAAAGGTGAAATTCCTTTTAAAGTTTGAAAGAAAATTCGACATTCACGAATACTTGAAACTGATTGAGATAGTACCAAATTAAATGAATGTGCATAACAATGAACAAAGATGAAGTTTGCACCAAAAGTCTCCTTTATTCTTGCTTACACTCCGTTCAAATGCCCAGCCATCACACTCACTCCATCTTAAGTTTGTGCAATGAATTTTTTTACCACAATTGAATTCATTAACGAATTTTCTGTCAGTGATGCAGCTCTTCTATCTTTACTAACATCGACGTATCCCCAAAACCTTTCTTGAGGCTGTTCTTTCTCATCTACAAATCAAAAAACGCGTGATAATTGAGATTTCAATCGACAATCCGTCGTCTCATCAAACATAACAGCAACAACGGATGTTTTTTTGATCATTGCTTTAATTTCACATTTAATTGTAGCAGCTATACAATTAATGATCTCGTTTTGAATATCACTTGAAAGTCCAGAAAATATACAGTTAGCATTTTTCTTCACGAAATCTAAATGCGATCTTAAACAATCATTGTATTCCGCTACTGCTTCACATATAGCCAAAAAATCACCCTTATTGTTTGAGTCTTCTGTTTCATCGTGTCCTCGAATTGATAATTCTTGACAGGCCAAAATTTCAACGCAATAAATTAACCTTTTCAATACATCACGATTTTTCTCAACAGTTCTATTATGCAACTGAATCGAAGCTGCTTTCCAGTGATCGATCTCTGTATCAATTCGATGTCGACTAAAGATTTTCAGAGCAATTACGGAACTAAAGTGGTTCTGAGATTTTTTGTGTCTTGTCAAAGCTGTAATCAAATTGTTCAAATCGCAGTAATCGGTGGTTGTCCATGTATTACTATGGTGACAAAACAACAGACATGGAAAACAGAACAATTTGTTCAGAATGGGACCCCGTCATCCACTCATATTGTTCATAATATTTAGAATCAAAATAACGATAACATTCCTTGCCGCTCACTTTCGTCTTTGTCTTAATTTCAAGCTTAGGTTTATCTCTTCCAAGAATGATAATATTCTTTCTCTCTTCAAAGCTTCTTAATGCAAAAGATCGAGAAAGTAGAGAAGAAACTGAATTAATTGACTCTTTTGCCATCATGTGGATGAATGAAAATGTGGAAAATGTAATTTTTGCGTAACTTTTTAAAAATTAACTTGATATATTTGAAATTAAAATTTAAAGCATTGGAATGAAAAAATTACCTATTCAATCATGAAAATTTAAACTTTACCTATATAATCAGGAAAATCCCCCAGCTGAGGCGACACGTGTATATTCTAGAATCGTCGGTGAAATAAGTGGCCGGTTTGACCACTTCCCGTTTGGACCTCGTGTCGTTGACGCATGCATCCTTTGTTTAAAATCCCCAATAACGACGATTATACCTTTTTTCTGTACATTATAGTGCTTTTCTATTTCAAGATATTTATTTATTCTTCGTTATTTCCCTTTGCTTTTTACGTTCCAAGATATATACCTTCTTAATTCGTTATTTGATTCTCTAATTCTTCTCTTCCAGCATGGTTCCTTCCCCTTCCCCCCATGCTATGGATTGGCGGTGGATTGGCAGTATCGGTAGAGGGTCGGACGGCATGCTTGCAGCATGGAGTTACGGGCCTTTACGATTTGAATTCAAATCCTGCCGAGGTTAACTTTGCCTTTCATCCTTACGGGGTCGATAAAATAAACTACCAGTAATGCACTGGGATAATTGCTGGCCTTGTGCCAAAAGTAGAAACAATTATTTGAATAAAAAGAAAAATAACGGAATGTTTACGGCTGCAGTACCTTTGATCAACGGTCTTTTTTCCTCAGGGATGACCTGTGACTAAACTGCTACTACTATTATTAGAACAACAACAGCAGCAGCAACTACTACTACTACTACTACTACTACTACAACAACAACAGCAGCAGCAGCAACTACTACTACTACTACTACTACTACTACTACTACTACTACTACTACCACCACATACTCCTACTACTACTGTTGTTTGGGGGTTTGATCTTTGCTTCCTTATGATATTGATGGTTACTTTTCGGATGTTCTTGACATAGATGTAAATGCCACATCAAAATTTAACCCGTTTACTATCAAACCGTCTAAAACAGGTCCTGGTTTTATGATATAAAACTGTTCGTTTTAAAGTATTTATATTTCTATCAAATCCTTCTATGATAATTTTATATAAGAACCTTTGTTGAGCTAAGCAGTAAATAGTGATTTCTAATTTAGACACAAATATTTAGCAGTAAATAGTGATTTCTAATTTAGACACAAATATTTAGCAGTAAATAGTGATTTCTAATTTAGACACAAATATTTAGCAGTAAATAGTGATTTCTAATTTAGACACAAGGATAGCAATTTGTGGGGAGAGGAAAATCGATTATATTGACACAAGTACTTTACTGGTACTATATTTTATCGACGAAGGATTAAAAGCAAAGTTGACCTCAGCGGGATTTAAACTCAGAACATAAAGAGTCGGTGCAAATACCGCAAACATTCTATCCAACGCTCTAACGACTCTGACAATTTACCACTTAATAATTGTTTCTTTTTTTTTTGGCACAAGGCCAGCAATTACCCAGTACATTACTGGTACTTTATTTTATCGACCCCGTAGGGATGAATGGCAAAATGAACCTCGGCGGGATTTGAACTCAGACCGTAAAGGGACGTAACTATGCTGGAAAGCAGGCGTCCGACTCTCTACTGATACTGCCAATCCACCCACTTAATAATGGTTTCTGATTTAGGCACAACCCAACAACTTTGAAGGAGGGGGACAGTCGATTAAATCAACCCAGTGCATTATTGGTACTTTATTTTATCGAATACGTAAGGATGAAAGGCAAAGCTGACCTCGGTGGAATTTGAACTCAGAGCGTAAAGGGACGTAACTCAATGTTCGACGCTCTACCGATACTGCCAATCCACCGCCCTCAATTCACCACTTAATAATGATTTCTTATATAGGCACAAGGCCTGCAATTTTGGGGGAGGGGAAAGTCGATTAAATCGACGCCAGCGCGTGACTGGTACTTTATTTTATCGACCGCGTAAGGATGAAAAGCAAAGTTAACCTCGACGGGATTTGAACTCAGATCATAAAGGGCCGTAACTCTATGCTGTAAAGCATGGCGTCCGAACCTCTACCGATACTGCCAATCCACCGCCCTCAATTCACCACTTATTAATGAGAAATGTTGGTATACTACTAAATTTTTACAAATTCCTCTTTATTTTCAAACTATTCGAGAATCATTAACATAGAGATATAGTAATGAACAGTTTTTAAACATAGGTACTAAGCTTTATATTTCGTGGAAAGGGATAGCCGATTAAATTAATCCAGTATTTGATAGGCTTTTATTTTATTGATTCCTCGGAACGACTGAAGGCAAAATAAATAACCATAGTATGGTTTGAACTCAAAACGTAAACTACCGTAACTTAATTACCATTCTAACGATTTTTCTCATTCACCAATGGGTTGCCTGTTGCTGGTATGTTTTCTCATGTAGGAGGCTTTCCAACAGGTGAGTCCCATGCCTGCCACTTATCAGCCTCAAGTCAGCTTCAATTCATCATTTCAGTGTTGATCGAATAGATCTATAACGTTACAGCGCGGGGAATTTCGTCTTGGAGTATCTATCTAGAATAAAGTTATGAATGAATTTGAGGAGCGGCCGAGAAATGCTATCTAGCCAAAGCTGTAGACCTTTGCTTAATTGTTTTATTTATTTAAAAAAAAAATTCTTTCTCTAAGACATTTTTAAAAGAGATTTTTTGAAAGCAAAGCATTGGCTCCTAAAATACTAGAGTGGGTCCCTGCAATACTACCGTGGGTCTCCTGCGGCCCACTTGCCATCAGGCAACTTGGGCAGTCCGCCACTGTAAAGTAAGAGACATATAAGAATAGAGGAGAAAGAAGTATGATACAATATATTAGATGCCTATAGTCGAAGCAAAGCGTGATCGATGCTTAGAGATGCATGTTAAATATTACAGTGGAGTTAATATTTAAGGAGAGTTAAATGCAGAAGGTAAGCAGAACGGGAATAATCAAAAATATATGGAGGAGAAAGCAAGACATTTAAAAACAAGATTTAATTCTTACACAGTGTTTCGTCTTCTACAGCAGGTAGACATATATATCTCTACTGTAGTGTATATACACACATATATGTCTACCTGCTGTCACACATATATGTATACCAAACTTGCTTGGTGAGGAGAGTATTTGGGCTGGACACCCTGCGGGATAAAAAAATCAAAGCCTGACAAAGGGCGGAGGAACTCATAAGAGTCAACGCCCAACCAATAGTGTATATAGTGGGTGTGTAAATATATATATGTGCGTGTGTGTTAGATTGTTTGCATGGGTGTGTGCATTTTAATTTTTTTTACATTTAAACTTTTAACTTTTAAACAATTCATCTTTTTAATCTATTTAACTAATTAACTATTTATCCGGTTTATCCGGGAAATCCTGCTGCATCTACCAACTTTTTAATTTAAATTTTTTTTTTAGAGAAGACCACCCTGAAAAACCTGCAGTTGATACAGCTACCGATCATCTTGCATCTACTTGCTATTGGATTCTGGCTGTTGATATTTACAGAGCAGCATGTGTGTAGCATAAGCACGCGCTGCTTTGATCTCCTTGTGCAGATATCTCTTCAAAGTCCAGTGGTGATGAGGTAGTAGCGACGAATACAGACCTAACGAGTTGGAGGTATGCAGTTGCTAATCTACACACAGACGGCACAAGGCTTATTTAATGTTGTTGCCAGTTTTCGAAATAGGAATTGCTAAAAATATGTAAGTAAAAGTGAACTTTCAAAAATATGAAAGTAAAAGTGACTTCAGAGCCAAATTTCAGTAAAAAACGGTATCAAGCAAGGCGAAATACTTGCACCTACTATTTTCTCCATCTACTTTGTCGTGCTGCTGATATTTGCCTTCCAAGACTTCAAAATAAGTGTATACTTGCGAATTAGAACCTCTGGGAAAATCTTTAATCTAAGACGGTTTAACACCAAGTCCAAAACATTTGGTACTCTTGTTAGGGAGTTCCTCTATACTGATGATGCAGATGTTGTGGCCCACAAAGTAGAGGACATGTAGTTGATATTGGACACCTTCTCTAATGCATGCATTGTGTTTGAGTTCAATATTAGTATAAAAAAGCCAAAGGTTACGTACACTCGACCAGTTAGGGAAATGTATGTAGAGCCAGACATTTTTGTGAGAGGAAAAAGACTTGAGGTGGTGGACAGATTTGTATACCTCGGAAGTACACTTAGTAGAAACATAAAGCTCTCTGTGTATGAGGCCTGTGTTCTTACAGCCCTGCTATACGGATACTGAAAAAGACCACAGGATTGCGAAAGCGAGTCTCGCCTTCGGGATGCTTGACAAACGAGTCTAGTCAAATCTGGTATACACGACAAACATAAAGCTCTCTGTGTATGAGGCCTGTGTTCTTACTGCCCTGTTATATGGATGCGAAACGTAGACAACTTACATGCAACATATGAGGAAGTTGGAAAGGTTTTATCAGCATTATATCCGACGCATTCTGAGCATCAACTGGTCCTCTTACACACCTGATCCTGCAGTACTTGAGAAAGCGGGCAGCTCCAATATTGAAAGGAGGGTTATTATGAACCAGATGCTTTGGGCTGGTCATGTGGTCAGGATGGAAGATGGAAGGCTGCGTAAACAGTTATTTTATGGGGTACTGACCTGAGGAAATAGGCCACAACATAAACCAAAGAAGCGATTTAAGGATGTCATAAAAGACAACCTTAAAACTCTGAAGATAGATATGGAGAACTAGGAGAGATTGGCTGATGGCTTGTACATTATGGAGAAAGATCACTAAGTATGGATGTAATGTGTTTGAGAAAAAGCGAGTGGAAAATGCTGTTTTCAAGCGTTCACTCCATAAACGGGACCCAAGTGCAGTTCCTGCAAAAAAACCAGTAGAAATTGAGGTCCAATGTATGTGGCCGATTTCTTCTAACAAGAGCTGGATTTGTCAACCATCTGAAATCACACGAGCCAACGGGAAATCGAGCCAACTGTGTGATGATTCTACCGCCACACACTTCACAGTACATTTACAATGAGTGTGGCTCAATTTGCAAGTTAGCTGGTGGACTGACCAGGCATGGTAGAATGTATGAAGACACACCGATGTAAGTATTGCCTGGAGACAGACTGTACAAGTTTCACATCTGTGAACGCACCGGCAAAACAAAAGCGGGTCTGAAAAGTCAGCTGTGTTCACCCTCCGATGAAGAATTAGTCTGGTAATGATGGCCATATCAATTTATTGAAATAATTTGTTTTATTCTTCAATTCAAAAACTGTAATCAAATTGCAGGCCGGGACTTTTGGTCAGTCTTCTTATATTTAGGTTGCTTGAATGTGAGTATATCCCTAGGGAATGATCCTTGTGAAGTGTTTTTTTGAGTACTTTATTGTGATCACCCCTTCAGTGTTTTGAATAATATTTTTAACGATATCTTTTCACAGAGAAGTTATCTATATTCGTGACAATTTTAATTATCTATAATATATATATATATATATATTTTAGGGTTCATTGTCATGCGCATGTATTGTTTTTTTTGGCGGTAATTTACTTCCTCATTTTTGAATCAGTTTGAGCATTTCTTTAGAACTGCTGGACTGGCAACCTGACAGATACCTCAGGCACAGATGATGATTATCGCTAAATACTGATGTTGGTTAGATTATCAATATTAATATTATTGGGGCACCCACTGATGAATTATAGGAGCCCACTTGAATATATATCTATTGATGGTATACAAGCTCCTACATAAATTGGTATAATTTCACCCAAATTGTAGGAATCCTATAATGAAACGAGACGTCCGTCTGGGAAGAGATATATTCGATATGTCTCATATGAAATAATACAGCCAATTTTCCACGCAATACTTTTAGTTAGCACCCCGAACGCATAATTGGGAATATAATCACTTATTTTCTAATGTTTGTTGAGTGAGTTGGAATTTGGCCGGAGTATCGCTAAAAAGCTTTCTCCGATATTGTATTTATTTATTTATGTATTCATATATATATATATATATATATATATATATATATATATATATATATATATATATATGTTGTTTACTTGTCCCCCTCGCTTTACGCGAATTACTGGTCCCAATAACTTTTTTTAGTTATTGCTCGCACCAACCTGAGGTATCTGATTTTTAATGCGATGAAATACCAATGATGGTTGGAAAATCACTGACGAAGGACTATTTTTATCATATGTAACCCATGTGCAAACCACGCAGTATTCTTCTTTCTTCTCATGTTTTATATATATATATATATATATATATATATATATATATATATATATATATATATACATACATACATACACACACACACACACACACACATATATATACACATTCACACATACACACACACATATATATATATTTACCTATTGTAGGTATTAGTAGTGATAGCTTTTGTGGCAACAGACATGATGGTGACAGTTGTAGAGGTGGTAGTGGTTGTGGTGGTACTATTGGAATACAAGCGATGAACATGTGCCATGATAAGTGATGCCAAGAGTGTACAAAGAAAGCCACTATAGAAAATCACTAGAAACACAAAAGAGAAAGAAACAACTAAGGTAAAAACCAATTCCATCTAATGTAATATAACATTACATGATAATCTATAAAGATATTTGTGGATATCATAGATTTGATCTATTATTCAGGACCAATTAAACTCCTATCTATTGCATCTATTGCATTTTGGTAAGCAGTAAACTTTGTTATTTTTTCTCCTTTTGAAACTATAATTGAATCAACGAAATTGGTATGTTTACCTATATACTATCAATGGTGGTATTACTACTGTTGCTGCTACTACTACTACTACTGCTACTACTACTACTACTACTACTACTACTACTAAATATAATAATGGTTTCTGATTTAGGCACAAGGCCAGCAAGTTTGGGGAGGGAAAGTCGATTAAATCAACTCCAGTGCCTGACTGGCACTTTATTTTATCGACCCCGTAAAGACAGCTTCGGCGGGATTTGAACTCAGAAAGTAAAAGAACGAAACTCTATGCTGCGATAATGATAACAATAATGATAACAATTTTTTTATTGGCCACTAGGGCCGAAATATGAAAGATAATAAAAAAAAGCAGGGACAGTGGTGATTTACAGAGTTTAAAACACGCGTAAAAAGTTACAGTAAAATGAAAGGGAATGTGTTTGTGTTTGTGTGGGTATCGCTGTTAGTGTGTGTATGTTTAGAGAGAGAGATAATGGGGGGGGGGGGGGGTAGAGACAGAGAGAGGGGCTGAGGGAGAGCTTCGTTGGGGGACTCCCTTGGTGTTTTTAACGATGTCTTATTTTACTTTTGCTGTTGTTGTTGCTGGTTGTGGTGCTGGTCTTTTTGCTTCTTATGCTGTTGTTGTTGTTGTTGTTGGTGTCGCTGTTGTTGTAGATGTTAATGCTGCTGCTGCAGCAGTTGCTGGTTTTGCAATCACTGTTCATGTTGCCGCTGCTACCTGGGCTGGCGACGCTCTTCTTGTTCGCTATTGGTGATGATGTTGTGGAAGTTGGAGCCCTGTTGTTCTCAGTTTGCTGTTGAGAGCAGAAAGCTCTCGAGTGACCTGTCTCCCCACGTAGATGGCAACGAGGCTTTTTGCTCATAACCATAACATGCAACATGCAAACTCGAGTTTAATTTTAAAAAAATAAGGAATTGTCATATTTTTCTTTTTACCTAAGTATAGAATAATAGAGAAATTTTGGTTGATGAAAACTATGAGGAAGCCTAGCAGAGAATTATTCCTGTTTCTGGACGGTAAATTTAGTTAGACACCTTGAGCTTGACTGGGGATGAAATCATATTATATACCAGTCTCTGCATGACTAGCTTCTTTCTCTACTACATGCTCCACGATAACTTCCTTCGTTTGTCCCCATAAACATAGACATCCTAATTCTACTGCCTTTAATGTACAATATTCCCCTTTATTCTGGTGAATTTCTTTGGTTGGTCACGATACCCCATCTGCTTTTCTTTTGTATCCTTCTCGGTCCAACCCATTTGTCCTGCATAACTCTGATCAATATTTTTATTCAGGCTGTGTCCAGTTTTCTCACATTCCTTGTTGTCAACACTAATGGATATGCTGCACGAGCTACGAGGTTCATAAAATCCCGTAGCATCACGTGACTAGCGATGTTAAATGCAACTGCATTTTTCTTCAGCGCTAAAGAGCCCAATTCCAGTCAAACATTAGTGAACATCGCGTATAAGAAGTCAAATCGGGACCACGGCCTAGTTGAAAGAAATTTCACATAATTGACACAACTAATATCCCCGAGAAAGACATGAATGTCACAATATACCATTTTCCTTTTCCCCTGACTTAAAGAAACCTTTGTGTCTAGTCAAAAAGAAGCCTAAATTTATAATTAAAGCTGATATTTACTGCAGGAGATATAGGATTGGAACGTATTCTCTTTAAATTAGTCATGTGATGTTGCTGCAACAATCACAGCAGTTGTGTGCTTACATTTATTTGTAGCTTACATTTATTTGAAGAGTTACGTGGTACCATCGAACGTCTTTAAACATTATTCTGCAGCAATCCTGAAGTAGGGGTGGGTGGGATTTAATTCAAAGGAAAAATTGGTAGTTTCAGAACGATATAAATAGATTAAGATTCTTCTGTAATCAAACAGGAAACTAATGACCTTTTCAAAATGTCAATTTTCCTGTATTAAAATGACATTAAAGTATTACATAACTAACATGTTTAATGGCAAAAGAGACGTAAGCAGGTGTGAGATGTAACCTTGAAATATAATGCAATTGTGTATTCCTGAAGATGAAAATGAGGTGAAAGTTTTGTTACCATACCTCACATTGCTTTAAATCAAGCCAACTACTGAAATTACATTCACTTTGTATAAAAAGTTATTTTAGATTGAAATTTCCTTTTGTTTTGTGGAAGCGTTGTAAAAGACAAGACAAACAAATAATTCTGAATGTATAATTTGTCACTGTGTATGCAAAATGATTTGATAATTATGAGAACGATAGATTAAACAAACATATTGCGCTGGTGTAGACATAGTCGTGTGGTTCAGAAGTTTGTGTTGCAATCAAGTGATTATATGTTAATGAATGTTTAATTCTTACACCTTAGAAGATATCTCCACCTGGCTAGCTCCTTTCTCTACTACGATAATTTCCATAGTTTAATTGTTTCTCATTATCCCCGTAAACATAGACGTCCTAACTCTACTGCCTTTTTGATGTAATATCTTTGGATCAAGGTTGAACGCACACTAAATAATACATAGGAATGTATAAGGAATAACAAGATTTCTATCAAATTTTGGCTGGCAACTAAAGGAAAAATGCACTAAAAAATGAATAATCTTGCTTTTCTTTGTAGTCTCTCGATCTACTCAATATACGTGTCGGCTGAGAAACCTTATGTTCAGGTTCTTTATGTTCTGAGTTCTAATCCCGCTATAGCCTGCATGAATGGGAGGCCCTGAAAAGGATCATTTGTACTTCCCTTCTTCCTGATAAAGATCAAGGCGAGGTTTCCTCGGTTGATCGCAATATTTGATAATAACATTTGATAATAACATTTGATAATAATATTTGATAATAACATTTCCTTATTGTTTCCATTCTCTACATCCAGATATTGCATGAAATTATAACACCCCAAAATAAATAGTCTTTTCTTAAACATATGTGTGTTCAAACCATATACGTAGCCGAGAGATCAGACTTTGAAGCGTTGAGAATATAGAATTAATGTAAAGGATGATGTGCTCATGCGCAAAGATACTATGAAATACCTTATAAAATAGGGTGAAGACCCTTAAAAGTCAGGACAAGAAGTTGGAATTGCTCGATAGCAACTTCTTTTTCTGTCTTTTAAGGTTCTTCACACTATTTTATAATCTATTTTATAGCATGAGAATATCATCCTCTACATTAAGTATATGTGTATTTATACATAACAGACATTAGACATTGTATTTATTTATTAATTAGTTAAGTTCTCTTAACAAATAATCAATAAGCATATCAAATAATAATGAATACAATACGATGTTATATTATTTATAGTTTTAATAGATAAAATTTCCGTTTGCAATATTGCATAAATGAATATTAACACTGTTTAGGAATAATAAGCTCTATTTAGAAAAGTTGTTGTTAAAAAACTATTTACTACTGAAATTATTGTTTTGAAATGAAATTTTGTAATTAGATGTCACATCTATCAAACATACAATTACACATACTTACACTGACACATACATACGTGCACACACACACACACACACACACACATGTATATATAAATATGTATATATGTATGTGAAGGTGCATGTCTTTGTGGCTAAGGTATTCGGCTCACAATCGTAAGGTCATGAGTTCGATTGCCGGCAGCGCGTTGTCTCCTTGCACAAGACAATTTATTTCAGGTCGTTCCAGTTTACTTAGCTGGCAAAAATGAGTTGTACCTGTCACGTTTGGTGTTACGCTGGATCTCCCTGAGAACTATGTTAATTCCACGAGCAGGCTGTTCTGCTGATCGGATAAAAAATATATGCATGCATGTGTAGTGACCTACATTCCGCGGGCTCACATACATTCTCTGTGCGTGATTTGGCTCAGCTCAGCCAATCAGCACCAGTAGAAGAGGATGTATCCCTACGCGTCCTGAGGTAGAAATTCACCGCGAAGATTTGAAGAATCTTCCTCTCGAACCAGCAACACGTACATGTGACGGTGAGATTTTGCACCTTGGCCTGCCGGCGCAATGGCACATTCCCTTTTGTAACCTCATTGTATGTGTAACTTCAACCATACAAGTTAACCAACATTATTTGTGCTACAACAAAAATAAACATACATTTCATCTCTAATTTCTGCTGTTGACGTCATTATTATGTTACTCGTGTCTCAATAACATTTATAATCCATGCTGCTAAACATGTATGTATGTAAGTTCTGGTTTTATTATTTTATAAATTTTCACCAATAGCGAGAGCCAGTTTCTAACATAGACAATACTTTTTCATTGGAATTTAGACATCAACTAGATAAATACGTATGCATGTCTGTAAATATATATATATATATATATATATATATATATATATATATACAGACATACATACGTATTTATCTAGTTAATACGTATGTATGTCTGTATATATATATGCGCGCGCGCGTGTGTTATTGTATGTGTGGGTCTGCATATTTTGAGTTATATGTGTGCACCAATTTTCTTATAAACCCGTCAAATATTATATATTTCTGACATCAGTTTCGAAAATGTTATATTATTAGCGTCAAAAATTCTAATTTCTGTCAACTACGTATTTCATGTTTCAGAATATCTGTATAATCAATTATATTATTTAACTATATAATTCTTTAATTTCTTCGATTGCATGTGAAAACGACTTATAGCGCTGGCGTGTATATAAAATATACAATACGTACGTACATATATATACATCGCTATTTCAGAGCTCCAATACAAATGCCCCCCCCCCCCCCCCCCATATTAGCAATAGTTAATTTTCCGAAAGTTAAATCTTTGCTGCTCCCACCTCATAATCCTGTTTCAATCAACAAAAAGGGGTGTGGAGAATTTCAGCGCAATCAACAACTGTTAGGCGACCCTCAAACGCCTTGAATTTGGAACATAGTATACGCAACGATTAATTCTGTTCAAAAGTGGTATACTGTTCCCTATCTCGACCTTTTCTTTTTTCTTAGAGAAATTTATATGGACATATCCAGGCAACCCCAGAAAATGTTTTAAAACGTTCTGAATCAAATTTACCAATAGTTAATTTGAAAAATTGTTGAAATAACATGCAAAACTTAAGAAATATTAGGTTTTCTTAATAAAGCACACAACTTCTGTAAGAGAAACGCATTTTTATTTACAACAATAATTTCTATAGAATCAAAAACGTAATGTGAACACTGAACACCGAATATTGAACATTGGATTGGCAGTATCGGTAGAGGGTCGGACACCATGCTTTGCAGCAAAGAGTTACGGCCCTTTATGGTCTGAGTTCTAATCCCGCCGAGGTTAACTTTGCTTTTCATCCTTATAGGGTCGATAAAATAAAGTGCACTGGTATAATTGCTGGCCTTGTGCCAAAAATAGAAACAATTATTTTTGCATAAGAGAGTTCAAATCCCGCCGAGGTTAACTTTAAGTACCAGTAAGTAATACACTAGGATAATTGCTGGCCTTGTGCCAAAAGTAGAAACAATTATTTTTGCATAAGAGAGGATTTAGTGGCAGTTGGGAATGTTTTACGGTTTTCGGTAACGATCTGTAAAACAAATTGTTTCTCAGTTTCATCTTTGTGAGAATGTTATTGTAACCCTAAATGAATTTGACACCTCTTTCTGCAACATCAACTTCTCAAGTTTTTCAGTCCGTTTTTGTAACCAGGATCATCCTTCCATGTTAAAGGGCCTTTGTCGAGGAAATCGGTGCTGATAGAAAATCTCGCGCAGAAAGTTATTGTACCAGGAGTCAGAAAAGACGAAAACTCCATGTTTGTAAAGGAAGAAAAAGTCATTTTGGTGCAGAATGTACCTCTTCAGTCGATTTTTTTCTTCTTCCTCTTATTCACCTTTGTCTGCTTCCAGCATAACTTGAGCAATATTTGCCTTAACCACTTCTTGCTCTCCTTGCTCTCCTTTTCTCATTGTTCTCATTGCTCTCCTTTTATGCATTCTCTCCTTGCTCTCCTTTTCTCCTTGCTTCCTTTCCTCATTGCTCTCTTTGCTCTCCATGCTCTCCTTTTCTCATTGCACTCCTTGCTCTCCTTGCTGTCCTTGTTCTCCTTTTCTCATTACTCCACTTGCTCTCACTTTATCCTTGCTCTCCTTGTTCTCCCCTTTTCTCATTGCTCTCATTGCTCTCCTTTCTCATTGCTCTCCTTTTCTCCTTGTCCTCCTTGCTCTCCTTTTCTCTTTACTCTACTTTTCGTTGCTTCACCATCTTTGTTTGTTTACACTCTCGTGTCCCTTTTATTTACGTGTCCCAACGACTTTTTTTTAGCCGTTGCTCGCACCAACCGGAGGTATATGGTCTTTAAAGCGATGAAATACCAATGATGGTTGGAAGATCACTGATAAAGGACTAACTTTATATATATATATATATATATATATATATATATATATAATGTGTGTGTGTGTGTGAATATGAAAATAAGGCGTGCTGCGTGGTTGCAAATGGGTTACATATGAATAAATTTAGTCCTTCATCACTGATGAAGGACTAAATTTATTCATATATATATATAAATATATGCGTCGATACTGCTAACCCTTCAGAATTAATCGTTTCTACTTTTGGCACAAGGCCAACAATTTCCAGTGCATTACTGGTACTTTATTTTATCGACCTGGATGAAAGGCAAACTTAACCTCGGTGGGATTTGAACTCAGAATGGAAAGGGCCGTAACTCTATTCGTCAAAGCATGGCGTCCGACCTTCTACCGATACAGCCAAATCCACCGCTTTCAGAAGTAATCAGTTTTGTTTATTGAAGAATATAAAAACATGTAAGAACAAGGTTGAGATTGACCAATAGTAAAAATAGGAAGGGGCAATATAGATAATTAAGTTGATAGTAGTAGATGAATAAATTAGCAGTCAAGGATTGAGGTATCGAATGACCTTTAAGAAAAGAAAGATGTGAGTGTAAAGGAATTTAGACAGATTGTATAGAAAAGTGTGGACGGTCAAGGAATATTAAAGTTGGAGGAAAAGGGGTGCAGATATCAGTATGTTATATCTAGTAGAATAGTATAGAACAATCCTAAATATTTGTTATTTCTTTGTTCAAGAGGAATAATAAAGTAGAGGAATATAGATGGAACCAAAGGAGTGTAAAATTTAGATAAAAAAATATATAGGTAAGAAAATAATAAAATTTGTGTAAGTATTATATTGTGTTAGAGTGGTCAGAATGAAGTTTTACCTGTAGGGAATTTTATTTTCGAATAAGAAATGGCATTAATAATCTGATTTTCTTAATAGGTTTAAATGCATGTTTGTTAAAGTTTTGTTAAAGTGTTGAATATAATGTAATATATAGTGCTCATTAATAGTTAATTATTTAAAACAGTTATAGGGATGAGATATAGGATTGAATCTATGGATTAATTCTAATAGCAAAAAATATATATATACACACATACACACATATATGTATATATATATATATATATATATATATATGCATCACTGATTTTTCGTTTTATTTATAAAATATATATATATATATGGATATATATATGTATATATGTATATATATATTACTCAATACCGACTACTTATTTCTCTCAGCTGTCAACCACATACGGATATATGTATATAGCTAATTTTCTGAAAGTTAAAAGTTTGCTGCTCCCACAGCGAGAAATAAGTGTTTGCCCTATACCTGCGCTCTGGTCTAGCTTTGCAAGTTACCTTCCCAATTATATTTATTGTCACTTATCCTTCTAATACCAAGAATAAGTCTGAACAAGTTTTTAATTTTAGAGAAAATTATATAAGAGATAAACAAATTTTATCTGAAAAAATGACCAACGGGGCAAGGATGGTGTCTAAATATTCAGAAATTATCTCGCCGGGCCAGTTGCACGCTAAAACGCTAGGACGGCCGGGATTATTTTGTTTGCGTATTTTGGGGAGGAAGTAGATGGTGGGTGTGCGAGGGGTGCGTACAATAAGATTGGTCGCTGTGGGGAGTAGGAGAGAGGAGGAGATGAGCTCAAGGATGGTGGAGGACACGGGTTGTTGGTAGCCAGGAGTGGGGTAGGAGGATAAAGGGCGGTAAAAAAGGGTATTGTGAAGCTGATGGAGATCCTCAGCCCTATAGAGGTCAGCGCTCCAAATCACCACAGCGCCACCTTTGTCAGCGGGTTTGATGACAATGTCATCGCGACGCCGAAGGTTGCGAAGAGCGGAGAGCTCAGTCCTCGTGATGTTACAGCGACGAGAATACTGGTGGAAACGGAACCGATTCATAGTACGAGTCGAGGGTGCTGAACTGGCCAGAGCTCGGCGTCCAATGTGATTGCCGGTGACTGAGACGAGTGAAATCATCCGTCTGTGTCGATGATGGCGTGTCGTGAGAAAAAGCTTTCAGCTTTAATCGACGGAAGAACCCTTCAATATCGGCACGTGTGCGGAACTGGTAGCAGGTAGATGTGGTTGGTATAAAATACAAACCACGGGCGAGGAGGGAGCGCTCAGCTTCGGAGAATGGAAGGTCCTGGGGTATGGTGACTACAGTGGAGGGACGTGAGGGAGTGAAAGAGGCGGAGGGGTTAAGGTGGTTGGGCAAAGCGTATGCAGATTCAGTAGTGGGGAGAGAAAAGGGTTGGTAGGTGACGGGATAGAGGGGTTAGGGTTGGAGGTGATATGAGTATGGGTGGTGACGGCAGGCGCGGAGCGGAGAGAGTCGAGTTTGAGGTTTTTTATGGAAGTGAGGAAATTGAAAAGGATGTGGTTGAGGTAAAGGATGAATTGGATAAGGGATTGGGCGAGGAAAGGGTGGCAAGTAGAGGAGAGATGGAGGTAGGCCCTGGGGAGATCTCGGTCGAGAGAACGGATTTGGGCGAGTGTTAATCGAATGGTCGCCCGCATGAGCTGGCGAGAGGAGCGTGTAAGGATGGGCTCAGTGGTGGGAACAGAGTAAGAGGTGGGGTGGAACTTGAGGCGAAAACCGCGGGGAATGAAGTGGTCGTGGAGACAGCGACTTAAAAATGTGATGAGACTATTGTATCGTGTTTTGGTGAAGATGCGGTTGGAGAGATGCAGGGAGGATTGGATGCATAATAGGGGGGAGGGGAGGCTGGAGGAAGCGCTTGAGAGTAGAATGGAGCTGGCGGAGAAAAGATTTGAGATTGGGCATATTGAATGTACTAGGGTGGGAGTGAAAAATAGATGGATGAGAAGAAGGTGGTGTAAGAAGATTGTAGTAGTAGTGGTAGAGAGTTGTGGAATATTTAAATGCAAGAAGCAAAGAAAATTTCAATGATACGAAAGATTTCCTGGTGGAAGTTCAGGTGTACCCCGGGTTGGTATCCAGTTTCGGGGTGAAAATCCAATTAGAAAATCCAACGAATTTTGAGAGGTCCTCGTAAGCATTGATATATATATATGTATGTAAAAGGCAAACAGAAATAACACAATCGGTACAGTATATGGAAAGGATATATTAGGTTAACGCTTGGTATAGCAGGAAGAGGGTCTTAACGTTTCGGACGCTAGTCCTTCATCAGAAGAAAGAATGATAAATAAGATAGATTGAGGGGACGGGCGGGTTGGAATTGGAAAAAATGTCTTTAGATAAAAATAACAGGTCCATTCATGTTGACATCTCTTGCAAAACTGTTGGTGCTGGCGTTTTGTGTATGATTTATTTTTTAGAAAAGTGGATGATGAAGCGCGTCTACCTGAAATGGAAAAAAAAACGTTTTGTAAAAAGAGCTATACTTGTGCACGTGCGTAAGTATATATATATATATATATATATATATATATATATATATATATATATATAAATACAATATCGGAGAAAGCTTTTTAGCGATACTCCGGCCAAATTCCAACTCACTCAACAAACATTAGGAAATAAGTGATTATATTCCCAATTATGTGTTCGGGGTGCTAACTAAAAGTATTGCGTGGAAAATTGGCTGTATTATTTCAAATGAGACATATCTAATATATATATATATATATGTGTGTGTGTGTGTGTGATTATACGTCCGTATGAAGCTAAGAAATGTGTGTGTATATGTGAGTAAAAGAGTGTGTGTGCATGTAAGTACGAAGCTATGAGCAAAAGTATGTTAATATAAGGGTGTGTATGTGTGTATACTGGGCAAGGTCGGCTGAAAAGTTCCTTGGCTGGCGAAGATACTCTCATGGAATGACCAAACGAGGTTTACTTTTCAACATAGTCCCTGACAAGAAACAATGCAGTTATTAGTAAAAAGAGTTGAAATTAATGCATGCAAGATTTCACAAGTCTAGCATCAATAATTCATAATTCAGCCTATGAAATGTTCAGCCCACCCTCATATATCTATAATGATGTTTTATATATATAGTGGAAGCTGCTTATTATAATCTCACATTTTGTTACCAACCAGATATTGTTATCAAAATTAGTGGACAACACATTCATTATTTGCTTCATGTTACCAGTCGATTAATATTATGGAAAAAATCTGAGTCTCAAAGGGATTAGAATGAGCGATTTATATTATATATGAAGGTCGTCTGCTCTATCCAAAGCTTGACCACTTCTTGCACTTTATGTCTATTTCTATTCCTTTCTGGCATGAAATCTCAAATGGCTTTTGAGTCCTAAAAGCCTGTGAAAGACCTGTCCCAAAATAGTACAATCATGTCTCATTTCGTTCTTGTTTCCACATTGGGTTTGCATATGTTCAGACGTCGCTTCAGTCCACCACTTGATTTGCAAATTTTCCGATAAAAATGGCACTGGAACTGATTCGCTGCAACGAAGTTTGAATAACCAGCTTGAACTTTACCATCATGTGCTCGTTGATGTGACTTCAAGTCAGCGCTTTAAATGCGCACCTTAGGGCACACAAGCATTTAAAAACCAACACTGTCGGTCCCATACTTTCACTCTTTTCTTTTCAGTTCTGCATGTTTTACCCTCTTCATTTCAAATGCTTTAATTCCATTCCAAATGACATTTCTCCAGGCTACTCTATCTACTGCACATGATTCAAGATTTTTGTAGGATATTTTAAGGCATTTTAAGTTCACTTTAAGAGAGTTTCTGTATTTATCCTTTTGCTCAGCTTGATTCCGCCATAAAACATTTTCTTGGGGATGCGCCCATCACCAATAAGAATCAGGTGACCTGTCCATCTTAACTGATTCCTAATAAGCCTAGCTTGAGTAGATGTAACTTTTGCCTTAGCAAGAATTTCAGTGTCTAGATCGAATGTGTTCCAACTTATTTTGAGTATATACCGGAGGCATTTTTAGTGAAACTGTTCCAACATATTAACATGTGTGTACAACATCCATGTCTCTGATGAATACAATAGTACGAAGAGTACAAAAGAGACGTATGCAGCAATCTTAGTCTCTAATTTAATGTCACGCTGTGACCAGACTTTAATTTCTAGTCCTCCAAAGGCTTTTGCTGCCTTTTGTATATAAGATATGATTACAGTATACAATTTGCTATCAGTTTGTATCATACTACCAAGATATTCAAAAGAAGTCACCTTTAACATTGTTCCATTAACAAAGTGTCGATGTGCAGTTGTCTGCTTCCCAGTAACAGGTTGATGCATTACAACAGTCCTTTTCAGATTAATTACAAGCAGCATTACATATCACAAGCAGCATCGAAATCCATGCTCTGGTTTTGCAAGCCCTCCTCAGTGTGACTTATTAGGTCGCAGTCATCTGCATATAGAAGATCACGGATCAAAAAGGTGAAGACAGAGTTGAATCTCCTTCTTGAAGAGCGATATCGGGTAAAGACTCCGACTGTTGATGTTGCAAAGGAATTTGACAGCATCGCAGAAAAATAGATAGTGAAGAGTATTGGTACTTGAAGGTGACCCCGACGTACTCCATGTTCTAGTGAGAACGGCTCTGAAAGAATTCCACCAAAATTAATACGGGCCTTCATATCCTTATGGAGGGCTTTAATCAGATTCACAAACTTTTCAGGACAGCTAAATCTGTTCAGCACCAACTACAATGCAGCCCTGTTAAGAGTGTCAACCGCTTTGCTAAGGTCTACAAAGCAGTGATATAACCCTACGTTTTGTTCCATGCATCTTTCTTGTAGCTGGCATATAGTGAAAATCCTGTCAACTGTCGCGCGAGAGGGGTGAAAACCACACTGTGATTCTGACACTGCCCTTGTAACAATAAATTTATGAAGATGCTTTGAATGAATACACGAGAGTACCTTTCCAATAACAGATAATAAAGATATGCCACGAAAGTTACCATATAAATCTTTAGGAGCAGATTTAAAAAGTGATATTAAAATTGCATCGACCCAGCCCTGTAGTACTTCATCTGCTCTCTAACAATACAAAAGTAGTGAGTGAAGCATTCTGATCATCCTTTGTCCACCAAAATTTGATATTTCTGAACTGATATCATCGATACCGGGTGATTTATTATTATTTGACTTTTTTACAGCTACGGTGATGTCATTTGACAGCTCAGAAGACATTTCCTCGATGGCTGGAAGATTTTTCCATTGTCTCAATTGTGTCCGTATTCATATTTGATGGTCTATTAAGCAGATCAGAGTAGTGTCGCATCAAGTGGTTCTGTATGGATATGACATACGTAAAGATATGTTGTCCATCAACAGATCTCACAGGGAATATGGCTGTTGCTCTTGGATTAAATGCCTCTTTCATATATAAAAAGAAGGCCTTACAGTTTTTGCGGCTGCAGCTGCTTGTGCTTCATTGGCTTTCTGGTGCCACTTATTTTCCATCATTTGCCGAAAACTGCTCTGAAGTTTTGATTTCATAGCCTTAAACTTACTGTTTTTGTTGGGATTTTCGGACTTTCCTAGAATGTGTTTGCTTATCTCTTGTTTTCCACGCAGAAGTCTGGACACTTCCAAGTAATTATCAGCAAACCAATCAGTCACCTTCTTGGATTTAAAACCAAAAGTACTTGATGCAACTTCATAGACTTAAAATTTTAAACTCTCCCATAGGTTATTTCCATCAAGAATAATGCTCATAAGTCTATCTTGAAAACTTTTCAACAGCATAGGGGATTTGAAGCTTGCAGTGTATTTTATACCCCCGCCTTTTTGATTTTTTGCCTGATTGAGAAGTTGAATTTACCCCTAATAAGCCTTCCACCTCTCTCATTACTCGGACACTAGTGACGTCATTCAGAGTTGCTTCGCGAACTAATTTATAGATTAAAATGTACCAGCGCTTAGACGTAGGGTGCATCCTATGCTTTTATACTTTTAATTTTGCTTGGAGAAAGTATTTGAGATATACAGCTGGTGTTCGGTACAAAATGTGAGAAGAGATAGTCCATTTTCGTTGCATTTTCCAGTGCCATGCTTCCCCAAAACAGGCCGTGTTACATGATCTACTCTCAATCTAGCATTAAAGTCACCCATGATGACTAGCTTCTCTTTCCTTGGAACTTTTCGCACCAGATTCCTAAGATCCTAACAAAATGTTTCAATGCTTTCAATGGAATGTGAAATTGACGGTACGTAAGCACTAACCATTGTCAGGAATCAATCTTAGCTGGAACCGAAAAGGTATTCGTTCAGATACACTGCTTGGAAATTCTTGGATACAGTCTAGGATTGAGTTTTTAATTACAAAACGAACATCCGAATCTATCCTTTGTCATTTCCAAAAGAAAATGTAACCTAATGCCTTTTCAGTAAGTTCTCTATCTCCAGGAAGACGTGTCTCAGATAATGCAACGACGTCCAGATCATATTTACCAATTTCTTTTGCAATTAATGCTGTGTGACTCTCTGCCCCATCGGACTTATTATTATCTAAGAGAGTACGAACATTCTAACAAGCAAACTTCATACTGACCCTAAGTTTATTTTAGAGTTGATTATTTGTGTTTGTCACAGTAGCAGGATGGTGACCGGGCTCAGGCTGTGGCACCTTAAGGTGCTGACCGTACCAGAGCTGTTCACCAGAAGATCCAAAACCCGTTGTGCCATTTACTGACTTTGTGTGGCACATTTCAATTAAAATTATGGATGCATTTTTAGATTACTGTCAACTCCTCGTTACGATCTTAAATAAGGAAGAAAGTGTACATGAAGTACTTTTGTGAAATATTTTTTAAGTGGATGTTGCTTCACAGCATTACCTCCACTTTTTGGTGCATGAAGTTGCTATTCAATGTGACAAATAGTATGACAAGACTGAGTACTTCATTAACCTCAGGTTTTACATTGGAATTTTCCTTCTATATAGATCACTAAACAAGATTACAGAGTTACTACTCCCCCACTCCAAAGTTAAATATTAAAAGATAAAAAAGATTAAAATGTATTAAAAATAAAAAAATATATACACAGATAAATATATATAAAATACAAAAGTATATACATATGTACATATTTGATTGGTAGGCCGTTGATTCTTTTGAGTGCCTCCGCCGTAGTTCTGGTTTTGTTTTTCGTCCCGCGAGGCCTCCAAATCACACTTCTCACCAAACAATCTTGGAGAGGTTGCCGGTTTAGTCACTGATGACACGGCCGGGTAGCAGGTTGTACTGGATTACATGTTACAAGTAGCACACTAAAGCGACCTGACACACACACACACACACACACACATACATATTTCAATATTATTAATATTGTAAACTTCCGGTGGATAGCCGGCATCCAAATTGTAAGTTGAACTTTTTACTCTGTTTATTATAGATTAATTGTTTGCAATTATGTTTTGTTTTATATATGAAAATCTGGTTGAGTGCTTCATGGCCCATTTTCACTCTTTCATTTTTTAATACGTGCCATCGTGTTAACCGTGAATAAGCAGAACTAGCTTACCCCCACTTCACTGTCACGTGACACTGAAGATCGAGTTTACTATTGCAATGGCTAAATTACACCAGGGCACTCGGTTGGTAACTGATCTGTTCCGGAGGGGATAATACTTCGACGATGAAGCTGCTCTTAGCCAATTACGTAATGATTAATAGCAGTACCTAATTTCTGTGCACGGCAGTTCCATTTGACTGTGGCCAACTGAGGGTGCAGCAGAAACTAATGCATGAGTTAGAATGCATTAGATAGAAAATCAAATTTTCTATCCACACTATTTTACGTGTTAATGTGTATATAGAGATTTTGCACTTAGAAAGTTCCTCTCCGAGTCTTAAGACCGGGTAAAATGTCTTTGTGGGGGGCCAGCTGTTACCTTTCAATACTCACTCTCATTTCCATGTGTTGAATAACTACTTGTATAGCTCAGTGAACTGGAGAAATGGGAAATAAAGATTCTTGGTCAAGAACACCACGCATCGCTCGGTCCAGGAATCGAACTCACAACCTCAGGATTGTGAATCCAACTCTCTAACCACGAAATCACGTGCCTATATACGTATGTATGTATATATTTAGAAAGCATCGTAAAGCAGAGATTCAATTGATTTGTTTCAATAGAGATTTAGAGTGATACTGTAAATAAACTAACTAAAAAAACAACAACCCTAAGGTATATATATATATATATATATATATACATATATTAATATAAACCAATATTACACAAGGGCACAATTGTATTTCTGTAAACTAGCTGCGTAAATAATGACAAAGATAGAAATGTTGTCAGCATGAAGAATTAAATAAATCAGAATTCCCCCTGCATATAAGCTTTCGCAACAAAAAGTGTGCGGCTGCGAGTTGACGAAATACGATTGACACCTCACAGAATTCAAATCACATCTATTTATGTGTTGAATAATTACTTTAACATTCGTCAGCAAGTACAACTTGAATCCTTTTGGGACCTAACAAGGGTCGACTGAAATGTTTATGGGCTGAAAAGTTCATCGGCTGACCAACATACTCTGATGGAATGACCAAATGAGGTTTATTTTTCAACCTAGTCCCTGGAAAGATACAATGCATTTATTAATAAGAAAAGTTGAAAGTAATGCATGCAGGATTTCACAGCCCTAGCATCACTCCTTCATAGTCAGCCTAGGAACTTTTCAGTCAACCCTCGTATTTTTCAAAGTACACCAAAAAATCCTCATCATTTGTGCAAATCTGAGTTTCTCCTGTCATCTCCACAGGCTATAGAGATGTAACGTAGAACATTACCCTTCATTTGATTGGTTGTTACTGACAACGTTTGTAAAAAACAACCATATAACGGTATGGTATAGGGCAGTCATGGCCAAACTGCGGCCCGTTTGGCTTTCTAAATAGCAGGCCTTATTTCAAAATTGCCTTGAATATTTTAGTAGTGTGGCCCGCCTTATGATGAGTCACATCCTATGCGGTCCACTACTCTAAAAATATTGCCCATGCCTGATATGGGTTATTGGATGGTGGATGTTTATAGGAGAATCTGAAGGATGAGAGGAAGAAGAGAGAGGAAAGGATAAGTAAAGTAAAAGGAGGAGAAAAGGAAAATATAGAATTTGAGAAAGAGAAACACCGAAAAGACAAAGAATAGAAAAATGACTTGTTTATAGAATGTTGGTTAACTTTAGGTATAGAAATAGTGAAGGGGGAATTGTTTGAGGGAAAAATAGACTATAGAACCAAATATGGAATGGAATATAGTGGGCTAGAAGTATGTAAGACGATTGTAAATTATTGTATCAGCATAATTTTGTATAAACGTATATAAATGAAAATACATATGGCGGCTGCTAACTCATTTTCGAGTACGGCCACTATTTTATATCCATGTAGGAGAACCCCCACCGATGCGCTGAACGAGTGTGACTTTTTAGTTCAGCCAGCGACTTGAAAACTCTGGTACAAACACTACACTTGTAACAATTATTGACACATAGTGCTGGGCCCATGGTACCATGTGACGACAAGTGCAGAGAGATCTCCAGATATAAAGCAATGCCTGTGCCATGAAGCTTTTATAGTGAGCAAAGGCACTGCCCAAAGCCAGTCCCACTCTCTTAACCAAGATGATATTTACCAAAAAGAAGAACAAGTCAACATCATTGGATACCATCAGGGTTGCAGGTGTTATATCAGAGTTTTCCTTCTCCTAGAATTCTGCCTTGACAAAGGCTAAGGGGTGATTTTGGATGGCCATTGACTCTTAAGAGCTCCTTTGCCCTTTGACAGGTTTTGTTTTTAGTCCTGCAGGATGTCCAAAGTCACCCTCCTCACCAAGAAACCTTGGTGGGGTTGCCAGTTTAGTCGCCAACGACCCGACCATGGCACAGGTTGTACTGGAATACATGTTACCAGTAGCACCAACTGGTGACCTGACATACATAAATAAAAATACATATAGCGTCGATGTTACAATATATAGGGCAAGAAATATTATTTGTGTATTTTTTGTAAACGTGAGTGTAATATAATTAAATTGTTACCAGTGTAATGTTTCAGTTTATATGAATTTCTCTCTCTGCAAATATTTATCACTTCTAAATTTGTATTGAAGATATTCCCAGAGATTATCCTATTTTTTGGCTATTTCTTAGATTTGTTCCTAATTTCTGGCGTATTTTAAACTCTTCTAAAATGTCATGGATATTGGTGTGTTTATCTCACAAATATCTTGACAAAGTGGTGTTTGCTTGTATTTCTGGTTTAGGGGAGGGAAAGTTGATTAAATCTATCCCAGTGCATTACTGGTACTTTATTTTATCGACTCCATAAGGATGAAAGGTAAAGCTATGCTAGGTATGATTTGAACTCAGAATGTAAAGTGACGTAACTATATGCTACAAAGCATGTTGTCCGACACTCTACCGATACTGCCAATCCACCGCCTTTTACACCAGCATAATAGACTACGAAACTTGCGAGAAAGTCATCGTTTAAGAGATTTCAGATAAGAATTATGCAATTATTTCGTTGAGTAATTTTGGGATATATTACACTGGTCAACAAAAGTTTGCTTTTTTTTCTGCTGACCTAAGTTCTTGAGTAATTTAGGACTGTTGAATTTAAAAATGACAATACTTGTATTCTATCTGTTCTTGAGTAATTTGGAGCTCCTGAGTTTAAAAATGACAATACATTTTTTCTGTCACGTCAAGTTTTCCTATGGCCTACAAGAAGGGTATACAAAATATCCGTGTTTCCTGTGTTTATAGGATAGCCGAGCGAAAGACAAACATGAAAACCTGATGTGTTATGAAAAAATGGATACCATATTTGAAATCAGCACCTCAATATTAACTAAAAACAACAACAAAATCTAAGTCATCAAAACCAGTGTCGACCAATAACTTTTCGATTAGGACTCGTCAAAGTTATTTACAGTGGAAGTATCGACTATATTAGTTTTATGATTAAATATACTACAATACTTTTGATCACGGGGCAAGTGAATAATTACTACATTTAGAATTTTTCTGGCGATATAGATGTACCTTCACGGTAAAAAGTAGCATTATACCATAGTATTATTTCTGTTTTTTTTTTTTTTTTTTTTTTTTAGCCTCTAGGTATTATTATTGTTGTTTCTGAGGCTATTCTGTGATAGAACCTCATTATAATCGGTAGAGGGTCGGACGCCATGCTTTCCAGCATAGTTACGTCCCTTTGCGGTCTGAGTTCAAATCCCACCGAGGTTAACTTTGCCTTTCATCCTTACGGGGTCGATAAAATAAAGTACCAGTAATGCACTGGATATTTGGTGACCTTGTGCCAAAAGTAGGAACAATTATAATAATTTGCTATATCATTAAATGAATTTTCGTAATAAGAAATGCTAGATAAGCGAAGCCGAATATTTTTGAATAATTCTTTTAGTGATAGTGTACGGATCACGCGATAAACTGTAAAGTTTCATAAAACCTCCGATAGGAGGGTCATAAGCAAGTGTTTGGTTTAATCTTACATGAAGAAAGTGAACTACTTATAATTAGATTTCACTACGATTTTTAGTTGAAATCTTGAAATAAAATAACGAGATTTTCCGTTACTATGTTTTTTTTTTTTATGTTGCGAAATATTAACAGATCACCATCAAGGTACAATTCATATGGTAAAAAATTAAATTTAGTATGATCAGGTGTATTATAGAAAGACAGGTGAACTGACATATGCTAGGAAATTCCCTTGTCCATATGCTGATACTAAAGAAAGAATTACCATTTTTCTATACACACGAATATCGTTATCAAAACATATTGATTTTCATCCATAGATAATTATTTTAATTACTATTGATCTTATTGAACCACTTTGAACTGAAATGCAATATATTAGATATAAACTGGTTCAATAACATCGATAGTAAATAATATAGATTCCCCTAGATTGATATTATAGATTAATACCCTTCAATTAACTGAATATCGCCACAAAAACCATTAAATTTCATCAGAAACCACATTCCCACCAGTAAATCAGAAATTAAAATAATTATACATAGAAGAAAAATCGATATTATCCTTATATATATATATATATACGCACACACACACACACCCTCACACACACACACCCTCACACACACACACACACACACACACACACACACACACACATATATATGTATGTATATATGTATGTATATATGTATGTATATATATATATATATATATATATATATGTGCGCGTGTGTGTGTGTATGTATATTTATATATAATATACATATACATACACTATTATATTTGTATATATATGTATATACTCACTTGCATACTTGTATTTATGTATATGTATGTACATATATATATAAACTTGGACACCTGTATATATGTATTTGTATGTATGCATATATACACTTGCATACATGTATATGTTAGAATATGTAGATATAGCTACAATGCCGCCCCCCCCCCATACATACACATGATAAGCGTGGTTTACATAGTCACAAGCTGATAACAGAGAATGTATCAGTTTCACGTGTCTCTGTATAGATTATTATATTCCTATCATATGATTAAATTCATATCAGAATAAATACTAGAAATGAAGCAGGGGTAGGAATATACCCCCCCCCACACACACTCGCACACACATATCCACACACTCGCTCATACACACACACTCACGTATCCACACACTCATACACATACCCTCCCCTCACACACACTTAAACACACTCGCACACACGCACAGCCACTCTACCGCTCGTGCTCTCTCTCTCTCTCACACACACACATACACACACACATACACACGCAAAGACTCACATTAGAAGCAGAAACTTCTTGAATCGTATTCGACGAGCACAAAGGACTCTTCAAGGCAGAATAAACTGGCTAAGAGCTGCATTTTCATATGATCCATCGAAGAATTATAGAAATGATCCTAAAGTGGCGATTGGTAGCATGGATATTACACTTGGCATGTGTTGCTTAGGAGGAACTGATAGAGGACCCTCCAGCTTTTATCCATATACTGCTTACAGACCGTACTAACGAAGATTAACACTTCAGAAGCAATGTTATGCGGTGTATTGCTGCGTTTCAGATGACGTCCTTTGGAGCTGAAAAAGATCATACTGACTATGGTTATTTCACAACATTTAAAATCCAAGGCCAATGCTACCATTTAATCGGCAGTTTACTCCCACAGCCCAATGAAGAAGTTTTATGATTGTTGTTTTTTTATCTCTGTCTCACTCCCCCCCCCTCTCTCTCAAACAGACACAGACACACACACACACACACACACACATTACGGTCTCACCTCATACTGTAAACCAGACAACACATCCAATACAGTTTTCTCTTTTATCCGTCTTCTGTTAATTGTTCTTCCGGGCGAACCCGGGTAACCCGGCTAGTGTATATTTATATATATATATATATATATATATATATGTATATATATATATATGTATATATATGCATTATATACGTATACATATCCATATATATGTGTATATATATGCATATATATATATATATATATATATATATATATTTATATGTATATATATACACACACACATATATATACATATGCATATATATACACATATATATGGATATGTATACGTATATAATGCATATATATATATTTATATATGAATATATATACGTATATATATGCACACAACCACACACACACACACATATATATATAATATGCAGATAACCGTATCGTGTTGGGGAGGGGGGAGGGGGTAAACACAGCTAAAAAAATACTCAATGCATTCGTTGAGTATAGACATCATTATTATTATATATAAGGGCGGTGAATTGGCAGTATCGGTAGAGGGTTGGACGTCATGCTTTCTAGCATAGTTACGTCCCTTTATGGTCTGAGTTCAAATCCCGTCGAGGTTAACTTTACCTTTCATCCTTACGGGGTCGATAAAATAAAGTACCAGTAATGTACTGGGTAATTGCTGGCCTTGTGCCTAAAGTAGAAACAATTATTATTATATATATAGAGAAATTACTTCTACAGGACTAGAACAGTTTCATTCGCCTGAAATCATTAGAGCATTCATGTAGAAGCTATCTATCTCTTTCTCTCTGTATATATATATATATATATATTTGTGTGTGTGTGTGTGTGTGAATAATATATATATATATATACTAGCAGTGGTACTCGGCGTTGCACGGGATAAGGTATTTTGGAACGCGGGCCGCCAACAGACCTAATCGTGGAAAAACTGCATGCCTGGACAATATGTAAAGAAAATAAAACGAATACTCTGATGGCTGGATAATCTTTAAGATTTTCCTCGACGAAGCAGGAAAAATGCAGGTTTTCTCCTAATGCAGGCCCTAGGGGATCAAGAAAATGAATTTTTTTTATGTGTACAATATGCTTTGAAATTTCGGGAAAATCGGCTACACGTAACGCCTCAAAAAAGCCCTAAAAAGCTGAAAAAATTAAGTTTTTCAGCTAATGAAGATAAAAAAAATAGAATTTTATGTGCATAACACTCCCTGAAACATAAGTAATACACATGTAAAGTTTGAAAAAAATCGGTTGGGAACTTCTCGAGTTTTAGGGATTCAAACTCACAGACACACACACACACACGCACACGCACACACACACTCACACATACATCCTCAGTTTTATATATATAGATAATATATGGATGCACGCATGCACGAGGCCTTCAGGGCTAGTTGGTTCTATATTGATTTTGCCAAAATAGAAATAAATATAAAGAAAAACGAAAAACGAATATCAAAATGATATCTATTAGAGAACAGTATTGGATTTTCTCTTTGAATGACAGGATTAGCTAAGTGATGACGTAGGAAAATATCTCAGTTTACAAACGGCTGTCGCGCTATGATGTAATATAAAGCTGACACAGGTGTATTCAGAGGTGAAAACAAATATGATTACTTAGTGACTTTCACAAAATAATAAACAAATAAATAAGTAAATAAATAACTTGGTGCAATCTGGGCTGTGTAGTTAAGAGGATGTCTCTGTAATCACGTGGTTCTGTGTTCGAACCCACTGCGCAAGGCATCGGTTAAATAAGCATCGGTTTCTATAGCCTCGGGTTTCATCCATACATTTTCATTGAAATTTAGTAGACAGAAACTCTGTCTGTCTGCCTGCCTGTCGGTCTTCTCTGTCTGTATGCATATATAACCAAGTTATGCAACCAAGTTATGCAACCAAGTATGCTAATAATCAAGGTATATATCTTAAGTTATAATTCAGGTATATTATTTACCGATTTCTCATTAGTTCACCATAGACGTTTTGTCATTAAACATTATGTGACTGTCTATACAGACTGTATCCAACTACTATCTGGTTTGTTGTGCAAACATTTTACAGAAATTTTCGACAGTTCGACAGAAATGTTCAACTAGTAATATTTAACATTACGGGCGTGTAAGCTTTCTACATTATAAATTCTTATTTTTTGACTTTCAAGACTATCATTTCTGCGGATTGCTTTGTATGGTGTTTTAGGCACTACATTATACCCCATAGGCAGATAGCATTGCGTCTTCAAATTTAATTACATTATCTATATCGGTAGTCATATGTAGATGTTTTATTTGTATCTCTGTTTCTTTTGTGCACTAGATATTTTGATGTTAAAATATTGCTAAAACATATCCTTCAAAGTGAAAGAATTAATATAATGGCCGTTGTTTGTTGGTTCGGTATAAACTACTTTAGTTACGTATGTTATTACTCCTTTGATCTTTTCTGACAACAGAGCCATACACGAGCTTCTAATGAGAAAGTGAAAGCATTTCATATGATGTTTTTTTACGGTAGAGCTGTGTAACTTCCCTTGGCTTAATTCACTGATGTACTTTGGTGATCTACTTAGTAGACACTGTCGAGTGGATCCACAAAATGTTGAAAGTCTGTTTGAATCAATGTTAAGCATCAGTTTCCAGGATTTAATTTTAGGTAGAGGCTGTCGGTATCATTATTGATGCAGGAATTTCTAGTGATAGTTAATAGCTTTCGGATTATCAATGGACCAGATCTCATCTTGTCCCGTTTAGAATGGCCCAAATGCTTGTTTAGTAAACACACCATGAGATACTAATTTATTATATACAGAAACCTCCGAGGACCATATTTTTATCTTGTTATATTCGTTAGTTACGCGTTCCTCGTAACTGCTACTTGAACTTTATTTATTCTGACGTTCTACTGTCTCTTGTTTGGTCGTCCAATACCATATCCACCCGGATTTGAACTCAGGATGTAAAGGGCCGTAACTATGCGCCTAAAAGCTTGTTGTTCAACGCTCTACCGATACTGCCAATCTACTGCCATACATATATTTGTAATACTACATGTCTGAGTGGCTCAGAAGATCCCCATGTACTCAAGAGACTCTGGGTTCGATCCTACATCAAGAGGCTTTGGGTTCGGTCCTACAGCATAGCATCTTCGGCAAGTGCATTTCACTATAGACTCGAGTCAAACGAAACCTGAGAGTGAAGTTGGTTAGACAAACAGTGGAAGCTCGTCGATTGGCATGCAACCGTAATTCAAAAGACCTGACTTGCTGATTCTGTCTAAGTGTTAATTTAAAGATACACGTGTCTGTTGAATACTTAACCACTAACACATCAATTTAATGAGCTGACCGTTCGATTTGTGAAACCACACGGCTTATTTGTTATGATGTTGGTCTCGAAAGAGCGTAGATTGATCCCCAGTCCGAGAGTGCGGTGGTTTTTAAGCAAGGCACTTCATTCACGCTGCTCCAGTCCATTCAGCTGAAAATGAGCAGCAACAGCTGGAAGTTAGCCCTACGATGGGCTCTCAAACGCAACGTGAAAGCAAGATAAGCTCCGGCCTGATCAACCTCTAGGCTTAAGAAAGTCTTTAATTTTAATTTAATATGATAAATGTTGAATACTTGACCACTTCTACTCCAATTTAACGAGTTGGTTGCACAGTTATTCGAACAACTATATGTTCATCGTCGAAGGAGGTAGTGGATCCATTTATTAAAACAAGTACCAACAATAACCCACCCCACCCCATACCTCACTGGCAGTGAACCAAATTTACTAATTTCTGGTTGACAGAACATAACGTTGCTAATATGTATGTCCGTTAGACATTGTGAATGGTGCAACAACATTTTTGCAGCCCCACCTCACTCTCTTCCTTCCACTTCTCTCCCTCCCTCTCCAATAAACTTTCTTGTCACAAGAAATCAATACAGCAAATATAATGATTATATAACAGCACATTTAACGAGGTTTGTGTTTTGCTGGTGGAATGTATATATATATATATATATATATATATATATATATATATATACAAAGATCGGAATTAAAGTATTCCGCAGTTCACAGTAATAATAATATTAGCTCGAAGAAAAACAGAGAATTTTCATCTGAGCTCAAAGACAAATATATTACATTAGGTTAGATGTGTCGTGAACAACACCTATAATTGCTGACTGAGGATCCTATGGGCTGTTATACCGCACATTTCTGTGGTGAAACGAACTAAATTCGTATCAGCACGCTTATAGTTATAAGGTTTGTAATTTAAAACTCTACTTCAGAGATTTGATTCTGACTTAGTTTTTCTATTTAATTGCTAAACTGTAGATATTGTTCTCCATACAGTAACGGTTAAACTCACATGTAATAATTTTTTACACACTTCTCACTGTGTAGCACACTTCTCTCTGTGTAATATATTTGTATATATATATATATATATATATATATATATATATATATATATATATATATATATAATGTATAATAAACAATACAATATAATTACCTCATTACCAGAAGTTTCCCGAATAAGACGAATACGAAAACGTCCTCATTCGTTCGTCGGACAAGGCAATTTAAAACATAGTGAAATATTTGGAAAGTCTCCTCAAGAAATGCAAGAGTTTAACGGGCAAAAAATATATAAATAAAAGTAATGCAAGAGATATATAAAAAAATAAGGAAATATAGTAAGGGTATGTGTATATGTATGTATATACACTCACAAATGTACATATGTGTGTATGTACAAATGCATGTGTATGGTGAAAATATGTGCGTAAGTACATATATGAGGGCAAGTATATTTGTGTATATGTGACCACAAATACGTATATAATATGAGTTGAAAAAGAAATTGTAAGATAATATAGTCAACACGCATCCAGATACAGGTATTAAATACACATACGAGTATGAAAGCACGCGTATAAACACACTGAGGAGACTTTCCAAATATTTCACTATGTTTTAAATTGCCATGTCCGACGAACGAATGAGGACGTTTTTCGTATTCGTCTTATTCGGGAAACCTCTGGTAATGAGGTAATTATATTGTATTGTTTATTATACATTAAATTTTGCTCTGGTACTTACATAGAGCACTCTTCAATGCTATGACTTTTTCAAATTTCAACGGAAACTTCAATACTTATACAGCTCCCAAGGGAATGATCGTAGCATATTCTACATTCTTATGAGATTGGCACCTTCCAGCCGTTTTAAAGTCGAGCACTCTTCAGTCAATAGGATTTTAAACCAATACTGAACATGGATAAATATCCTTTGGATTACTCTATCAAGAATATCCCAACACCTTCTAACACTTCCTACACGAAAATGCTGATAGACAAAGTAGAGAAAGTTGTTAAAAGAATGAGATGGAAAGCTTTGATTCTCGATGGACACTTTAACACGGACTCTACGGAACATTTTGATATCAAAACTCATAAATACCCGCAAAGAGTAAAAGATATGACCGCTTTTGAACTAGACTTACTTAATCTAATCAACAATATCAATTTTCGTAAGTACTCTAACCCTTTTCAATCTAAACTATCTAATGATATTTCAATATTCAAATCTTCTAAAAATAAGTCCATTTTCTCCGACAAAACTAAAAACTTATACGAAGTTAATAATAATTTACATGACCAACTCCTAATTGATAACATCACCTCTAAATACAAAATAGCTAATATAAACACGTATAATAATATAAATAAGGAAGCTAAAGAATTAGCTAGTTCTCTGAAAATAGAGGACAGAAAAACTTGCTAAACGTAATGCATATATCACCCTTAAAGATCACAAACCTGACTTTATTAATCGTCCTAGTTGTAGATTAATCAACCCTGCTAAGACTGATATCGGTCTTGCCAACAAAAACAATTAAAATAATATAAACACACAGATTAGAAGTAAATCTGAATTACTCCAATGGATAAATAGCTCTTCCGTAGTACATTGGTTTAATAATATTAAAGATAAAAATAGTTCTAGATTCACCCAATTTGACATTGTAGATTTCTATCCGTCTCTCACTCAGACTCTTTTAGCGAAAGTCTTAAATTTCGCTAGAAAGTTTACCAATATTTCTGATATTGAAGAGAATGTCATCTTGCATGCTAGAAACACTCTACTCTTGACTGATAATGACACTTGGGTAAAAATATCTAACCCAAAGAACCCATTCGATGTCTCAATGGGTTCTTTTGACAGTGCTGATGTTTGTGATTTAGTCGGCCTATTCCCCCTACACACACTTAAAGAAAAATTCCCTAACCATATTTTTGGGCTTTATCGCGACGATGGTCTAATACTTTCCCATACCACCATAGGCCATAACTTAGATAGATTAAGGAAAGACTTAATAAAACCTTCGCTAGTTTTAATCTTAAAATTACTATTGTTAATTTTAATTTTCTAGATATAAACCTAGATCTGCCTACTGCTTCTTATAAACCATACCATAAACCTAATGAAAATTTAAAATATATAAAGAAAGGCTCTTGCCATACTCCTATAGTTTTTAAAAACCTTATCCCTAATATTAGCCGTAGGATCTCCAACCTCTCTTCCTCAGAAGCTATTTTCAATAAGGCACCCCCCTACTATAATAAAGCCCTTCAAAATAGCGGATTTAGCGAACCGATTAAGTACATACCCAACAATACTAACTCTTTTAAACATAATAATATGAAAAGAAAAATAATCTGGTTCACACCCCCCTACTCTCTAGCAGTTAAAAATAATGTAGGCAAAAAATTCCTAGAGCTCTTAGATAAACATTTCCCTAGAACACATAGATACTATAAGATCTTCAATAGAAACTGTGTCAAAATTAGCTACTCCTGCGGTCCCCCTATTAAATCTTATATCATCAATAAGAAGTCACCCAGAGAACATCAAAATTGCTCCTGTAGAGTCAAAAGTGAATGCCCATTACAAGGTAATTGCAACACCAACGCCATTGTATATGCGGCTAAAGTGACAACCATCAGCAACAACCAACCAGCCACCAGCGAAAGATATGTGGGTATGACACAAGACAAATTCAAAACGCGTTATTACTCACATGTCGCATCTTTCCGACATCCAGAAAAAAGATTCACAACAGCTTTGGCTAGCAGAATATGGGATTTGAAAGATCAAGGTATCCAATATAAATTGGATTGGTCAATTTTGAACCAATCTAAAGAATATGCAAGAGGAACAAGAAGATGCACACTCTGCATAAGTGAAAAATATTGGATTTTACAGAACCTTAAATCACCAAAAACCTGCCTAAATAGAAAAACAGAAATTTTCACCAGTTGCCCACACATGAAATCACACTTGCTTTCCAGCTCATATAAACTTAACTCACTTTCAGATACTTATCCTCCATAAACCCTTATTCTTCACTTTCCTTAAATTATCCTCTTTACAGACTTCTCTTTCTGATTTACTTTCATTTTTAACTTTATTTTTAATTTTATTTTTATTTTTACTTCACATCCACCATCTTTTCGATTCACTTACCTAATATCTTCACATTCCACATTTCACTCCCCATTTTCTTTCACTACTTGATATCACATGTCACTTGCGTTTTCCAGCCCAGATATACTCTGTTGTTTCGCAGCCGATTTTATATTTGTAGTCATTTATTCATACGGCTGGTTTATAATCTGTATCTATGTGTGTGAGTGTGCTTATGTGTGTATACGTTCTGTATATATATGTGTGTATACGTTCTGTATATATATGTGTGCGTGCGTACGTATATATATGTGTGTGTATGTGTGTTTTTATATCTATGTTTTTTTATATCTATGGTTTTTACATACTTATTTATACGTGTGCGTGTATGCGGGTGAATGTATGTGTATGTATATGTATGTATATGTATATGTATGTATGGGTGTGTATGTATAAATGTATATATATATATAGTCGCGTACGTACGTGTGATTGGATATACAAGTGGCGATATATATATATATATATACGTGTCTCGTGTGTACGTATGTACGCATGCATGCGCTTTTGTCTGTATGTATTTGTGTGTATAAATATTTATATATATATATATGTGTGTGTACGTGCGCACTATGTTTGTTTTCTTTTCTCTAGTGTTAATTGATTACTTTCTCTTTGATTTAAAAACATTTTTCATTCTCATATATTGTTTCATTTTTATACATATATCGAGATTGACACTTCTTCATACTATTACACTCCCTTCCCTCTTTATCTTCCGCATATAAGTGACCGCGCGTGTGTGTGTGTGTGTGTTTATACGCGTGCTTTCATACTCGTATGTGTATTTAATACCTGTATCTGGATGCGTGTTGACTATATTATCTTACAATTTCTTTTTCAACTCATATTATATACGCATTTGTTGTCACATATACACAAATATACTTGCCCTCATATATGTACTTACTCACACATTTTCACCATACACATGCATTTGTACATACACACATATGTACATTTGTGAGTGTATATACATACATATACACATACCTAACTATATTTCCTTATTTTTTTATATATCTCTTGCATTACTTTTATTTATATATTTTTTGCCCGTTAAACTCTTGCATTTCTTGAGGAGACTTTCCAAATATTTCACTATGTTTTAAATTGCCTTGTCCGACGAACGAATGAGGACGTTTTTCGAATTCGTCTTATTCGGGAAACCTCTGGTAATGAGGTAATTATATTGTATTGTTTATTATACATTAAATTTTGCTCTGGTACTTACATAGAGCACTCTTCACTGCTATGACTTTTTCAATTTTCAATCATATTTTATTTGTTTGACCCGAATTACTTGGTCGTTTCTATGGCTGTGCGGATAATGGTTTAACCATCGTCTCAGTGTGTTTTGCCTGTTAACTTATGTTGTAGCTCTAATTCACTAGCTTCTATGGAGCGCTTGCCACACATCTCGGAAGTTGTTTTTCGCTAATTTCCAATAGCCGAAATACGATTCTCGCTAATATATATTTGTATATATATATATATATATATATAATACATTAACAGTGAAAGCTTTAAGTGATACGCTGACCAACTCCATCTCACTCAATAAACATATATATATAAATACACACACACACACACACACACACACACACACACACACACACACACACACACACACACACACACACACACACACACACACACACACACACACACACACACACACTCTCTCTCGCACACGCACACACGCACACATATATATATATATACATGCTCATCCACATGTACATCATGTAAATCTGTTTTCCTTGCTAGAAAGGGTTCGACGTATACACATACGAGTATGAAAGCACGCGTATAAACACACACACACACGCGCGGTCACTTATATGCGGAAGATAAAGAGGGAAGGGAGTGTAATAGTATGAAGAAGTGTCATTCTCGATATATGTATAAAAATGAAACAATATATGAGAATGAAAAATGTTTTTAAATCAAAGAGAAAGTAATCAATTAACACTAGAGAAAAGAAAACAAACATAGTGCGCACGTACACACATATATATATATATATATATAAATATTTATACACACAAATACGTACAGACAAAAGCGCATGCATGCGTACATACGTACACACGAGACACGTATATATATATATATATATCGCCACTTGTATATATATATATATAAGTATTATTATATATATATATATATACAAGTATTTGTGTGTGCAAACACACAAGCAGATACACACACATACACACTGACATATATATATATATATGTGTGTGTGTGTGTGTATGTATATATATATAATGTTTTGAACCAATAAACCATGGCTATTTATTATATATATATATATATATATATATATATATATATATATATTCATATATATATATATATGAATATGAGTGACGCTTATACGCATATCTTGGTGGATATCTCTAGTGTGTATGTGTGCATATGACCATGTTAAAGACAGGCTATATTTATAGAATAAAGGCAGGGTAGAGAGGCAGTTGTTATGTATAGATAATGGAAATGATATCACACATCAGTTGGTTGCTGTCGCAATTAAAAATCTTTATTAGACTTGAGTCAATAGAACTGCAACTGCTGTGATTTACAGACACAACTAATCAGTAATTTGTAAAAAGCAACTGATGAAGCTCGAGGAAGTCAAAACTGTTATTGATGTCATACAGACGAATCGATTTGAGTGCATGCATGGCTTTGCAGTTAAGAATTTTGCTTCGCAAAACGGGATTTCTGGTTCGATACTACTTCCTGGCACATTGGGAAAACATCTTTTATCATATCTCCTGTCACCCAAAGTCTTTTAAAGTGAATTCTGGTAGACTGAAATTGTATGGAAGGCTCATCGATAGGATTATTCATATTCTTGGGTGGACTGAAACTGTCGCCCAGTTTAACACTATACCATGACCCTTGTGTGAATTTAGCTGATTACACTTTGTTGAAAAGATTCAAGCCTAGTCTCCAGACATGGAATAGTTACTCCACTTTCCACCACCAATCTTTTAGGATCTGAAAAAAGGACCTTAAGCGTTTTTGAAAATTATTTTAAGAATCTATTTCTGTTACAAAAACAAGGTTGCTAATGTCAAAATAAATATTACAAAATTCATCCTTATACGACAGATGAACACCGGATAGTCAAGAACAATCCAATATTGCATATATATATATAAATATGTATGCATCTTTATTGTATATAGAAGTGATTTGTACAGGACTAGATCTGTTTCATTCGAATGAAAAATCCTCACGAATGAACCAGTTCTAGTCATGTAGAAGTCACTTCTATATACGTATACTAAAGATACCTAAAAAAACAGTATATATTGTTTTTTCCCGCCTATTGTATAACAGTAAGGTATGATTGAAGGCATGTTCGGTCACCCACTTCATTGATGACCTTCTGGAGCTTGGAATCATAGATAATGAAAAAGAAGTGGGCCCAGCACACTGCCTTGTGGAACGCCACTACTGACTTTGGCCGAGCTTGATTGTACACCTTCGACTACAATATGTTGGGCTCTGTTTGTCAGGAAACACTTGATCCATTGCAGTAACTTTCCAGAGACACCAATGCTAGATAGTTTTTTTTCAGTAGAATATTGTGATCACCCTGCCAAAGCCTTGCTGAAATCAAGGTTGATGACATCAGTGTTGGAGCTCTCTCCCAAAGCTCTTAAAATGTCATCAAAGTGATGTACGAGCTGCGTTAGGAAGTCCCTTCCATTACGAAACCCATCCTGGCTGGATTTCAGCAAATTGTTGCTTTCAATAAAGTGGGGAATTCGTGATCTCACCACCCTCTCAAATACCTTGATGATATGAGAAGTGAATGAGATCGGACGGTAATTCACTGCAAGGGACACGTTTCTCTTTTTGAAAGCTGAGACAACAAACAGAAAGTTTTCAAGTATATAGCCAGCGTCCAGTGAGTTCCTCCTCAAATTAGCTAGAGGAGATGAAAGTTGGTGTCGACACACCTTCAAGACACTAGAAGGGAACATATAGGGGTATACTGCTGAGTTTAGTTTATTGCCGCTAGGACATCAGGGGCACCAAACGTTATGTCCGATATAATATGTTGGGGATTAACATCACTGATGCAGCCCAGATCAACCCATGGTTTTAGCATTGTCTTTGGAGACTGCTATTTTTATCAATCAGAGGGCCAAGAGTGGAGACAGCAACTTTCCACTGTAATATTATGTATAGTGTTAGTGTGATTTACTAAACACTAGGCCCAACTTTTTTTGTTGATATCCTGTTGGTGTAAGGATAGGTTGGGACAAGAAAAACTCACCCATAAAGTCGAGAAGTGACTCTACTGCTGCTTTGTCAGCGGTTGAGGTGGGAGGGTCTGGTTTCAAATTGTTTATACGAGGTTCGGTTGAAAAGTTCAGACTGACTATAAAAGTATGATACTTGAGTTGTGAGATCTTGCGCGCATTAATTTCAACTCTACTTATTCATTGTTTCTTTCCAGGGAATATGTTGAAAAATAAGGTGCATTTGGTCATTCTGTGAGAGTATCTTGGTCAGCCTATGAACGCTCCAGCCGACCCTCATATATATATATATATATATCACGATTTCTCCCGAATGAAACAGTTCTAGTCTTGTAGAAGCAATTTCTATATTAAATATATATATATATATATATATATATAATATATATATATATATATATATATATATATATATATAGAGAGAGAGAGAGAGAGAGAGAGAGAGAGAGAGAGAGAGAGAGAGAGAGAGAGAGAAAGAGAGAGAGAGAGAATGAAATGGCTTTATTATATTTACTCAACTTAGCCATTAGAGTTCAATTTCTGGGCTTTGTTATGGGGCATTTTTACATGGTTCGGTGATGGCCTAGTCCCAGGCTGGCCTGGTATAAGATGTCCAACTGATAATAGTCCAGTACTAATATTGATCTAGTTGACCACAATATCTACCACTAATTAGTCAGTAACATGTGTTTTAAATGTAATACCCATCTAAATACACTACTTTTTTTAAAATGAAAGATTTATACAGCTTGGTTGAAGCAATTCACAAAAGAAGTCGGCCATATTGACAGACAGTTAACGATTCGTTGTTATTTCATAACTATTTAATATTACATGTCGTTTCCTATGAAAAGCTGTAAGTTTAAGCAATCATTATTCATTGTTTCAGGAAGTAATTAAAAGATACAGCATAATGAATACATAAATACATGCAAAACTATTATTTTAAAATTCTTCTAATTCTAATTTGGAATTTGCAAGTGTGTGAAGTTACGAATATATATATATATATATATACTATTTTATTCTTTTTATTGTTACACACACATATATATATGTGTGTGTGTGTGTGTGTGTGTGTAAAAGGTAAAAGAGTACACACACACACACATATATATATATATGTGTGTGTGTGTGTGTAACAGGTAAAAGAGTACATATATATATTATATATATACTATATATATGTATGCGTGTTTGTTCGTGTGTGTGTGTGTGTGTGTGTGTGTGTGTGTGGTTAAGTGCAGGCTGTCATATTTCAGTTGGTGAGCCAACACAATTTTTAATTAATTGCAATTATAACGCGATGAGAAGAAAAGCCATTAACATTAATTAAAATGACACTATTTCGAACAGATTGAGCGATCGCATAGAGCCTTGCTTGTTGGCTTATTGTAGAGGCTTGTGGTGTTAAATTGAATTTCTCATCTACCTGCATCTTATATAACTAGACTAGAAAATAGTAGCCTCATTTTTATTTTAGCCTACATTATTCATTTTCTGACAAAAACTGATGGAACTCTGAATATACGAGGGTCAACTGAAAAATTCCTAGGTTAACTATGAAGTAGTGATAGTAAAATTGTGGAATCTTGCATGCATTAATTTCAACCCTTCTTTCCAAGGACTATGCAGAAAAATAAGCCTCATTTGGTCATTCCCCTGAAGTATGTTGGTCAGCCTATGAACCTTTTAGTCTTAGAATTTTTCAGCCTTTGAATTTTTGGTTTCTGTTCTACTGTTTCTGTCCAGAGTTACATCACATGTTCTAAGTGATCCCCATTTGAATCCATATGTAATTTGAGGCGCATGGTGAAGTTTAGAATAAGGTTTTTACAAACAAAACTTAACAGTTACAGTAATTTTTTGTTTAGTCTGTATTCTGTGGAGGTACTTCTTAATATCTTTTTTGACAAAGCTTCTGTAAGTTTCTGTGAAGGGATCTAAGGATTCGCTTCTCCTGCGCAGCGATCGTTTTGGGCTCTGTTCAACAGACTCTTGCACCATGTTAATAACTTCCTGTGTACGTTTCCTGGATCATCCAATATGGGTATGTCGGTCTTCAGATATTATATTGAGATTCTTCACTGCCTCATAGTCAAACGTCTTCACGCAGTTCTGTATGGATTTGAAGGGAGTTTGTTTGTTCCAAAAAATGCATGACATTGCTCCTGGACCTGTTTGTACGAACTATACTTATAGTAGTGTTTCACACAACATCAAGAGCTGGAGCTACCATTGTTGTCTTTGCAAACGTTGTATCTGCCATATCCTGAAATTTAAGGTTGATCGGTTAGAAAATGAATATAAAATGACACAAAACGTATGCTGGGCCAGTTATCATTTTTAGTCACCTTGTATCATATCAGAAGAATTGTGGAATCAAAGAGTAGCTTTCGAAATAGTTCATTAGATCACATGTGGACGGTTGTAGAGTTACAGAAGCTCTCTTAACTGATATTATATTACATTAAACTTAGAGGGTTTTACAGATACAGGAGCTATTTTGATAGGCGTTACGTTAAGGAGCTCTCTTGACGAATAGAACAACAAAACCTTGAAAAAATTCCCATATTAAGCTTTATAAATTTTCCTTATGGGGAAAACATCGTATAAATCTCATAACTTGGAAGATAATGCTAGTAACTGACGTGATGATTTACTTTAAATAATGTGAAAGATTCCTAATAAAATCTAAATTTAAATTTGAACTATAAACCAAACAATGAAACTCATATGAGTGATACATTCCAAAAAGATGGAGTATTTATAGTTGGAAGAAATATCAATATAAGGACACATATTAATAGTTCTTCCGCTATTGACAATATTCAATAATGATAGAAACACAGAGCGTTCTTCAACAGAGTCAAAATAGATATTTATTAGAAATAGCTATCATGTGTTAAAAAAATAAAGACTAAGAAATACAAACATAGATAGATGGCACGAGAGAGAAAGGGCAAAGCGAAAGACATTTTAATTCTACAAGACGTATACACACACATACACATATGCATGTCTACACACACGACTCATCCCCCCCATATATATATATATATATCTACACACACACAAACACACACACACACACACACACACACACACACACACACACACACACACACACACACACACACACACACACACACACACACACACACACACACATATATACATATATATATATATACACACGCATTTCACACGTAGCGTTGTATAGCGTGGTTGTTATGACAGTTTAACTGCATTTTATATTTATTTATTTCAACTTTAGCTGACCACCTTGAAGTTCAGTTTTGTTTTTATTTTCATGAACATATACATATTTGTCACTAATAATTTCTTTTCTATTTAATATATACACAGACAGACCTATACTCATACACAATAATAACACAATCCGATACACTTAGACACCACCACGAACAATATATAGACTATCCCACCAATATTTAAGGTGATACACACAAAATTAAAAACAATACACGCACACACTTTCAAATTACCCATTATTGAATTTTTTTATCATATAACTTATCTACTTGTACTCTCCTCACGAAGGACTAACGGCCGATATCTTGAGCTTCTTTTCTGACTCATCCAAAACTTGAAGCTATAACACTAATTATTTTTAAATCTCTGTGTTTGTCATTTTTTAAAGTTATATATATATATATATATTGGTAAACGGAAAAGAAAATGCTGACAAATTGTTCACAGTGAAAAATAGTTTAATTAGGAATAAGTGAGAATTAGTAATAGTATTGGTTAGTATTCAGTTTTGGTTTTAAGTTTTACCGGTTGCGCATTTCTAATGCTTTTCAAAAATAATTTTGAGATAGAGCGTTCGTGATGTTTGCTCTATCTCAAAATTATTTTTGAAAAGCATTAGAAATGCGCAACCGGTAAAACTTAAAACCAAAACTGAATACTAACCAATACTATTACTAATTCTCACTTATTCCTAATTAAACTATTTTTCACTGTGAACAATTTGTCAGCATTTTCTTTTCCGTTTACCAATATATATATATATATATATATATATATATATATATCGCCCGTCATTTCCATTCCCCAGGTCACTCTTCCCTACATGTCTCAGTCGTTGGTTTCCTTTTACATCACGGATCACAGGCCTCACGCTCCAGGACTGAAGAGAGTTTGATTTTCCGCCTTGGGTCCTGTTTCTCCAATGAACTCAACTCCCTCCCCTCTCTAATTTCTTTAATATTACACATATACGTTTCTGCTTACTTCTCTATCCTTTGCCATCGTCACTTTACCCCGTCCGTTGTCACACACGCACTTGTACATTCACCTCTAGATTCCTAAGACTCTCTTATGGTCACAAACATATACTCTTACAGCTGATACAGAACAACTAAATAGGCACACACACCTCTAAGTTTCCCTTCACAGCTCTGTACACACACACACACACACACACACACTTATATTAATATACTTTTGCTCACAGCTTCGTACTTACAAGCACACACACATATCCACTTAGCTTCGTACGCGCACACTTATAGCTCTATATACAAAACGGATTTTTCCTTTTCAGATAGACGCGCTCCATCATCCACTTTTCTTAAAACTCAAAACGAGAGCATCAACAGTTTTCCAAGAGATGGCAACATGAATGGACCTGTTATTTTTCTCTAAAAAGCTTTTTCCGATTCCACCTTGCTCGTCCCTTCAATCTTTCTTATTTCTCATTATTTCTTCTGATGAATGACTAGCGTCCGAAACGTTAAGACCCTCTTCCTGCTATTTCAAGCGTTAAACTAATATATTCCTTCCATATACTGTACCGTTTGTGTTGTTATTTCTGTTTACCTTATATATATATATATATGTGTGTGTGGGTGTGGGTGAGGGAGGCGTGTGTGTGTCTCTATGAGTCTATGTGTGTGTGTCTGAGTCTATGTGTGTGTGTCTGAGTCTATGTGTGTGTGTGTATAAAAAATAAACAGAAATATAAAAAATAACAAATCAAACGGCACAGTATTTATACGTTTCGCCCCTCCCCCACACACATAAATTGCTAGTTTAAATGTCAAATTGTATATTTAATATTTTTATCTGGCTTTCCACCAATTATTTTAACTTGTGACAAAAACTGTAATCTGGAATATGCAACAATATAGCATATGTTGCTATTACTATACAATAACTGTCATAATAGAACCATCGCTTTAATTCCTGCCTCACTGTCTTCTTTCCTTCTATCCTTCATCTATCCATTGTCTTTCTATCACTTGTTCATCCATCCATTCATTCATAAACTTATAATGATTGCTTCTGGGTTCACACTAAGAAAACATTAAGGATGGCACAAGTGTGTGTGTATGTATGTATGTATGTGTCGCATACAAACACCACACACATACCACACACACCACACACACATCACCACGCACACACATCTCACGCATCACACACCCATCACCACGCACACACATCTCACGCATCACACACCATTCACACACAATACCACACCACCACACACTACATCACACAACAAACAATCACACCCCACACACCACTGCACCACTAAAACTCACACAACACACACTACAACATACCACACACACTACAGCACACCACACACGGACTACATCACACACCATACCATACACACTACACCACTTACCACATACACACACAAAACACACACACCATACACACACTCACCCATACACACCATACGCACATACAAACCCCACACAACACACACAACACATACAAACAACACACACAATTATCACATACACACACCACACAGGCACACCCCTCACACACACATACTACACACCACACATCATATACAACACACCATTCATATATACCACACCACAAATACTCACATCACACACACCACACATATACCACACACACACTACACCACACCACAAACACTCAGCACACACACACACACACACACCACCAAAAGCACTCACCACACACACACCACACACACACACCACACACACACACCACACACTACACCACACACACACACCACATACACTGTAGTGTATGTGGTGTGTGTGTGGTGAGTGCTTTTGGTGGTGTGTGTGTGTGCTGAGTGTTTGTGGTGTAGTGTGTGTGTGGTGTATGTGTGGTGTGTGTGATGTGAGTATTTGTGGTGTGGTATATATGAATGGTGTGTTGTATATGACGTGTGGTGTGTAGTATGTGTGTGTGAGATGTGTGCCTATGTGTTTATGGTGTGTATGGGTGAGTGTGTGTATGGTGTGTGTGTTTTGTGTGTGTGTATGTGGTAAGTGGTGTAGTGTGTATGGTATGGTGTGTGATGTAGTGCGTGTGTGGTGTGATGTAGTGCGTGTGTGGTGTGCATCATATACAACACACCATTCATATATACCACACCACAAATACTCACATCACACACACACACTACACCATACACCACACACACACACCACACATACACCACACGTACACCATACCACACACCACACATACACCACACCACACACCACACATACACCACACACACACCACAGCACACATACACCACACATACACCACACATGCACCACACATGCACCACACATACACCACACGACACACACCACACGACACATACACCACACCACACATACACCACACATACACCACACATACACGACACCACACCACACATACACCACACCATACATACACCACACCACACATACACCATACATACACCACACCATACACTACGCCACTCACAACACGACCACAAACTCCCATAATATCGACTACGGACATACAAACAGTAGCTAATCTATCGTGAATTGGCAGTATCAGTAGAGGGTCGGACGCCATGCTTTCCAGCATAGTTACGTCCCTTTGCGATCTGAGTTCAAATCCTGCCGAGGTTAACTTTGCCTTTCATCCTTATGGGGTCGATAAAATAAAGTACCAGTAATGTACTGGGTAATTGCTGGCCTTGTGCCTAAAGTAGAAACAATTATTACACTGCTCCAATACATATTACAAATAAACATTTCCCATACGTCACTAGTATTCCGATAGTTTTCAAATGGATTTTAAAAACATGAATACAACAAATACAACAAATATTCTCTTTCCTGTTTTATTTTTTATTCTTTTTAATTGTTGTTGCTGTTGTTGTTGTTATAATAGTAGCAGTAGTAGTAGTAGTAGTAGTAGTAGTAGTAGTAGTAATAGTAGTAGCAGTACTACTAGTAGCAGTAGTAGTAGTAGTAGTAGTAGTAGTAGTAATAGTAGTAGTAATAGTAGTAGCAGTACTACTAGCAGCAGCAGCAGCAGCAGTAGTAGTAGTAGAAGTAGTAGTAGCAGCAGCAGTAGTAGTAGTACTGGTGGTGGTGGTGCTGCTGCTACTACTACTGGTGGTGGTACTACTACTACTACTACTAGTAGTAGTAGCAGCAGCACTACTACTAGTAGTAGCAGTAGTAGTAGTAGCAGCACTACTACTAGTAGTAGCAGTAGTAGTAGTAGCAGCACCACCACCAGTAGTAGTAGTAGTAGTAGTAGCACCACCAGTAGTAGTAGTAGCAGCACTACTACTAGTAGTAGTAGTAGCAGCACTACTACTACTAGTAGTAGTAGTAGTAGTAGCAGCACTACTACTACTAGTAGTAGTAGTAGTAGTAGCAGCACTACTACTACTAGTAGCAGTAGTAGTAGTAGCAGCACCACCACCAGTAGTAGTAGTAGTAGTAGTAGTAGCAGCACTACTACTAGTAGTAGCAGTAGTAGTAGTAGTAGCAGCACTACTAGTAGTAGTAGTAGTAGTAGTAGTAGCAGCAGCACTACTACTAGTAGTAGTAGTAGTAGTAGTAGCAGCAGCACTACTACTAGTAGTAGTAGTAGTAGTAGCAGCACTACTACTAGTAGTAGTAGTAGTAGCAGCACTACTACTAGTAGTAGTAGTAGTAGTAGCAGCACTACTACTAGTAGTAGTAGTAGTAGCAGCACTACTACTAGTAGTAGTAGTAGCAGCACCAGTAGTAGTAGTAGCAGCACTACTACTAGTAGTAGTAGTAGTAGTAGTAGTAGCAGCACTACTACTAGTAGTAGTAGTAGTAGTAGTAGTAGTAGCAGCACTACTACTAGTAGTAGTAGTAGTAGCAGCACTACTACTAGTAGTAGCAGTAGTAGTAGTAGCAGCACTACTACTAGTAGTAGCAGCAGTAGTAGTAGTAGCAGCACTACTACTAGTAGTAGTAGTAGTAGCAGCACTACTACTAGTAGTAGCAGCAGTAGTAGTAGTAGCAGCACTACTACTAGTAGTAGTAGTAGTAGCAGCACTACTACTAGTAGTAGCAGCAGTAGTAGTAGTAGCAGCACTACTACTAGTAGTAGTAGTAGTAGCAGCACTACTACTAGTAGTAGTAGTAGTAGTAGCAGCACTACTACTAGTAGTAGTAGTAGTAGCAGCACTACTACTAGTAGTAGTAGTAGCAGCACCAGTAGTAGTAGTAGCAGCACTACTACTAGTAGTAGTAGTAGTAGTAGTAGTAGCAGCACTACTACTAGTAGTAGTAGTAGTAGTAGTAGTAGTAGCAGCACTACTACTAGTAGTAGTAGTAGTAGCAGCACTACTACTAGTAGTAGCAGTAGTAGTAGTAGCAGCACCACCACCAGTAGTAGTAGTAGTAGCAGCACCACCACCACCAGTAGTAGTAGTAGTAGTAGCACCACCAGTAGTAGTAGTAGCAGCACTACTACTACTAGTAGTAGTAGTAGTAGCAGCACTACTACTAGTAGTAGTAGTAGTAGTAGTAGCAGCACTACTACTAGTAGTAGCAGTAGTAGTAGTAGCAGCACTACTACTAGTAGTAGCAGTAGTAGTAGTAGCAGCACCACCACCAGTAGTAGTAGTAGTAGTAGCATAACCAGTAGTAGTAGTAGCAGCACCAGTAGTAGTAGTAGCAGCACTACTACTAGTAGTATTGATTATAGCAGAAGTAGTGATTGTTGCTGTTGTTGTAGCCTTAAAAATATCTCCATAGAAACCACAATAAATGGAATATAGCCCTCGTGCATTTTTACCGATGAAGATCACGATGATGATGATGATGATGATGATGATGATGATAACGACGATGATGATGTTGATGGTGATCATGGGTATGATGATAATGATGATGATGATGATTATATAGTGATGGAGATGATGATGGTGATGAGGATGGTGATATGATGTTGGAGATGACGACGACAATGATGACGATGATAATGGCGATGCTGATGGTAATGCTGATGGTGATTGGGGGGGGGGGGGTAATGCTGATTAGTATTAGATCGTTGTTAGTGTATTTTTTTTTATCTTATCGATTACAATTACACCCATTTCATGAGCCAACGGCATGGATGGTATGGGTGTGTGGTTGAGAACTTCGCTTCGCAAATATGATTTGGAATTGGATCGTACCATGTGACATCTTGTGATAGATCTCTTCTATAATAGCCTTAAGTCGATCAAAATCTTATGAGTGGAATTTGATTTGAAACTGTGGAGATCTGACGAAGGTACCCTTCATGATGTTGATTGATAGACATACTAGTTAATCGCCCTGTTTAACACAACCCTTTTCTCCTTGAGTTCTTTTAGTGGAATCCACTCTGTTGCAATTGTAATAATTGGTATATTGGCAGGAATGTTAGGCTCTATGTGTTCCTAGTTCAAATCCCACTTCCTCTTCTCTGGGAAATGACGATTAGCGTTACAACACTCAAGAGATCTCTTGAGACGCAGCTTCATAGGAAAGCGGCTAAACGTACGCAGATGTGAACCGTACGAACAATAATTATCTCTAGATTAGGCCCATGAGTTGCAATTTGGGGAAAGCGAAAATCAATTAAATCGACAGATATTTGACTGGTACGTTATTTTAGTGAAACCGAGAGGATGAAAGCCAAAATTGACTTCTAATCATTTTCTCCAACATTCTAATGATTCTGCCAATCCACCACCTTCGGTGTAACAACAACAAACTCTGTTATAAGCATTCGGGTAAAACTTTATTTGAAATACTAGTCTTAGTAGCTTTCAGACAAAACAAAAATAATAAAATAAGCTGTGTTATGACAGCAGAAGGCACTCTGTGTGGCAACGAAGCGGGGCAATAGCTGCCGATATATATACAGAATACCATCAACAATTTTCTATATGGGTAGTAGAATGAACTCTATAGATAATGAACACAACCACAAGGATGTGGTCCGAACGTGGAAGAGCCGAACTCCAACTGTCATCGCCTCCGTCTCTCTCGCCCTCTCCATCTCTCTGTATGATGAGCAAATGGGGTCCCACATGCTGGCCTCCCCACAGCCCAACTTGAGCCTGAGGATAACTTTCTCTATTCTTTCTAGACTGCTTGTCTAAATGTATAACATTGGTGGAGTGGCAGTATCGGTAGAGAGTCGGACGCCATGCTTTCCAGCATAATTACGTCCCTTTACGGTCTGAGTTCAAATCCCGCCGAGGTTAACTTTGCCTTTCATCCTTACGGGGTCGATAAAATAAAGTACCAGTAATGTACAGGGTAATTGCTGGCCTTGTGCCAAAAGTAGAAACAATTATTTTGATATGTTCGAATCTGTTTTTCTGAGTTCAAATCCGGTCAGAGTCCACTTTACTTTTCACCCTTCTACGTTGTAACTAAAAACAGTAGTCGGGTAACTCACAAGACATATTTTAGATAATGTTGTTTTACATAACCTTAAAAAGACAAATAATCTTTGTTCTTTCTCTCCTTTTCTTCTCATAGCTTTCCATTACTACTCTCTTTTTCTATACCTTTGACTGAATATTAAATTCTTTATCATTTTTATGTAATTTTAACCTAGAAATATATTTTTGAAATAAAATAATTCATGTCAAAAGATAAACTGATCATATGTCTTCCCAGAGTTCATCTGGAGCTAAGCTAATCCATAACAACAAATACCTAGATGGATGTTAACTGATCAACAACGTTGTATTATAAAAGACAACTTTGTAAGCTTCCAGGGCTGATTTCAACACTTCTGGAGAAAAAATTATTTACGAGAGACCAGTATCGTATCCTGGGGAATATATATTTTCCGTTAGTTTACCATTATCGAAACCGAAGATAAACATCGGTCTTATCGATCCACATGATTCTGATGAAAGGATTAGCTAAGTAACTAAAGAAGTTATGGCGCATGGAATAGCATTTGGCTGCGTTTTTATAAATATTTTCAGTTCAAAATATATTATCATGGGTAATATGTTTACCAAATGAAATCTTAGTGGCAGAAACTCAGTGTGCTCCCCTTTCCGAAAAGAGAAAAAATGCGTGTTTATTATAAATATGTACCATGTATTAAAGAAAGACTAAGAAATACACACACACACACACACACACACACACACACACACACACACACACACGTGTTTCTTTATTAGCCACAGGGGCACAAAAGAAGGGGACAAATACAAAGGGGTACGGAGAGTTTGTACCCCTTTCCTCTCTTCCTCTTTTCCCCTCAACCTAAAGGCTGATATAGAGAGAAGGCCCATTCACTTGGGCCATTCTCGCCACTTTCACCCACCTTTCATAAAACTTGCTTTCTCTCCATCCTGATTCTACTTCCAAAGTGGTATTTGAAAAAAAGAATCAGTTGTTGGCCGGAGAGAAAGGTGTCTGACCTCATCCCTTTTAACCTCGTCCACCATACAACCTCTTTCGCCATAGCTATCACACAAAGGAAAACCGCCTCTCCTTCATTTTTGAAGGAGGGTGGCGGTTTGATCTACGTAGCCCCACAGGTCGATAACGCCCGGGCAGTGTATGAATGCGTGCGCGACGGTATCTTGGTCTCGCACGCATCTCGGACAGATCTTTTTCGAAGGGTCCCTGCCCGGGCGCCTATGTCTGTAGAGCTTGTCTCGAACTGGTAGAGCTCCTCGGTAGCACTGCCAGGCCAGGGACTTTTGGAAGTTGTCCTACCGAACAGACTGGCCAGTTCGTCTTCCTCTACGCCTAGAGTTTCTCCGAGCGCGTCGTTACACTTGCTGCGGATCAGCTCTCTATGGAATGACGAAGTGGAGTCTCCACTGATCGCCGGGTCCGCCTGCCAGAGGGCTGTGGGCGCCTGAGTACATTCGATGTGCCAGTCGCCCATTTTCCTTGGTCTTTGCTTGACCCAGGATTGCAGCTCGGTCAGCGAGACGAGTCGTGGGAAGGCTCCTTTCACGAACGGGGCCCACACCGGTTGTCCGGTGAGGAATACGTAGAGATGCCGCAGCCTGGAAGGGTGTTGGAAGGGTGTTGGCAGCAGATGTATCTTCTCATCAAAGGAGCCCGCTTCTTCCAAAGGAATTGGAAGAGCATGCGCTCCATTTTGGTGAGCGTTTTGGCAGGACAAGGCACGACGGTCAAGCAGTAGTAGATGACGGACGCTATAAAAGTGTTCGCCACCTCCGCTCGACCTTTTAAGGATAGTTTGCACTCGGCCCACTTCCGGGTGAGTGCAAACACCTTGGCCGTCACCTCGTTCCAGTTCTTCTCCACCTGGAGGTCCGTACCAAACCAGACCCCGAGCAGCTTTCCCAGTCCTTCCGTCCAGCGTCCGACGACGCCATCGGAAGGCATCGGTTTGCCTCTACACGATCCGAGTTGCAAACCGATGTACTTGTTCCGGTTCAGCTTCACTCCTGTGAACATTTCGTATTCCTTCAGTAGAGTGCCAACTTCCTTGATTTGAGAGGTGCTCGAGACCATTACTGTGAAGTCGTCGGCGTAGGCCGACGCAGCTTTCCGCAGTCCCAGTTCCAGAGGGATGCCCTGCAATAGCTCCAACTTCCGCAGTAGTGGTTCGAGAGTCAGTACGCACAGAAGGGAGGAGAGAGGGCATCCCTATATATATATCTCTATATATATATCTATATATAGATAGATAGGTAGATAGCGATAGATAGGTAGATAGATAAATAGATAGATAGATAGAGAGAAAGAGATGAATAGATTGATAGATAGATAAATAGATAGACATACATGCAGACAAACATACATACATACATACATACAGACAGACAGACAGACAGACAGACAGACAGATAGATAGAGTGAGACAGTGTGAAATAGCTATCTAGGTAGATATAGATAGAGATACATAGAAGAATACAGAGTTAGTTATCTGTATATGAGAGAAAGAGAAAAAGAGAAGAGGAAAGAGAAACGTTGTCTGTAAATCTTCTACGCTATACTAACGACTCCACAAATGCGCCATTAGTTGATTATGAGTTTCTTCAATAATCAAGTCAGAAGACTCCGTTATTATCCGTAACCGAAGTCTTATCGGAACTGGAGAGAGGTTACACACATTAAACACACACACTTGCATACAAATGCTTCCATACACGTACAAACACACATTCACATATACACACACACACACGCTCAGATATACGCACACAGAGACACACATACAAACACGCACACTCTCATATATACGTACACACAGACACAAAAACACGCATGTATACATATGCAAACTCACACATGCACACACATACATATGCACACGCAAACATTTGCATAGAAGCGTTTACAAACAGACATGCGCATGCATATGCAATTACATAGCATACAAACATATGAACTCACACATATTCAAACAGAGGTGCATGCATACACACACACACACACATATGCGTACATGTAAAATCACATGTACACAAATATGCATCCATATATACGTACACTCACAGAATCTCAAACACATGCAGTGACGGAGGTACATGCACACATGCATGGAAATGCGTGCACACTAACATTTACACACAAACAACTGCATGTACACCTGAAAATAAAAGCAAGCAAATAGAAACAAACACATACAAATACGCTAACACATTTGCACACACATGTACACATATACGGAAATGTACAATCTAATGCATGTGCACACGCATCCATACACACATACGAGCATGCACACCCGCACAAACAAATTACATACATATACACAAAATACATACAAAACACACAAATACAGACATACACAGATACGCATACGCATGCATACACAGGAAAGGAGAAACCTGCACACACATGCACTGACACATATTCACACAAAGGTATATGCACACACACACACACACACACACACATACACATACACATTCATACACGCACAAACACATGTACACATTCACACATATATTCTCACACATGCGCGCTGGCACACGCACACACTTGCGCACGGGCGTGAGGCATGCATGCACACGGTGAGAGAAAAATGTACTCACATAGATGCACTGACATATATACACACGCAGACGTATGAACACATACGTACACATGCGCAAACGCATATTTACAAAGCTACAAAGGAACACTCACACATCCACGGACAAAACAGCCATATGCAGGCACATGCAAATAACAAGAAGCACACAGACACACGCATGTACAAATTCGTACATGCACATACTGATTAGATACAGCAACAGTTATAATATGAAACAGAATCATTGACTCTATACTGTCATATTGGAATTTGCGAAGAGAATTTTTGAAATGCTAAAAATAGTCGTTCGTTGCACTTATTGACATTTTAATTTTACTATATTTCTGCAATGTGTTGTGGGTGCGTATGTCTGAGTGTAATCAAATTTTCATGTTTTTATCCGTTCATTTATCTTCAAATATATATACAATATATATCTATATATATAGATATATTTCTTTATTTACTACAAGGGACCACAAGAAAAGGGGACAAAACAAGGACACATGCCGGGGATTTTACATACAATCATGTAAAAATATTGAAATAAACAAATTTAACAATCGAAATCCCCAATAGGGGGGGAGGCGCCACAAATGGGTTGTTTAATACCCCATCGATAGAACAACCCTCAACTTCAGGAGCGTGTTGTGCAAGTGCTCCTTTCTTCCTTTTGCTCTCTTCTTCAACCTACAGGTTTATATACAGAGAAGGCCCAATCACTCGGGCAATATTTGCTACATTCACCCACCTTTCAGTAAACTTACTCGGGTGCAGTGCCTTTCTCTCCACTCTGATTCTCCTTCTAAAGTGGTACCTAAAGGAGGGAATGAGTTGTTGTCCGGAGAGAAAGGATTCTGTCCTCAGTCCTCTCAATCTCGTCCACCATATAAGTTCTTTCACCATAGCCACTATACAGAGGAAAACAACCTCTCTTTCGTTTTTGAAAGAAGTTGGCGGTTTGATCCTTACTATGGACTCGGCAGTCAACTGGATTTGTCCCATACGCGACAGCAGTTGTTTTGCGTAGTTCCACAGGTCGATTACCCGGGGGCAATTGTACAATTGAAAAACTATAGGGAGGTGTGTAGGATACATACATCTATCTATAATATTATAAAGTTGAGTGTCGTGTGTATGTATTATGTATGTATCCTACACACCACCCTATAGTTTCTTAGCTTTACTCTCTCCGTCGCTCTTCCCTCTCGCTATAATAGATCATTCCCTCTCTCTATAATTTAACTGCTTTACTCTCTCTGTCGCTCTTCACTCTCAAATATTATAAAGCTGAGCGTCGTCTCTCTCTCTCTCTCACTCTCTCTCTTTCACCCTCTCTATAATTTAACTGCTTTACTCTCTGTCTCTCTTCACTCTCTATATGACAACACTCTTTTACTTTCCGTATCTACCTTCAATATATCAATATATGCCCAGGTTCTGCTGCACATCGGGCTGAGGGGGCCAAACTCCTGAAATACCGGTCGCTCTCCGACAGGTTTGCGGTGGTACCCCTGGCAGTGGAGACTTCTGGTGTCCTCGGCCCCAGGGCTACCTCCTTACTCACCACCATAGGCGCTGAGCTGGCCAGCCGCATGTGTGAGTCCCGCGAGTTGGAGTGGCTTTTCCAACGCGTCTCCCTTGCCGTCCTCCGAGGAAACACCTTCTCCATTCTGTGCACCGGGGCTGTGGGTTGGCCCCATCGCGTACCGTTGTAGTTGTTGTATACAGATATTAACTCATCAATCCCATTATTTATATCATACATCAACATAGAGATGAGCGTCGTATGTATGTTTATTTCAAAAGGATAACCTCCTTCAAATTCGGTCAACACACAAACAGGTAATACATACATCAAAAGGCAACCCTCTTAGAGAGACAGAGAGTGAAAGAGACAGATTAGGAAAACTACACACGCACACACATCTAAAGAGAGAGAGAGAGAGAGAGAGAGAGAGAGAGGGAGAGAGAGAGAGAGAGAGAGAGAGAGAGGGAAAGAGAAACAGAGGGATGGGCAAGCAAGTAATAAATACATCTAAAATCATTTGGATACAAATATCATAATATAATTGTTTCTACTTTTGGCACAAGGCCAGCAATTACCCAGTACATTACTGGTACTTTATTTTATCGACCCCGTAAGGATAAAAGGCAAAGTTAACCTTGGCGGGATTTGAACTCAGAATGGCAAGGGCCGTAACTCTATGCGTCAAAGCATGGTGTCCGACCTTCTACCAATACTGCCAATCCACCGCCCTAAATATCATAATATAATGGTTGCAGAACGAAAATACAGACAAATATAATAATGTATGTATCCCACACACTTTTTCTGCCGTCGCTCGCATAAGTAACACACACACACACACACACACACATACACACACACACACACACAAATACACATACTTTCACACCTGATTTCGCCAATTGCCGGATTACATTAAACAAAACACACAGACACACACTTGCACATACACACATACACAAAAACACACATACACATGCACAAACACACACACACACACACATATCTATACTTTATATGTATGTATGTATGTATGTATGTATGTATGTATGTATGTTTTTAGTCCTATAGGATGTCCAAAGTCACCCTCCTCACCAAGAAACCTTGGTGGGGTTGCCAGTTTAGTCGCCAACGACCCGACCATGGGACAGGTTGTACTGGAATACATGTTACCAGTAGCCCCAACTGGTGACCTGTCAAAGGGCAAAGGAGCTCTTAAGAGTCAATGGCCATCCAAAATCACCGGGAGAGATGACCCCTTAGCCTTTGTCATGGCAGAATTCTAGGAGAAGGACAACTCTGATATAACACCTGCAACCATGATGGTATCCAATGATGTTGACTTGTATTTCTTTTTGGTAAATATCATCTTGGTTAAGAGAGTGGGACTGGCTTTGTGCAGTGCCTTTGCTCACTATAAAAGCTTCACGGCACAGGCATTGCTTTATATCTGGAGATCTCTCTGCACTTGTCGTCACATGGTACCAAGGGCCCAGCACTATGTGTCAATAATTGTCACAAGTGTAGTGTTTGTACCAGAGTTTTCAAGTCGCTGGCTGGACTAAAAAGTCACACTCGTTCAGCACATCGGTAGGGGTTCTCCTACATGGATATAAAGTAGTGGCCGTACTCGAAAACGAGTTGGCAGCCACAATGTATGTATGTATGTAAGATCATTCCCCCTCTCTATAATTTAACTGCTTTACTCTCTCTGTCTCTCTTCACTCTCTATATGACAACACTGTTTTAGTTTCCGTATCTCCTTTCAATACACACACACACACACACACACACACACACACACACACACACACACACATACATATATTATGTGTATTAGAAATTGAGTTTTTTTTACAAAATGAAAATTAACCGAGGTGTCCTACACGATTGAAAGTATAAAGAAAAAAAGATGAAATCGAAAATGCAACTGGAGTTTAAAAAAAAAAAAAAAAAAAATATATATATATATATATATATATATATATATATAGAGAGAGAGAGATTTAGAGAAAGATTAGGAAAACTACACACACACATCTACACAGAGACACAGAAAAACAGAGGGAGGGGAAAAGAGAGAGATGGGCCGTTAGACAGAGAGATATACAATTAAAGTGTTAGTTATTCAGAGAGAGAGAGAGATAGAGAGAGAGAGAGAGTCGGAAGGACAATGTGACACGGGAGAGTGTGTGGTATCTTTGCAGTGGAGTAGTGGGGACAGGTATACCTAGCCTGGCGCCAGCCGGACAGGCTAGCTAGTAATACATACACACGACATTCAGCTTTATAATATTATAGATATATATGTATGTAAAAGGTAAACAGAAATAACAACACAATCGGTACAGTATATGGAAGGTATATATTAGGTTAACGCTAGATTAGGAAGGGGGTATATGTATGGACACGAATTCCTGATGAAGTCGTAAGGGTAAGAAAGACAAGAACGTATTATAATCTAGAGGATATAAAGGTGACATTAGTTATATCCTTCAATCATCACCGCCACACATCAACAATATATGACGTAATATTATCGGATATTCCGTTGTAAATAATGATATACTTGACGTCGGTTTTGTTCCATCGACCTGCTCATTCAGATACATGATACCGTTGCGGGATTAGTTTCACGACGAAAGACCTTTGACCGAAATGTTGCACATTTTCCTATGTTCTTTCCACTCCCTCGTTTGTGTTCTTTTTTCGTTCCTGAGAAGTAATGTAGCAAGTATGTATGTATGTATGTATGTATGTATGTATGTATGTATGTATGTATGTATGTATGTATGTATGTATGTATGTATGTACGCATGCATGTATGTATGTATGTATGTATGTATATATATATATATATATATATATATATATATATATATATATATATATATATATATATATATATATATATGACATGTGCCGTGGTGGCCTCTTTGTCAGCAATATTTGCCGCACGTTTTTACCACCGTCGTAAAAAAGCCCTTCTGGATTATCTCCCTTTCCCTTCTCCTCACTTTTGGTTGCCCGTGTATCTTTCTCACTTCCTCCTGTCTATGCGGGAGGTAGCACGATTATACCAGCTCTGAGTTCATACCTGACCACCAGGCTAAAGTCTCCCAGGCTGGCCACAACTTACTTTGCCTATTTTTCGACGGTTACTTTTTTGCATGTTTCTTTCACCTGTGTCTTCCCACGATGGGATCTGCACACTTTTTTCTTCTATTCCTTTCCTATTTTCCCCTTCTTCCTCTCTCCTCACCCCCCCCTGTTCTTCCTCCTTTTCCTCTCTTTCCTTTTCTCTCTCCTTTTCCACCTGGCCTTTTGATTAATAAAAGGCCTCGGGCGCACCCGAACAACACCGATGTCCTGTAATTCAGCGCCGAAACATCGGTTCGGGATACATTTACAGCTGACGATGGAAACTCCTTTCTTCCTTTCTCCCCCTGTTACGCCCCAACCACCATCCTAAACCTTGTTTTTAGAAACCACACAGCTCCTTTAGTTTCATAACTTTTTGTGTGTGTATATATATATATATATATATATATATATATATATGTGTGTGTGTGTGCATATATATATATATATGTGTGTGTGTGTATATATATAGAGAGATTCTGAAATCTATAACTCTTTCCTACAATCAGACCTTGATACAATGCAGCAAGACCTTTGTTAGCCGCTCTCCAGCCATCTATTTAAAGCTGTATACAGCTATGGTACGACCAAACTTGGAATTCGCATCATCAGTCTGGAACCCCTATCTTGCTCAGAATATTGACCTCCTGGAAACTGTTCAGAGACGTGCAACCAAGCACATACCCTCCATCAGACACCTACCATACTCTGAACGCCTTGGCTCCCTGGGCATGGATTCATTGAAGCTCCGACGTCTGGCAATGGACTTGGTAAACACCCACAAAGTTATTAACCATCACGCCAACAACAACCCCGAGCACCTTTTTTGATCTCCATGTGTCTAACACACGTGGACATGCCCACAAACTCAGAAAACAGCACAGCTCCCATGACTTTCGGAAACATTTTTCACGTTTAGATTTGATGAAGCATGGAACAAACTGCCTGCATCAGTTGTTAGCTGCCGAGACACTGCATCCTTTAAAATCTTCATGCTTCCCGAAATTCGCTAAAACTACACCTGATGTCCCCCTTCCATACACATGCACACATGTGTATATCATGACTCATGCACTGTTCATTTTCCTGACGTTTGTACATTACGCTATGTACTATACTTACACTTTTGATGAGTTGTAGTGTACCTGAGCACTGTCCACAATATTTTCATTATTATTATTATTATATACAAATATACACGTATGCGTGGTACTTATCTACACACGCAATCACACACAAATACATCAAAGTGCATGCTATCTCTCTATATATATATAAGGAAAAAAGATGAAATCGAAAATGCAACTGGAGTCTTTAAAAAAAAAACATATTTATTTGGTTCCTTTACCGGTTTCGCAGTTCTTCTGCTTTTCAAAAGTAGAATTAAGATGGAGGGTTTGTGGTTTTTCTCAATATATATATATTCTAAAATGTGAGAAAAACCACAAACTCTCCATCTCAATTCTACTTTTGAAAAGCAGACGAACTGCGAAACCGGTAAAGGAAGCAAATAAATATATATTTAAAAAAGAAAAAGACTCCAGTTGCATTTTCGATTTCATCTTTTTTCCTTTAATCTCTCTCTCTCTATATATATTAAACGGCTTGTAATTCTTCCATTAATTATTTTGCCTATATATATATATATATATATATATATA
>OZ024740.1:105454856-105494856 GCA_964016885.1 Eledone cirrhosa
AAAGAAAAACCAAGAGCAATTATTTCGAAACTCTATTTAAATCCAGAAAGAATCCTCCATACAACAAACTCCTGGAGGATTTTGAAACTGAAATGCTCAATATACTTAAGAAAATTAAATTCAGGAAAAACTCATATATAGGTCACCAATACCTTAAACTTTAAAAGAAAAAATCTCGGAAATAAAAAAGTTAATAAAATATTGGTGAAATCAGACAAAACAAATAATTTATATGGGATAAATAAAGAAGAATATAATGATTTAATTTTAAAAGAACTAAGGAAAACTTATAAAAAAGCCCCAGCTGAAGATCTTACAGACATCAATAATGATGCATATAAATTAATTGCAAAGTTAGGAATTGAAGGAAGAACCGAGCCTGTTATACCTAGACAGCCGAGGATCAATTTTAAAGATCACAAAAGAAACTTTGAGGAAGACCTGCCAGTTAGACTGATTGCTCCATCCAAATCGGATATTGGAGTAATCAGTAAAAATGTTATTGATAGAATTCTACGTATTTTGAAATTGAGGTCTAAATTGAGCTTGTGGAAGGATACAAATGAAGTGATTGAATGGTATAAAAATATAGATGATAAGAAAAACCATAAATTCATCCAGATGGACATAACAAGCTATTACTCTTCCATTACGCCTAACCTACTAAATAAGGCTTTATCCTACGCTTACAAACATACAGATCTAACTACGGATGAAATGGATATCATATTAACTGCTAGAAGAACTCTAATTAACTTCAACAATGAGTATTGGACCCGCTCAGATAGAAATAGAAACTTCGACATTACCATGGGATCATCTGACTCAGTGCAAGTCACGGATCTTCTGGGGATTTTCATCTTAAATATGATAATAGAAAACTGCCGGAGATTACCGGTGGTTTATATAGGGACGATATTTTATTTACGGTTGTTAAACACAACAATATAGAACTAAATAGGGTAAAGAAAAGTATAATTGGATTCTTTACAATTACGACCTTAAACTAGAGGTAGAACGTGGTACCAAAATAGTTAATTTCCTTGATGTTACCCTTAACTTAAACTCTGGTTTTTATTACCCTTTCCATAAGCCCAATGAAAACTTAAATTACGTTAGTTATTACTCTAATCACCCTAAATCTGTGAAAAACGCAATTGTAAAAAGTGTACAAAAACGCATAACTAGAATATCTGCTAATAAATCAATATTTGATGAAAAAGCAGGATATTACAATGATGCGCTAAGAAAGGCAGTTATAAAAATAATATAGAATATATAGACAATAATAATCCGAGTCTTAATCCTGATAAAAATAATGGCATATATAAACGAAATTATAAATATTCTAATAATTATAATTCAAACACCTATACTGTGAATAAATCGGGAAAAAGAACCAGAACTAAATCAGTTATATGGTTTGCCCCCCCCCCCCTGCTTCTGTAGCAGTAAGAACGCCAATAGCTAATCTATTTTTTTAAAGCTTTAGATAGTTCCTTCCCTAGTCAACATAAATACCACTCCATATTTAATAGACACACAATTATTCTACAACTATGAATATGGCCCAAAACATCGCTAAACTAAATAGTATAATTCTAAACCAAAATCAACATATTGCTATTAATAATAGTGTTAATATAAATAATAATAAATCGAAATGTAATTGTAGAAATAAACCAGATTGCCCTCTGCAAAATAATTGTCTGGATAGAAATCTGGTGTATAAATGCACCGCAAAAACAAATAACACATACAACTACATAGGAGCAACTTCTTCGACATTTAAATTGAGATTTGCGAATCACAAATGCTAATTTTCGAATTTTAATAGGAAGTCTTCGACTTCTTTATCACAACTTATATGGTCATTAAAAGACAAAAATTTAAAATACTCGATCTTTTGGATGAAGCTTTGTAATAGTAAAATATATACGAACTCATCTATATCAACTAGCTGCAACCTCTGCACAAAGGAGACCCTATTAATAATTACTAATTATGAAAACTTAATTAACAAAAAAAGTGAATTATTCTCAAACTGCCTTCATAAAGCTTTGTCTACATTCCAAGCCTCGCAAAAAATCAGGAAAAAACACTAAACAATCAGGCCTTAATCTTTGACGTCTCTTATCAACTGTTGGGCCTAAAAAGTCATAACGGTTTATAAAACTTTAATAATGCTTTATCTTCTAACCATTTATGATAGAATTAATGTTAGAATGAATGATACTCTTTTGATAACTTGTTTACTTGATATGCATACCTTATGGTTTTCTTGGATATTTATAATTTTGATTCAGATCTTTATTTATCTGTCTCTGTTTTAAATATATAATTTGGATATTTAACTTGTAAATTTACTGATTATAATGGAACTGTAGATCATTCATGCGTTTACATATTTTACATATTTTACTCATTTTGAGTATGTTTTGGGGGTCTCAGAAAGTTAGATTTGCATTTTTATATATATCTAGGTATAAATGTATCAAACCATAACAGTCGACAAATATTGGTCTCTCTCTCCACTGAACTGGAGGTAAAACTACAATTGTAGCATTACAAATAATGATTATAATTATTTATTTATTAAATGTATACCGTTTCATTAATACCTATAATAATATCTCTATAAAGTTGTACAAATATATTTATCTAGTGTAATAACATACTCGTAGTTACATTTATAAAATATTTTAGACACTCAAATGAATCTATATTGTTATAAGTGTTTGATATTCCCTGGAAGTTCGAATTTATATAATGATTTTTACTTAATATAATATAATTTAATTTAACTTATTTTATTTTAATTGAATTTAGATTACCTTCGGCTTTTTCAAATACTTAGCTCCTCTTCCTATCACATTCGCTAAAATATTTTAGAAGTATCTTTTGTCTACTATATTAAAACCCTATTACATTTATAATATATTTTTAATATTGGGCATATTTAAGTTTCGCAAACAATTCATTATCTTTTATTTGTATATTTACTTTGTATCTAGCCCATATCATTAGGACTCATGTAGTTTTGACTTATATGTGTATAGTGTATATCAACTAAATGAAAATAATTGATATAAAACATTAATTTTTTAACAATATCTTTTAACAATATTTTTTAACTATATATATTTTGTGAACAATATTTTCAGTAACTTATTTACTATATTATATTATTGTATTATATATATTTGAAAGGTTTCACCTCTATTATAAACAAATAATAAACTATAATCCTTGTACATTTTTTGATCAACACATATATAATTAAAAATTCAGACTTCTTTAAGTTTAGTTATAAGGCCGGTTGATCCTTTAGGCACTCAAACTATTTAACAATAAATTCTTTAATAATTATAACTAGAATTATTTTATGAATTGTATTATATAAACTGTTGTCAATATTATAAATAATTTTGGTAAAGATTACCTTCGTGAGGGTATAAAAGCATTATATATTTTCTTTCTCGTGTTTCGTAAATCCTTTAAATTTGTTTTCATATAATTTGAATTTAAAAAATTAAACATAATTATAATATTAATACAAATACCTATTAACTTTTAAAACCTAAAATATTATTCATTACTCTGAAATAAATTAGATAAAATATTTTGAATATTAACGGCCAACTATATTAATTTGGGCATATGGAAAATTGTATATAAACTTGAACATAAATTACTCCCCTTTGTCTTTCTCTCGCTTTAATCATCTTTCATTTGTTTTTTCGAGCCACCTATTAAATATATTATCACATCAGCTGTTTCTTCCTCTATGCTTTCCTTTCCCTCCTCTTTCTTCAATAGTTTAAAAATATGTTTTTGTAACTGTTATATTGATGTCATGTATTTTTTAAGCTGTACTACACGCACCCTCTCTTTTGTTTGTATTGTGTTATCTCATGTTCTCAATATTAGGGTATAAATATTGGGTTTTGTCATATGTTAATCACTACCATGACTGAATCTTAACCATCTACTATGTCAGGGTATGTCATGCATCATCCTATTTTATCTGATGAGAACGTACTGTTAAACTTAACTCAGTACCTCTGAAATATGTATAATAAAATATAATTGATCACAAGAATATCTATTCTGTTAATATTTTGAATTATATATATATATATATATATATATATATATATATATATATATATATATATATATATATATATTAATTCAAAATATTAACAGAATAGATATTCTTGTGATCAATTATATTTTATTATACATATTTCAGAGGTACTGAGTTAAGTTTAACAGTACGTTCTCATCAGATAAAATAGGATGATGCATGACATACCCTGACATAGTAGATGGTTAAGATTCAGTCATGGTAGTGATTAACATATGACAAAACCCAATATTTATACCCTAATATTGAGAACATGAGATAACACAATACAAACAAAAGAGAGGGTGCGTGTAGTACAGCTTAAAAAATACATGACATCAATATAACAGTTACAAAAACATATTTTTAAACTATTGAAGAAAGAGGAGGGAAAGGAAAGCATAGAGGAAGAAACAGCTGATGTGATAATATATTTAATAGGTGGCTCGAAAAAACAAATGAAAGATGATTAAAGCGAGAGAAAGACAAAGGGGAGTAATTTATGTTCAAGTTTATATACAATTTTCCATATGCCCAAATTAATATAGTTGGCCGTTAATATTCAAAATATTTTATCTAAGTTATTTCAGAGTAATGAATAATATTTTAGGTTTTAAAAGTTAATAGGTATTTGTATTAATATTATAATTATGTTTAATTTTTAAAATTCAAATTATATGAAAACAAATTTAAAGGATTTACGAAACACGAGAAAGAAAATATATAATGCTTTTATACCCTCACGAAGGTAATCTTTACCAAAATTATTTATAATATTGACAACAGTTTATATAATACAATTCATAAAATAATTCTAGTTATAATTATTAAAGAATTTATTGTTAAATAGTTTGAGTGCCTAAAGGATCAACCGGCCTTATAACTAAACTTAAAGAAGTCTGAATTTTTAATTATATATGTGTTGATCAAAAAATGTACAAGGATTATAGTTTATTATTTGTTTATAATAGAGGTGAAACCTTTCAAATATATATAATACAATAATATAATATAGTAAATAAGTTACTGAAAATATTGTTCACAAAATATATATAGTTAAAAAATATTGTTAAAAGATATTGTTAAAAAATTAATGTTTTATATCAATTATTTTCATTTAGTTGATATACACTATACACATATAAGTCAAAACTACATGAGTCCTAATGATATGGGCTAGATACAAAGTAAATATACAAATAAAAGATAATGAATTGTTTGCGAAACTTAAATATGCCCAATATTAAAAATATATTATAAATGTAATAGGGTTTTAATATAGTAGACAAAAGATACTTCTAAAATATTTTAGCGAATGTGATAGGAAGAGGAGCTAAGTATTTGAAAAAGCCGAAGGTAATCTAAATTCAATTAAAATAAAATAAGTTAAATTAAATTATATTATATTAAGTAAAAATCATTATATAAATTCGAACTTCCAGGGAATATCAAACACTTATAACAATATAGATTCATTTGAGTGTCTAAAATATTTTATAAATGTAACTACGAGTATGTTATTACACTAGATAAATATATTTGTACAACTTTATAGAGATATTATTATAGGTATTAATGAAACGGTATACATTTAATAAATAAATAATTATAATCATTATTTGTAATGCTACAATTGTAGTTTTACCTCCAGTTCAGTGGAGAGAGAGACCAATATTTGTCGACTGTTATGGTTTGATACATTTATACCTAGATATATACAAAAATGCAAATCTAACTTTCTGAGACCCCCAAAACATACTCAAAATGAGTAAAATATGTAAAATATGTAAACGCATGAATGATCTACAGTTCCATTATAATCAGTAAATTTACAAGTTAAATATCCAAATTATATATTTAAAACAGAGACAGATAAATAAAGATCTGAATCAAAATTATAAATATCCAAGAAAACCATAAGGTATGCATATCAAGTAAACAAGTTATCAAAAGAGTATCATTCATTCTAACATTAATTCTATCATAAATGGTTAGAAGATAAAGCATTATTAAAGTTTTATAAACCGTTATGACTTTTTAGGCCCAACAGTTGATAAGAGACGTCAAAGATTAAGGCCTGATTGTTTAGTGTTTTTTCCTGATTTTTTGCGAGGCTTGGAATGTAGACAAAGCTTTATGAAGGCAGTTTGAGAATAATTCACTTTTTTTGTTAATTAAGTTTTCATAATTAGTAATTATTAATAGGGTCTCCTTTGTGCAGATATATATAAATATATATATATATATATATATATAAATATATATATATATATATATATATAAATATATATATATATATATATATATAAATATATATATATATATATATATAAATATATATATATATATATATATATATATATATATATATATATATATATATATAAATATATATATATATATATAAATATATATATATATAAATATATATATATATATATATATATAATATATATATATATATATATATATATATATATATATAAATATATATATATATAAATATATATATATATATATATATATATATATATATATATATAAATATATATATATATAAATATATATATATATAAATATATATATATATATATAAATATATATATATATAAATATATATATATATAAATATATATATATATAAATATATATATATATAAATATATATATATATAAATATATATATATATAAATATATATATATATATAAATATATATATATATAAATATATATATATATAAATATATATATATATAAATATATATATATATATAAATATATATATATATAAATATATATATATATAAATATATATATATATATAAATATATATATATATAAATATATATATATATAAATATATATAAATATAAATATATATATATATAAATATATATATATAAATATATATATATATAAATATATATATATATAAATATATATATATATAAATATATATATATATAAATATATATATATATAAATATATATATATAAATATATATATATATAAATATATATATATAAATATATATATATAAATATATATATATATAAATATATATATATATATATATATATATATATATATATATATATATATATATATATATATATATATTATATATTTATATAATAGAATAATCGAGTATCGGAAAATCAGCTCACGAATTAACGATAAACAAATCCGATATGAGTGGCAGAGGGCTCAATAATTTGGATAAATCAGAGCTATAACTATCGTTAAATTACCAACACATAAAGATTATGCCTAAAATCACCCGCGCAGCCGAAAAAGAACGACCAGGAGGATTCGGGTCACTCAAATAAAATATCAATAAATCAATATTTTAATGAATGTAAAAAACTTACCCGCTAGAAGGGTGTTAAATCTAGCTTCTTGGGTTTCTGCAAATCCTTAATCCGTTCACTATCAGCCCACATAAAAATATATAAGACTTCTAGGGAAGGACGGGACCGGAAGAGCTTTATCAACGGGTTGCGTCCGAAAATAAAGAAGTGACCTTTAGCCAGACACGCACATGGTGCCCAGCAAGGGAGATAACCTCTATATTAGCGAAAAACTTTCGCTAATGTAGAAATCATGTGGGGGTACAAAATATCACATATCGAATCAGAGTGCTCAATAGACATGTTAAAATAAACAGGAGCTATTCATCATTCAATAGAATCGACAAAAAAAATTATCAATAAAATTAACTGGTCTAGAGCTAAATATAATAGAATAATCGAGTATCGGAAAATCAGCTCACGAATTAACGATAAACAAATCCGATATGAGTGGCAGAGGGCTCAATAATTTGGATAAATCAGAGCTATTATAAATATATATATATATATATATATATATATATATATATATATATATAAGGAGGAGGTTATAGTTCACTTGAAGCATTGTGTAATGAGGTATAAACGTTTGAATATGTGTAATAAGGCCAAGACAATGCAGGTATGGACATAGAAAAAAGAATGCAATAGTGAAAGATATTGATGTGAATTCGTCTTTCACCTTGAATTTATTTAAATGTCCTAAATTTTCGAGATAATATCTCTTCTTCGGAGGCAAGTAAAGGTCTCAAACCAGCGTCTTTAAATCTCTAGCCAAGCCATGCTGACCGGAAATAGTATAGGGTATCTGTTCTAACTCTAATATCAAAGAATTAAAATTAGGTGGATAAAGAGTAGTCTCCCTTTAAGAGGGGTTTGTTTAGGTTTTTTTTTTTTTTTTTTTTTAAATTAATTTTATATACGTGCCTGTATATGTGTGTGGGAGAATGCATGAAGGTGTAGGTATGTGGGTGTGTGTGTGTGAGTGTGGGAAGATAGGTCTAATCGTAAAAGTGGGGGGTAGGTGTTATCTGGTGTTAGAACTGGTTTTGTGTGTGTATGTGTGAGAGAGAATAAGTGGAGGTGTAAGCGTGTGTGTGTGCGCGTGCGTGTGTGTGGGGTGTGTAAAAATGGGGCTAGAGGCCCTATCAGGTTATAAATTGGGTGTTGAGCTCTAGTCTATTATTGATTGGCGGATGTGTTCTATCTATAATAAGTGCTTCCTTAATTCTAAGATTGCCGAGGTTTCTTTCCTTAGTTTCTATCCTAACTGTTATGTTTTTATCGGTGTTTTTGCATTTAACTATGTGTTTCTTAAATGAGGAAGCGTTAGTATTGAGCTGTTCTTTTATTCTTATGTGGAGTGGTCTGGTGGTGCTACCTACGTAGAAGTTGTTGCATTTGTCACACTCTAGTCTGTATACTACGTAAGCCTGGTGGCATAGGTCTGTGTCGTTGATGGGGCAGTTGGCTAGTCTGCAGCAGTTGTCATGTCTGGTGGAGTGTCTCTTGGCCAGCCGTCCGCGCAGAGAAGGACCCGAGTGGGCCAGTTGGATATCCAGTCCCTCTCGTCTGATGGCTCTGCGGATGGCTGTTGTTGTTTCTTCACTGAAGTGTGGGAGCTTCAGGAAGCAAGTGTTAGTGCCTCGGGTGTGGTGTCCTCTGTTCTTTCTGGCACGGTTTGTGGTGGATGTCGTGTATCCGTTCAGTTTGAGTACTTCCAGGAAATGTGTGGAGTGTGTGTCTCGGTCTCTGGCGTCGGTGCATTTGTTCTTGATATGTGCCAGTTCGTTCTTTATGTATCCGAACTTGGCACCGAGTGGGAGGGCCGATCTGAAATGTACGAACAGGTCCCTGCTGGCGGATTTTTTATAGAAGCAGGTGTGGATGTTGCCTTCTTCTGTTACCCTGAGTTGGAAGTCCAGTAGGGATAGGGATCCGCGGTCATCGGGGTGTTCCATGCTGAACTTTATACTGGCGTCCATGCTGGAGAATGTTGCGTATATTTTCTCTGCCTCCTCACGGGATGATGTAAGGATGAGTATGTCATCTACATATCGGGTGAAGAAGGCATGGGAATGGCAGGTGTTGAGGGCTCGGCATTCTAGCTGGTTTATGTAGGTGATGGCCAGCAGGCCCGAAAGGCTGGATCCCATGGGTAATCCTGTTGTCTGTCTGTATGTGTGGTGGTGGAAGGTGAAGTACGTGTTGTCTACTGTGAAGGACAAAAGCTGGTGTATGTCCGTCGGGTGGAGGCCGTAGCAGTGGATGTTCTCTGCGACCACGCAGTCCGTCAATAAATCGACAGCTGGGTGAGCGGGGACTGTAGTGTAGAGGGAGACAACGTCGAGGCTAAAAGCGTATTTATTTAGTTTAAGTTGTTCTGGCTGGAGTTGGTGTAATCTACGTATAACTTCGTCGGAGCTACTGACATGTCCGGGGAAGGTGGAGAGTAGAGGCTTGAGGACCTGGGAGAGAAGCCAGGAAATTTTGTATAGGGGTCCTTCTATGCTAGAGACGATGGGTCTTATTTGCGTCTTAGTGCTATTCTTGTGGGTCTTGATGAGGTGGTAGAAAGTGGGCAGTCTGCTATTTCTAGTGGTGTAGTTGAGTTTAATTTTATTCGGGAGTTGTCTTCTCCTACAGATATCGAACCAAATGGAATTGGTCTGTTTTTCGATTTGTGCTGCGGTCATGTCCGGGATCACTGTGTACAATTCACTGTCGCTTAGGTGTTCGAAGGCTAGGTTATTGTATGTGGCTTGAGAGATGACGCAGAACTCTTTACCTTTGTCGGATGGTAAGTAAATAAGTTCCTTATTCCGTAGGTTCTTCAGGGCGAGTTGTTGTGTCCTGGAGAGGTTAGGGGCCATCTTCTTCTGTTTCCGTAAGATGTTAAATACGGAATGTTTTAGTCTCGAGAGTTTTTCTTCCAGCTCGCGGTTGGCGGGCGGTGGATAGAGTGGGCGATCTAGTTGGTATATCGGGAATCTGGGTGTGGTGGATTCCGTGGTGTTGTCGAGAGTCGATATCCATTTCAGTTGGTAGGCAGTCCGACAGAAATTCGTTTCTATGTCGAGCCATAGTCTGTCGTCCAGTCTCTGTTTCAATATGAACTTGGGACCCAGGCTGAGGAGGTCTAATTCCTCTCGGGAGAGGGATCCTGTCAAGTCTGTGACGAGGTGTTTTGCGTCAGGTGTGTTGTTGGCCGGGGTGCCGCTAGGTTCGGTGTTGGTAACGTATTGTTCGCCTCTGTTGGTGTTTAGCGTTGGGATGTTGTTAAGACAGTTGGCCGTCCTGAGTTTGAGAAATGTTTGCGTTAGGCGTATTTTCTCGTAGTCTCGGCGGTGGTGGTATGACCTGTCTATAGTGGCGGAGATGACCCTGGACAGAGGTTCTGGGGTTTCAGCGAGTTGTGGTACAAGGCTGGAGATAGTTCGTATGTGATGTTGTAGCGTGCGGTGTAGGTGTTGTATGAGTTTTCTTAGGCAGAATTTTTGTATGTAACTGAGTGATCGTTTGAGGCCTGGTGATTTGAAGCATGTTGGTAGGTGTAAATTTTTGATGGTTTTGGGGATGATGTTATTCAGGCATCGTTTTAGGAAGTTTATTTGGCAGCCGGCTTTGGCGCGCTTTTCAGATAGCTGGAAGAGTTTCTTTACAGTTGTGAACTGGGCCTGGCTCAGGTGTAATGAAAGGAGGAGGTTATAGTTCACTTGAAGCATTGTGTAATGAGGTATAAACGTTTGAATATGTGTAATAAGGCCAAGACAATGCAGGTATGGACATAGAAAAAAGAATGCAATAGTGAAAGATATTGATGTGAATTCGTCTTTCACCTTGAATTTATTTAAATGTCCTTAATAAATATATATATATATATATATTTATATATATATATATATTTGTATATAAATATATATATATATATATATATATATATATATATATATATATATACACACACACACACACACACATATATATATATATATATATATATATATATATATGTGTGTGTGTGTGTACATGTATGACTGTTTATCGCTCTCACTTTTTCGCCCTCTGCCTCTTTCTCTCTGCCTCTCTCTCTCTCACTCTCTCTCTCTCTCTCACTCACACAATTCCACACACACATACACACACACATGCAAGCACATGCTCACATACACATACATAATTACGCAGTCTGAATGTCTCGATGCTGTTTCTAATTCATCGAAAATATTTCAGACGTCACAATTCACACAACACCCGAAGAGACGACAGCATTGGGAAGTGTTCAATTTCAGATCAATCATCAAATATTTAATTCTTTTCCCTCCATTGGATAAAAACTGATATCTCACATTAATTCGATGACATCCTATTGAACCAGATTATTATTTTTTTCTTAGAATCTAGTCTTTAAATTTTTTTTTGTGTTACCTTTCTTTGTAACAATTTTATTACTTGTTTTCTTACCCTATCTATCATTCTACCTATCTTTCTAATTATCTCTCTCTCTGTCTGTCCATCTATCTATCCATCCATGTATCTCTATCTCTCTCTGTCTATCTATCAATCCACGTATCTCTCTCTCTCTGTCTATCTATCCATCCATATCTCTCTCTCTCTCTCTCTCTCTCTCTCTCTCTCTCTCTCTCTCAAACCACGTATCTCTCTCGCTCTCTGCCTCTCTCTGTCTCTCTCTCTCTCATTATCTATCTATCTATCTATCTATCTATCTATCTATCTATCTTCCATTTCATTCTCATTGTCTTTTACTTTACTTCTTTCTTTTTCTATTTCTTTCGGGACATCTTTGCTTGTGTCTTTCTTTCCTTCTTTCTTTATTTATTTATTTCTGCCTTTCTCTCTTTCTGCCTTTCTCTCTTTCTGCCTTTCTCTCTTTTTGCCTTTCTTTCTTGTTGTCTTCCCGTATTTTTGTCCACCTTTCTTTTCTTATATTCATTGTTTTACAGATTTATTCTTTTCTATTTATTTCTTCTTTAAATTTATTTTATTTTATTTTATTTTGTCTTAATTTTCGTTTCGTTTATATTTGTCGTTATTGAAACAAATTCTATAATTTCACTGTCGGAAGAAGTTATTTTTCTTTCCATCTCCCACCACTACTAATACTTCAACCAGCCTTCTACGCTACTCCCTCTACATTTCATGCTCCCCTTCCCAACTCCTAGACTACACTCTGACTCCCCGCCTCCATCTCTCTACACATATCAACTAACACTTCAACCAGCTTCCTACGCTACTCTATATTCTGCCTCAATATTCCATAACTCCAACCAACTTTCGATATTACCCTTTCTACTTTCAACCTCCTCCTACCGCAAATACCCCTTAAACCAATTCCACCTACTACTCCGTCTATTTTCCATCTCACACTGCAACTAATACTTGAGCCACTTTCCTATACAATTACAGGCAACTCTTCACCTACGTTAACGAATCATCGCTATTCCAAAATTGTTTGCCGCAAGGGATATAGAAATAAACAAAGAATGCTCCAGAATGGCCACAACGAACTCAATAGAAACAGTACAAGAGTGACAAAGAGTTTGTTTTAAAAAAAAACAAAAAAACAAACAAACAAAGAAACAACAACATCCCCTCATTTTCTCGTTCACTTATATATATATATATAATTGGTGTTGGATGCTTAAAGCATCCGTATACGGTATATATATATACCGTATGCGGTATATATATATATGTGTGTGTGTGTGTGTGTGTGATATCATACATCGAGTGCTCAAACGGCCTACCGCATACATATATATATATATTCTAATAACCAACTTTTCACTATCTTATTAATTTGTGTTTGAGACACGTTGGCTGAGTACTTTTGACGGGAGCGGAAATATTAGTTATCTAATCTCCTGCCACCACGTAAAGTTTGTAAATCGGTGGCCAATCGGGGGACAGAGTTGTATCAGATTCCAGTTGCTCATCACTTTACTGTGTCGGCCATCACAAACAGACTTAGCCGGCATGGATTGGAGTTGAATTCTGTCGACCGATTGGTTATTGATTAGGCGATACCCGCTGAGGAATCCATATGTGCCGATTATGCATTGTTGCATAATATATGCAGACAGAGGGTGCAGTGCACCCTACTGCTGCATTAAATGTGGCCGAAACTCGAGTCAGGGAACTACTATAGGCACCCGTTTACGTGTGTTGTATTGAAGCGAATAACTATGTGTATACTCTGGGAATGTATTCTACATTACCTATTGATTACGCTGAAATACAACCGGTCCTGGCATTGATAAATATGCTGGGTCCGTCAACTCCTTATTGTTATTATTATTATTATTATTATTACAGTTGCATTTATCTTGCTTTATGTTCATACGAGTTATCACCAAGTCACAACCAGTGACCTCAAGAGACAACAAGGTCCGCCATGTTCAAGAAAGAACATACCTACTCACACATGCATTTTTAGTGTTTAGACTTGTGATGTACTTATATTGACAGAATCTTCCTTAGTATATGGGCAGTTCCCATTAGTACTATCTTTTGTATTTCTCCTATACGCGGGTTTCCTGGGATTTGCGATAAGTAATCATTAGACCCCTTAGGTATCATTCCCAGAGCGCCTACAACCACTGGTATTGTTTTAGTTCTCAATTTCCACATTTTTCCAATTTCTATCTCCAGGTCCTTATACTTGCTCAATTTTTCAAATGTTTTTATAGATACATTCTTGTCTATTGGAACAGACATATCAATTAGCAGGCATACCCTCTTTTTAAAGTTCTTCAATATTATATCAGGTCTATTTGCATCTATTTTTCGGTCTGTTTGGATGTAAAAGTTCCACAAGATTGAGATGTGATCTTTTTCAAGTATGGGAGGTGGTTGATGCTCCCACCAATTCTTTTGATGGGGCAGGCCAAAATGCTTACACATTATCCAATGTATGTATTGTGCAGCTCTGTCATGCCTGTTTAGGTATTCGGTTGGAGATATAGGACTGCACATTGAAATTATATGGTCAATGGTCTCTGGTTGTTTTTTGCATACACGGCATAATGGGCTGCATCCATTTTTTATTATGTTGGCTTGGTCATTTTTTTGTTGGCAGACACTGATCTTGTGCTGATATAATCAGTCCTTCAGTCTCTGATTTCAGTCCAGAGGATGCCAACCACTGATGGGTTAAAGTTTTGTCAACATCAGGATTATTAACTCGCTCTGGGTATTTTCCATACAGAGGCTTTTCTTGCCATTTCTTAGCCAGTTTCTGTAGCAGTTCTTTCTTTGCAGTTACTTTTACCTGCTTTGCTTTTTCTGTGTTTTCCATTTCAGCAGTAAATGGGACTTCTGAAATTTTTAGTCCATTACTGTATCTTTGTGCATCTTTTGTAATGGAATATGACCTTTTGATGCTTTCGTGTTTCAAAACGAGTTTGATCATCCAATCATGTGATTCCCTTAGATATGTAGATAATCCAATTGTTGCAGTTTTCAACGCAATGTCTAACTGGATTAACCCACGTCCTCCTTCTTTCCTAGGGAGATATATTCTATCTATATCTGCCATAGGGTGATGCATTCTGTGCATGGTTAAGAGTTTTCGAATTTTTGTATCGAGCCTACGTATCTCTGTGCTTGACCAGTTGATGACATTGTAACTGTAGGTTACTACTGGTATGGCAAGCGTGTTTATGGCATCGATCCTATTCCTTGCATTCAATTCCGTTCTTAAGATTGCTCTTACTCTGCGGTAACATTCCTTCCTTATCCTTTCCCTCATTGTCGAGTGCTTGATTCCGTCTCCTTCACAAAACACCTAGATATTTGTAAGTTTTTTCTTGATCAAGTTCTCTTATCACGTTCCCCCGATCAAGATTAATGTCTGAACTCTTCAGCAGCTTTCCTCTGGTGAACGTTGCTTTGGCGCATTTATGTAGTCCAAACTCCATTTTAATGTCATCACTGAACTGCTCCACAGTGGATAATAGCCCTTGCAATTGTTCATCATCTTTTGCAAATAGTTTCAGGTCATCCATGTAGAACAAGTGATTAATGGTTTTGTCATAGACTTTATATCCATGTTTTGTTTCATTGAGCATTTTACTTAATGGTAAAAGTGCGATGCAGAATAAAAGCGGTGATAAAGAGTCACCCTGAACAATTCCACAATTAATATTAACCCACCTCTCCAGCCTCCAGTGATTTTGTTTCACTATTCAAAAGGAGTGTCGTTTTCCATGTCTTCATACTGAATGACAAAAACCTCCTGACAACGGGGGATATTTTGAAAATCTCTAAACATTTTTCAATCCAACTGTGTGGCAAACTATCGAATGCTTTTTTATAATCTATCCAAGCAATCGATAGATTTTTGTGTCTATTATGACAATCTTCCAGTATCATTTTGTTAACCAGAAGCCGATCCTTACAGCCATATGAGCCTCGTTTACACCCTTTCTGCTTAATGGGAAATAGGTCATTTGTTATCAGGTGGTCATATGTGTATTCAGTTAGGACTGATGTTAACATTTTATACATTGTGGTCAAGCAAGTTATCGGCCTGTAATTTTTGGGATTGTTTGTCTCATCATTCTTCGGAAGCAGGAATGTAATGCCGTTAACTAGCCATGATGGTATCTTTTCTGGCTCCTTAACTATGTCATTGTAAAGTTTGGCTAACAGCTCATGAGATTCTGTGAAGGCATTTATCCAAAAGTTTTGTATTTTGTCTTTTCCTGGGGATTTCCATTTGCTGGTTTTTCTTAGAGCCAAGCGCAACTGTTCAACTGTTATATTTTCCCATATTTGTTCCTCAAGGTGAGCTGTATCTTTCATTTGTCTGTCTATCCATGGGGCATGTATGTTATGAACTTTTTCTTCGGCCCAGATCTTTTCCCAGAATTCTTGCACTTCCTCCTTGGGTGGTATTGATTTAGCAGTTATTGTTGACTTACCAATTTTTCTGTAGATGTTTCTTTGGTTGTTTTTGACATATTATTGTCCTTATAGAATCTAGATCGTTTTTCAAAGCGCCTTATACGAGCAGCTTTGGCCGACACTTTTTGCTTGATTATTTCTATCAGCATGTCTATGTCACTTGTTGATTTTATACTGTTCTTTTTTTTCAATTTTTTAAGTTTAGTTTGTTTAACATGTTCACCTACTTTATAGTTTGTTAAAATTTCTATGTCAGATCGGAGAAGGTTTATTTGGCGATTGATGTTCTCTTGCCAAGTAGATTTCTTGTGGGAATTCCTTTGTTTTTTCATCTTCACTCCACACAAGTGAGTGGTGATTTTAGCCGATGCATAATAGAGATGATTTAAATCCGTAATGTTTAGTTTGTTTGTGATGATAATGTTTTTGAGAATTATGTTAGTCTTGTGTATTATCTTTTGGTTCTGTTTGGAGTTCTGGATCTTAGGGAGGGTGTCTCGTTGCCCCATGTCAGATTCTTTCATTTTCATCCATTCGATCATAATTTCATCCTTCAAGTTGGCAAGTTCATTCTCATTCATTTCTTTATCATTTACGATCTCATTATTTTCATTTGGAGTTTCATCTTGAGCATGCACTCCCTCCACTTTTTCGATCCTTTCTTTAATTTGTTCTGTTGCCAGTGATTCCGCCCCAACCCTGGGATTCGAAGTGTTACAATCTACCTCGTTTTCACTGACACATGTTTCATTTTCCCTTCGCTGACTTTGTGCTAATAGCTTGATCTGATCAATTTCTATATCAGTTAGTAACTTTTTTCTTACAATATTTCTTTGTATATTGGCTAGTTTGTTGCTGTCAATATAGCCTCTGTTTTCGGGATGTTTCTTTTTCCAGTTGATATATGTCTGTTCTGTATTCGATGTATTTGATGGGTAGTACATGGCAGTGTAGAAAGCCTCAAGGACTTCTTTATTATCTTCCCTTGACCATTTTTCTCTTTTTTTCTTTGGATTTCTTGGTGGTGAGCATGGAGGGCCAGTAGGAGTATTCCGGTTATGGGAGGTCTCCAGCTCCGAAGTGATGGGAAGTTTTGAACCATTAGCTGATTTTATTATTATTATTATTTGTACCGTCCTGCATTGTCATGCACTGTCCTTAATGTCTACTTTATGTAAACCCTTGTGGTTAATAAAGAAATCATTATTATTATTATTATTATTATTATTATTATTATTGTTATTGTTATTGTTATTCCTTGAATCTCAGTCATTGATGTTGGTTAACTGGAAAGTCCGTTGGATTGAATATCAAGCCACTACCTGCAGCCTCAGATATTCAGGACGTATCGGAGGGTTCTTGCTGTTCCAAGCAAGCATGCCTTTTGAAGCGTTCCAAAAAGCGTGAAGGGGCCGATTTTCTTTAACCATCCCTGGAAACCTTTGGAGATAGTCCCCAGTGCGCCTATGACAATCGGGATCACTTTGACTTCATGGCAGTTCCAAATCCTTTTCACCTCCCACTTTAGGTCCTGGTATCGGTTAATTTTCTCCCTCTCCTTCTCTTGCACTCTCGTGTCGAACGGGCAGGCCACATCCACAATCAGACACGATCTTTTTTCTTTGTCCACAACCACCAGGTCAGGTCTATTGTGTTCCAGTTTTTTGTCCGTCTGTATCCTAAAATCCCAGAGCACCTTCACCTGATTGTTCTCCATCACCGCCTCTGGCCTATGCTCACGCCATTTCTCAGAATGTGGTAAATTGTTTACTTTGCACAGGTGCCAGTGGATCACCCTGCCCATCACATCGTGTCTCCAGCCCTTATAGTGGGTCTGGGCTAGGTGTTTACACTCGGACACAATGTGAGCCACAGTCTCCTCTCTCTCTCCACAGATCCTGCACAGTGGGCTAGCCTCCTCCTTGTAAATATGGTGCTTCAACCACTTCGTTTTGAGGGCCTGCTCCTGCGCAGCCATTAGCATTCCTTCTGTAGCCTTTTTGAGGTCTCCTCTTCTCAACCAGTTCCATGTCTGTGGATCTCTAAATTCAGTTTTCTCAAAGAAGGTACTATGAAGGGATTTTCCCTTAAGGCTGCTCTTCCTCCTTGATGTTATTTCCTCCTTGGACATCCCCTGGCCTACTGTCCCCTCCTTCAGTACAGTTCTGAGCATTGGCTCCTTACTATAGGTCACGTATTTGTATAGGTTGTTTTTCTCCATCTGAACACAGTCCTCTATGCTGATAAGACCTCTTCCACCCTCAGATCTCCTTAGGTAGAGTCTATCGACATCACTCCTCTTGTGGAACATGTTGTAGATAGTCAATAGCTTCCTAGTCTTCCTAACCATTTCTTTTTTTTCAGCAACATTCCATCTCAGAATTCCCGCACTGTACCTAATAATAGACACAGCTCGGGAATTTACTGCGCTTATGGCATTTCTGCTGTTCAGATGTGACTTCAATACGCTCCTTACTCTCCGAATGTATTCAGTTCTTAACAATTCCTTCATTTTTTTGTTCTTTATGCCATCAGCCTCCAGAACGCCCAAATACTTGTATCCTTCCTCCGAGTCAATTTCCTTTATCATCTCACCTGTTGGTATCTGGATCCCGTTACTTCTGCTCAACCTACCCCTCCTCATCACAATGACTCCACATTTACCAATACCAAACTGCATACATATATCACTGCTGAAAATACGGACAGTGTCAACAAGCACATCCAACTCCTTCTCACTTTTCCCGAAGAGCTTAAGATCGTCCATGAAGAGGAGGTGATTGATGGTAAGCTCTCCCCTTCCCAACTTGTATCCTGCTCTCACTTTTCGCAGCATAATGGTCAAGGGCATCAGGGCAAGGACAAACAACAGAGGGGACAGGCTATCTCCCTGGAAGATACCTCTCTTGATCTTCACGCTTCCCAAGGGTACTCCAGTTGATGTCAACTCTGTCTCCCAGGACCCCAAACTCCTGCCTAGCAACTGTCTGATGTTATCTGCCACCCTGAAGATCTCCAGGCTTTTGGTGATCCAAGAATGAGGCACCATGTCAAATGCCTTTCTGTAGTCTATCCATCCCATGGCAAGATCAGTGTGTCTCCTCCTGCAATTCCCCATTACCATCTTATCAATAAGTAACTGGTCCTTTGTACCACCTGACTTCTTTCGGTATCCTTTCTGTTCGTCCGGTAACAAGTTGTTTGTGTGGAGGTGATGGTAGATTTCCTCAGACACAATGCTCGTCAACAGTTTCCACATTACGGACAGACATGTGATAGGTCTATAGTTGGTAACATCATTACCCTTGATTCGGTCTTTCATTATCAGAACTGTGGTACCTTTTGTCAACCACTCTGGCACCTCACCCGACACCAAGCAGTCATTGAACATGGCCGTCAGCTTCGGGTGGAGGGATGTTAAATGTTTAATCCAATACCCCTGCACACCATCTGGGCCTGGTGATTTCCAGTTGGTTAGTTTTTTGGCCTGCCCCTTAAGAGTTTCAACTGTGATACTCAAATCAGTTTGTTGCTGTGCCTGCTCACCGATCTCCCTCTGTACTGTCTCAATCCACCCTGCCTGGACATTATGTCTAACATCCTGCTCCCATATTCCTCTCCAGAATGTTTTAGTTTGCTCCGCCCCAGGGATCAAGTCGTTGCCTCTTTCTTTCCCCTCAAGCTGTCCAAACAGCATCTTCTGGTTGTTGTCGAACATGCGGTTCTGTTTATACTGACTGACTCTGTTCTCGTATCGCCTGATTTTTGCACTCTTTGCTACAATGCGTTGCTTCAGTTCCTCTATGATAATATTTAGCTTTTTCCTCCTAGTTTTGTATTTTATTTCCAGTCTATTTTTAGTGCCTATGTTTTTTAGTGTCCCATTCAGTAGTGACTCAAGCTTTCCTATGTCATTTCTCATTTCCCCGATTTGCCCACTCAGTCGCTTCTTCCACCACGGCTCTGCTCTTTCTTGTCTGTTGTTTCCTCTCGCTTTTATACCAAGTAGTTTCCTCACCGTATTTGCTGTTGCTTTGAGGATATTGTTGCACTGGTGAAGGCTCCTCGCCTCAAGGTATGGGATGACTTTGTTTACCTTAGCTGTTGTTTCTTTTAACTTTTTCCGGTCTACAAATCTTAGGTTCATAGGTCTCCCACTATCATTGTTCAATTCATCTACCACTAAATTTAGGATGTCAACCGAATCTTGTCCTAGCCCGTCAGCATTCATCTCCTCAGTGGCCGTATCTCTGTTCCAGGTATTATTTATCTCAGTATTCAGATCATTGTCTGCTTCGGGTGGTTCCTCCGTTCTCAGGACCTCTTCACCTTCATTTCCCACTGGCTCGCTTGTCTGGCATACTACACCCGCCATCTCCAAGCCATTCTCTCTGCTCAGTTCCTCCAGTTCCAGCTCGCTTATCCACCCATTAGTTCTTATTACCCGAGCCTGCCCGGCCAATTTTTGTTCATCTAATTTAAATAAACCAATCTCGTTCCAGATGTTATGCATCCGTCTCCTGTAGCCCCTCTCCTTGGGGTCACTTTTCAGGTAACATTGCATAACAGTTCTATTCAATTCTTTCGTCCAGTTGGTTCTGGCCCCTTTCCTTCTTCTCCTTCCTCCAACATCAGCAGTATTTGTTGACAGTCAGGTTCCTGCTGCTGAGCCAGGGGGCACCTGCTGGGTGAGAGTCTGTCACATGACGTTCTAGTCTCCATTTCACCGTTATTCGAACTGTTTATGTTCGATATTTAAACACTCTTATCGAGGATTGGCGAATGTATGGTTACATAGCCATCTGTGGATCCGCCATTCCACTTGGCCCTTGTGTGGCATTATCACCACGCTGTATACGAACACACATAAACAAACAAACACACAGGCAGAAAGGGCCCCCAAAATGAATTATTATTATTATTATTATTATTATTATTATTATTATTATTATTATTATTATTTCATTTGAAAAGGAAAATCAGGGTAGAGAGGGAAGTGCTCTCTTCCCAGCATTTTGTTGAAAGATGGGTGAGAGAAGCAAGTATTGCCCGAGTGAATGGGCCTTCTCTGAGTATGTGTCTGTAAATTAAAGGTGTAAAACTGGGAGAGGGCACTTGCCCTGGTGGTCAGGGCCACTGTGGTCTTTTAATGGGCTTTCTCCACAAATGTCCCTCGGAAGTCTCCCCCCTATTGGGGAATTTTTCATTGTTTTTTTTTTCACTGTTTTTTTTTTACACGCAGAAATGCCCATTTGTACTGTCCTGTATTGTCCTGTACTGTCCTTAATGTCTACTTTATGTAAACCCTTGTGGTTAATAAAGAAAGCATTATTATTATTATTATTATTATTATTATTATTGAAAGTGAAGCCACGCTTCTTATTGCCTCCAGTTTTTTTTTCAACAAGTTACCTCGTTTTCAACCGTTCTAAACCTTTTATTCAAGTTTTAAACTTGATAAAAGTTTAGAAGAAGTGACCCATCTAATACAGGGGTTCACTCGTAAATAATACGGCACCACTTTACGGGGTGTCGTATTGTGTAAAATTATTATTTGAAAAAAAAAATTTCTTCCAACATGGATAACACAAGAAAGAGAGAGAGCGCTGTCAGACAACACAGAGAGCGGGAGACTTTGTCAACATATTAACAAGACAGCGTTCTAGCGAAGGTAAATATAAAAGAAAATATTACGAAGGAAAAGAGGAACAATATCATTTTTAATGATATTGTTACAGATTTAAAATTACCAAATATTTCTAACACAAACAACAACACCATCAATAACAATAGCAACAACAAAAATAACAGCGGTAAGGTCGAGAACGACAATAACAATGACAATAACAACAGCCACAACAACGATAATAGTAGGAACAGTATCAACAAAAATAACAATAATAACAACAGCCACAATAACAGTAACAACAGCAACAGTATCAACGAAAACAACAACAACAACAGCAACAACAGTACTAACGAAAACATCAACAATGACATCGATACCTGTACCAGCGATCTCAGCACCACCAGTAAGACCAGTAGCGGCAGCAATAGTGGTGCTGCTGAAAAAGGGACCACTTCTTTTGCTGGTTCGCCCGAAATATCGAAATAGTGTTAGTCACAGAGGAGGAGATGGCAGTCGCAAGGGCCATGGTGACAAGAAACACTAATAGAGTCTCCCTGAAACCTCCACCCGATTTTTTTAAGGACCAGCAGCTACGGACGGTGACTTACCGCACCGTAAGCAAAATTTCACATCAAGTGGAGAGAGCCATGGAGGCTCAAATCCCAAAGGCCTTGGGGTGCGTCTGGGCGCGCAAAACCCACATCACCTGAGGCAGAAAGTACGCCACAGTAGACGTACTTTTCGCCACCCCCCAAGAAGCGAAGTCTCACTCTTTGGAAACCCTAAAGAGTGAGGAGATAGTCTTGGTGCTCTCCTACTGCGGGCAGAAAATTGTGAAGGTCAAAGTGACCCAGGTCCCACCCGACGTACCCATACCTTGGCTGGCTGCGTCCGTCCTTGCTGGAATCGAGGACAGGACGACCATGCTGCAAGTAGAGAAAATAGGGAGAGAGAACTGGTCAGGTATAGGCATGCAAATGCTTATACAAACTGACCAGGAATGTATCGACGCTATCCCCAATATCATAGACCTCTAGGAAGAACTCCAATTTTCTATAAGCGTGGAAGGAAGACGGCCAAAATGTTATCTCTGTGGGTCAAAGGGTCACCTCAGGGCCTTTTGCCCGCAGAAGACAGCGAAGAAGACGGCCTCTCTCCTTCCAATACATGGTCCGCTGCTACCAAGAGCAGGGCAGGCAACAAACGCAGAAGCCCCTCCCACAGTGAGTAGGAGGGCAACGTCCGTGGCACCCGTACCAAGGCCACAATAACTAAAGCAGCAGCATCAGTGGCAGCAACACCAGTAGCTACATTTGCAGTAGCTGCACCAGCAACAAAATCGTCGGAGAGGGCTCCACTACCACCACCAACAGCCGTGGAGCACATACCCCTTCCAGACGCCACGGAATCCGACATGGAGTCTGAGGCGGGAGTGAAGTGGAAAACGGTCTGCCGCAAAAAAGAAAAAAGAAAAAAACCCTTAGCTTCGCCCTCCAAAAGCGAAGGCACACAAAGAGGGGTAAAGGCTGCAAGGAGACTTGCAGCAACACCACCACCATCACCATCACCACCACAAGCACCACCGCCAACAACAACCACACCACCACCAGCATCACCAAAAAACACCAACAACGCAAACACAACAAAACACACACACCCAACAGCAACAAGAAGAAAACAGCAACAAAATCACCCCCTCCCCCCAAAAGTACACAGTCATAAACATGGCAAATAAAGAACTCATACAACATATGAAGCAGCTCACAGACATCACAGAAAAAAACTACTACACCCCCACCAACACCAAATTCAAAATAGAACAGTACAAATTTTAATACAAAAATTCCCCAACGCAGTTGGAGACTTCAGAGGGTCGGTTACCAAGAGGATATACACTGACATCCTCTTGAAAACACCCATGACCAGCCAAAGGGACGGTTCCATTGTCCCTTCACCACACGATCAAGGTAAGTGACCCTTTCTCACTTGCCCCGTTTCTCATCCAACATTGCTGTACTTAGAATAGGCAGTATAAATGCACGTGGCCTGGGGTCATCATGGAAGCAGGGTCACCTGCTCAACGACCTCAGGTCACTAAACATAGATGTGGTGGCCATCAGCGAGACCATAATCACCGAAGTACGAATCTTCTTCGGCGGCTACGATGTATACGCATCTCCCAGCCGTCCAGAATCGGGGGGAGGGGTTGCCGTCCTTTTTCGGAGAGGCTTCGATCTTCCTAGACCCAGAAGGTAAGTTGGTGGTGCTGGACGTGACCGGCAGCGAAGGCAATGCTTTCAGGCTAGTAGCCGTCTACGCCCCAACATGGGCAGGACGGCCAGATTTCTTCAGACGTCTAGAGACCTTTCTTGGAACGTCCCGCTCTTTAGTGTCAGTGGGAGACTGGAACGGTATCTTGGATGCACGCTGGGATTGTGTGGGGCTAGTGGATAGGGGAGGAGGGTGCAAGAGCCTCACCAACCTGCTCAGACGTTTTGAACTGTCTGACAGGTATCGGCTGGATCACCCGAATGTGCCAATGTGGACATGGACAAACCGCATCGTGTCCTCCAGATCGTATCTCGATAGGGTATTCTGCAGAGAACTAGATAAGGCTAGTATAAGTTGTCCACAATTTAAAATAGTCGACTACACAGACCACAAATTTGTGATCTGTGAGATCGACATAGACAGACTTCATAGACAAGGGCCCGGTTACTAGCAGCTGAACGTGTCTTTCCCGGCGCGCAAAGCCTACAGAGACCGGATTATCGTATTAGTTAAGAGGGCGTTGTCGGGAGCGGTCGTCAACAACAGGTGGGGGTTCGTCCTGAAAAGGGCAATTAAAGTAGAGTCGATTAGGTTTAGCAAAGGACTAGTGATAGAGGAAAATAGAGTAGAGGGAGAGCTAGTCAGAAAACTAGAAGAGGCGTTTAGGAAAGGCATCGCAACCGACGTGCTTGCGGCGAGATTGGAACTCGACCAATTCTTCAACGCAAAACACGAAGGCTGCATTGTCAGAGCTAGAGCGCGTGTCTGAAACACGAGGGGACAAAAGCCGTCCAATGGGCCCAGGTGCCAGAGGCGTGACGTGGCAACAAAGCCACAATTCGGCCTTTGTCTGACCAAAACGGGTGCGTGCTGCTCGAACCCGAGCAGATGTGTGAAGCTTTTCAGCAGCACTTTGCTGAACTGTTCGGGAGCAGCGGCGGCCCGGATCGGGGCATGGACTTCAGTGCATACCTCGACGGACTGCCTCGGCTCTCGACGATCGCAGCACAATGTTGCGAAAAGCCAGTGAAATACGGGAAGCGATGGCTAACTGCATGAGGGGTAAATCGCCAGGTTTGGATGGTCTGCCCTACGAGCTTTATGCATTTATGCCAGACTTGTTTGGTGACCTCTTGGCAGACGTCTACTGCAACTGGCAACAAAACGGGAGCATTCCCCGTTTTGTGAGCCGGGGAGCGGTGGTGCTGCTGAGAAAAGACCCAAACAAGGGGGATGTTATCGATAATTTCAGGCCTATAACCCTGCTAAACGCAGAGTTCAAGATTTTGGCCAAGGTGTTAGCAACCAGGTTGGCGCTTGTCGTCAAGGGTCCTTACGCTCCTTACTCTCCGAATGTATTCAGATCTTATCAATTCCTTCATTTTTTTTGTTCTTGATATCATCAGCCTCCAGAACACCCAAATACTTGTATCCTTCTTCAGTGTCAATTTCCTTTATCATCTCACCTGTTGGATTCCGTTGCTTCTGCTCAATTTACCCCTCTTCATCACAAGGACTCCACTCTTACTAATACCAAATTGCATACATATATCATTGCTGAAAATACGTACAGTGTCAACAAGCACATCCAACTCCTCACTCTTCCCGAAGAGCTTAAGATCGTCCATGAAGAGGAGGTGATTGATGGTAAGCTCTCCCTTTCCCAACTTGTATTCTGCTCTCACTTTTCGCAGCATAATGGTTAGGGGCATCAGGGCAAGGACAAACAACAGAGCGGACAGACTATCTCCCTGGAAGATACCTCTCTTGATCTTCACGCCTCCCAAGGATTCTCGAGCTGATATTATTATTATTATTATTATTATTATTATTATTATTATTATTATTATTATTGGCGACCTACGTAGTAAATCGTATCATCGTGAGCTCCGCAAAGGTTTGTTATTTCCGTTTGTTAAAAATTGCCATTTATGGAAAATTTTATTGTTAACCATATATAAGCGCACATACATTGTTTTCCGAAAAGGACACCCAAAAAGATTGGGGCCTTGTGCCCAAAATTTAAACTTTTATTATTATCAAAAAATTTCCTTGAAAAAAAATGGTTAATTCACCTCTGCACCAAGCAGCTGAGAGCCTTTCTCACAAATTAACACCTCACACCGACACCACCATTGTAAATGTTACTACGTTTGCCAACACTAAACAAAATATAAGCACTAGCAATATTTTTAATTTGTCTCAGGCAGACATTCATTTCCCGCCATTACCAATGACTGCAGGTGTTAAAGCCTCCACCACCACCACCACCGCGACAACCACCACCCCCACCGCCACCGCGACAACAGAAACAAAAGAAGAAAAAAATAAATTAACTCGTGATGTCGAAATGAAGTCAAGCAAAATGGACTCTTCCCCAGCAAAGACGACTGACGTCACCAGCACCACAACTGAAACTAAAATTAATATTAACACAAATAACGATAGCAACAACAACAACAATGACATTATAAAAACGACCCTCAGTTTTGCCAGAGTAGCAAAACAGTTCGAAGCATATAACGGTAACTCAGGACGATTTAGAAAATGCCAAACAACTGGTAAAGAGAGATGGGTACAGGGTCAGCCTCACCCCCCACCTAATAAAATGGAGCATCGGCGCCTATGCACCGTGTCGTATCGAACAATAAATGTAAAATCGCGCCGAGTGGAACGGGCATCCGAGTCCCAAATCCAAAAAGCTTTGGGACATGTGTGGGCAAGAAAAACCCACATCAGACGTGGGCAGAAGTATGGAACCGTGGACGTGTTCTTTGAAACACCAGAGGAGGCTAGAGAACACTCCATGGCCCCATTAAGAAGTGACGACTTCACACTCGTCCCAAGCTATTGTGGCCAGAGACTCGTAAAGATCAGGGTGACCCACGTTCCACCGGCTATCGAAATTCCCTGGCTAATAGCGGCCGTCCTCGCCGGCATCGAAGCCAACACAAAAATAATAGCAATAGCAAAAGAAAAGCAGGAGAACTGGTCCGGATCTGGGATGGAGCTCCTGATCCAAGCGGACCAAAAAAGCAGTGAGGAGATCCCAGAGGTAATAGACCTCACTGACGGCAGCCACCTCACGGTAATTGTCGAGGGCAGAAGACCTAGGTGTGTCGTTTGTGGTGAAGGAACCCACCTAAGGGCTTTCTGCCCTCAGGCTAAAAGGTTAGGCCACCTCTCCTACCCACCCCAGTGACACAACCATCAACACCACCAGTAGCAGAGATGGCAGCAACAACTGTAGCAGCAACAACAGAACCAACTATAACAGCAACAACCCCAGCAACAGTAGCGAAACCAACACCACCACCACCACCAGCAAAACCAACACCACCACCACCCAACACTTCAGAACTAGCGCCAGCGCCTACACCATCCACCACGCCACAACCAAAACTAACGCCTGTGGAGGATTTTCCACTCCCCGGCCTATCACAACTGGAGACAGATTGTGACGACGAGGAGTCGGAAACGATATCCGGAAAAAAAAAGAAACCAAAAAAGAAAAAATTCTCTTCCTTCCCCCTCCAAAAACAAAATACAGAGGGAAACAAATAAATTAAGAAACAAAAAAGTTAGGACAGATATGCCACCATCCACACCAGCATCACCAACCCCATCACCACAAACACCAACACCATCACCATCATTAACCCCAACACCACCATCACCTACACCACAAAAGTCACCAAAATGCGAAACAGAAACAAACCCACAACAAACGCAAACAAAACAAAACAACCAAAACGATACACACTACACAGCATCAAATTTGAACAACAAGCAATTATTACACTACATCCAACACAACACCAGCATCACAGAAAAAGACTACACAACGACCCCAAAATTCACACCACCTCCACACATACAAATCACTCGCATCACACAGAAAACGTACATGACACTAAAAAAAAAAATTCCCCAAAGACATCGGAGACTTCCGACAAGCACTCTCCAGGAGGATTTATAAGGACATCCTTCCTGAGGAGGCCACAAGCAGTGAAAAGGATGGAAAAGCCGTCCTTCCCCTACGAGAAGTAAGGTAAGTGGTCTTTCTCATCTTTTCCACTCCTTTTCAACATGACCTCACTCAGAATAGGCAGCATAAATGCGCGTGGCTTGGGGTCTTCATGGAAGCATGGCCACCTGCTCAACGACCTCAGGTCACTAAACATAGATGTAGTGGCCATCAGCGAGACCAGAATCTCCGAAGCACAGGCTTTCGCACCGATCTTCGGCGGCTATGATGTGTACGCATCTCCCAGCCGTCCGGGATCGGGGGAGGAGTTGCTGTGCTTTTTCGGAGAGGTTTGGATCTTGCCATACGGGCCATCTTCCTGGACCCAGAAGGTAAGTTGGTGGTGCTGGACGTGACCAGCGGAGACAGGCAAGCTTTCAGGTTAGTGGCCGTCTATGCCCCGACAGGAGCAGGGCGGCCTGATTTCTTCCGGCGTCTGGAGACCTTTCTTGGAACGTCCCGCTCTTTAGTGTTAGTGGGCGACTGGAACGGGATCTTAGATGCACGCTGGGATTGTGTGGGATTAGTGGATAGGGAAGGAGGGTGCAAGAGTCTCACCAACCTGCTCAGACGTTTTGAACTGTCTGACAGGTACCGAATGGATTTCCCGAATGTACCAATGTGGACTTGGACAAATCGCATAGGGTCATCCAGATCATATCTAGATAGAGTATTTTGTAGGGAAATAGATAGGTCTAGCATAGGCTGTCCACAATTCAAGATAGTCAGCTACACGGACCACAAATTCGTGATCTGTGTGCTTGACTTAGACAGGCTTCATAGACGAGGACCCGGCTACTGGAAGCTAAACGCGTCCTTACCAGTGCGCAAGGCCTACAGAGACCGGATTAGCGAACTAGTTAAGCGGGCGTTGACGGGGACCATCGTCAACAACAAGTGGTGGTTTGCTCTGAAAAGAGCAATTAGAATAGAGTCCATTAGGTTTAGTAAGACTTTAGCAATAGAGAAAAATAGAGCAGAGGGAGAATTAGTTAGAAAATTAGATGAGGCGCTTAGCAAAGGCATCGCCACCGACGTACTTGCGGCGAAATTGGCCCTTGACCAATTCTTCAATGCAAAGCACGAAGGCTGCATTGTCAGAGCTAGGGTGCGTGCTCTCAGACACGAGGGGACGAAAGCCGTTCAATGGGCCCGAGTGGCGGAGGTGCGTCGTGGCAACAAAGCCACGATCCGGTCTTTGGTGGACCACGACGGGCGCATGCTACTGGATCCCGGGCAAATATGTGAAGCTTTTCAGCGACACTTCGCTCAACTGTTCGGGGGCAGTGGCGGGCCGGATCGAGGGATGGACTTTAGTGTCTACCTCGACGGACTGCCGCGGCTTTCGGCCACTGAGGCGGAGTGTTGCGAAAAGCCGATAACAACCGCTGAAGTACGGGATGCAATGACTGGTTGCACAAGGGGTAAATCGCCTGGTTTGGATGGTCTGCCCTATGAACTTTACGTACAAATGCCAAACTTGTTCGGAGGCCTCATGGCGGACGTCTACTGCCACTGGCAACAGAACGGGAGAATTCCCAGCTCTGTGAGCCGAGGAGCGATGGCGCTGCTGAGAAAGGATCCGAACAAGGGGGATAACACAGATAACTTTAGGCCCATAACTCTGCTAAACACAGAGTTCAAGATTTTGGCCAAGGTGCTAGCAAAGAGGTTGGTGCTTGTCGTTGGTGGTCTGGTGGGAGAGGCACAGACATGCGCCATTCCCGACAGATCCATCCACGACAACCTCCACCTCATGCGATACATCGTAGAGAGGGTAGCTAGGGAACCAGGCACGGGTGGGTCTTTGATCAATTTAGATCAGTCGAAAGCTTTCGGTAGGGTCGACCATCGTTACCTATCGGCAGTCCTGAGGGCGGCTGGCTTTGTGCTCGTCTTCAGAGGCTGGATCGCTGCCATGCACAGCGACATCTGCTCTGTGGTGAGAGTGAACGGTCACCTTTCGGAACCGTTCAACATCATGCGCTCGGTCCGCCAAGGATGTCTCCTCTCGTCCCTATTGTACGTATTGACTCTCGAGCCATTACTGCACAAACTGGAGACGTTGAGGGGGGGTCCCGCGCGAACTAGGATGCGGAAGATCCGTGTCAGCATATGCCAACGAGGTCACTGTAGTGGTGTCGAACGCCAAACACATCGAGGCGATCGGCACTACACTAAGAGAATACGAACCGGTGACAGGAGCAATGATCAACCAGGAAAAGTCAGTGGTCCTGCAGCTCGGCACCTGGAGAGGCAAGTCCATGCCGTCCAACAGCGTCGTCGGGCGCTGGACGGACGGACCGGTTAAATTGCTAGGGGTCTGGTTCGGTCCAGACCTCCAGACGGACAAAAACTGGGACGAGGTGACGAGCAGGGTGGCTTCTCTCACCCAGAAATGGGCGGAGAGGAAGCTATCCCTGAAAGATCGAGCGGAGGTGGCGAATGCGTACATCGCATCAGTCATCTACTACCGCCTGACCGTCGTACCTTGTCCTAAGCCCCGCCTGACTGCGCTGGAGCGTTTGCTCTTTCGCTTCTTGTGGAAGGGACGCGCTCCGATGGTCAGGCGGTCCATCTGCTGTCAACACCCGCTACGTGGAGGGCTGGGCATGCCGTGGCTGATGATGCGCAGACACGCGCTCAGGCTACGACATCTCCACCTCTTCCTCGACGGTGATCAGGTGTGGTCGCCGCATGCTAGACACGTTTTTCCCCAGCTCGTCTCCTTGACGGAGCTGCAGTCCTGGGTCAAGCGAAGACCGAGAGGGAGCGCTTGGAGACTGGAATGTCTTCAGGCGCTCACAGCCCTCGACCAATCGGGCAATGTGATCGGTGGAAACTCCACCTTGGCGTTCTATAGGGGATTAGTGGAGGGGAAGAGCGACGACGTACTTGGAGAAACTTTAGGCGTCGACGAAAATCAACTAGCCAATCTCTTCGGAAGGACTTTCGGGCCGGGGCCTATAGACAACTTCCAGAAATCCCTGGCCTGGCAGTGCTACCGGGGTGCTTTGCCAGTTCGGGATAAACTTTACAGGCATGGAGGTGCCGTCAGCCGGGCATGTCCGAGATGCGCGTAGGACGCCGAAACCGTCCTGCACGCACTCGTCCAGTGTCCGAGCATTGCTGACTTGAGGGTTTATGTCGAACACCTGCTGTCACGTGTGGGACGGATCCAGCTATCAGCTGAGTCCATCGTGAGGATTGCCCCGCCCTCTTCCTTTAGCCGGGAAGGGCAGGCAGTTTTTATCTGTCTGGTGGCCATGGCGAAAGAGATAGTATGGTGGACACGTTTGAAAGGGCTGAAGACGAGCACTTACCTCTTCGGTGATGCCCTGATTAACTTTTTCAAATTTCATCTGCAACGGAAAATCAGGGTAGAGAGGGAAGTGCTCTCTTCCCAGCATTTTGTTGAAAGATGGGTGAGAGAAGCAAGTATGGCCCGAATGAATGGGCCTTCTCTGAGTATGTGTTTGTAAATTAAAGGTGGAAAACTGGGAGAGGGCACTTGCCCTGGTGGTCAGGGCCACTGTGGTCTTTTAATGGGCTTTCTCCACAAATGTCCCTCGGAAGTCTCCCCCCCTATTGGGGAATTTTTCTTTGTTATTTTATTTCATCCTCTGTTTTTTTTACACGCAGAAATGCCCATTTGTACCGTCCTGTATTGTCCTGTACTGTCCTTAATGTCTATTTTATGTAAACCTTTGTGGTTAATAAAGAAAACATTATTATTATTATTATTATTACAGTTGCATTTATCTTGCTTTATGTTCATACGAGTTATCACAAAGTCACAACCAGTGACCTCAAGTGAAGGGAGCTAGTTGGTCAGTCGTGCTCTCTGTCTCTGATTTTTCGGACCCATAGTTTTTACATATTCCTTTGTTATATTTCGAATACCTGATGATATCACCGGATTCATATAGAACCCGGTCATTGAAGTGATCATAGTATAATAAACCTTCCCAGGATTTACACCAGTCCAGCCTCCTATTATTTTTATTTATAATTAACTCCGTATTCGCACCCCCAACTACACAAATGAAGACGGGTGAACTGCACAATATTACACCAAGATTGACCATACGGAATGACCAATTCTATCCAGTGGTGAACCAACAAACCTAAAGAAATAATGCTCCAATAATGTTGAACACTTCCAAATGTAATATTGAACAGCGGCACTGACTTCAGTGTACAGCTACCGCCAGCTTGGGATTAACTGATCTACTTACCATTCGGATTTTGACTGCTCTATCTACCGCCCACCCGATGCTGCTTCCCTGTCGGGAATATTCGACAAAATTCTACGTATTATACTAAAACATGTATTGTATTGACTGAATTCTCTACTCTATACCTAAGGACATTTTTTGTGACTCACACTGAATTCGGAGACCCGAACTTTACACTAGGTACCACCTGTACCATTCCATCTCTTCCATCCTCTATATCTATATGTACAACCTATATTATCTTACTACAACTTGATCTATATTTTATTTCCCCTTTGCTCTGATTCCTCCGATATGTTCTTATATACTTCCGTCTTACTACATCACTACCCTAGCTATGAAGACGTTTTATTTATGTATTTTACTTTTTACTTTTATTAGTTTATTAATGTATTTTTATCAATGTATTCTTAATTTTTGTATTTTATCTTTGTATCCTGCTTTTATTTATTTGTAACTTTCCTTACTCAGGTCATTATGCACCTTTCATAGCCCCCTACCCAACAAAGAACCACACTACTTATAACCCAGACTAACTGGGACTTTAAAATAATTATAGTCTATTTGCACTCTTTATTGGGTTTTGCTACCTTCGATTGATGTGGTGGCTTTTCCCGGCTGCGCGGTGGGCGCTCGGAAAGTTCAGCCTTCCTTGAGTGTTTGGAAAAATAAATTTTCCCTCTTTCGGTAAACGAAATTATTAGGAGCGGGTTGCCTTGCCCCGCCGCGCCGCCTGTTTTGACCGCCATATTATACTTATACCTATAAACTCTAGGCTTAGGCATAACTGTTAGCTGTATCATGCCTCTACTGGCACGTAAATAAACCCCTCATGTGTGAATTAATAGTATTCGTTTGGTATTGACGATGGCCTGTCGAAATTGTAGACTTCCCGCTAGCACACCCGGGGCCTAGGGTAGCTACGTTTCTAGAGTACTCGGAAAAATTAATTTCCATTTCTTTCGCTGGACGATACCACTCGAAACTGGCTGACACGTGGTTAGGAGGTGCTGGCTGGGTTTCACAATCGAAGGCTTTAATCTTTATCCCACCCTGATATCTTATCGAGATTAACTTTTTCATATAAGACTCTCACTGTAAGTTCATTAAATAATTAATTAATTTATTTTTTTAATTTATTTTCCAATTTTCAATTTATTATTTTTTAATTTGATTTCATCCTATAACTCGTAACATAAGTTTAACGTTCCAATTTTCGGTTCACACATTAGACCATACAGACACCCATTATATATGTCTTTGTTAAAATATAGATTCTTTAGAATAACATTTTTCGCGGCGTTTTCTATTTTGACTGTAGTGTGACCCTTACGCTGACTTCTTTCTTCTTTCTTTCTTTCTTTCTTTCTTTCTTTCTTCCCCTTTTTTATTCTTTGACGGAGAGGTGGTAGTACATTATAAGCCTTCGCCCCCTCACCAGATGGTCATTAGCAGATCGAGTAGCCATCACTTTGCGGGCGACTGGCCGAGGTGAAGGCAGCTAGTTGGTCAGTCGTCCTCTCTGTCTCTGATTTTTCGGACCCATGGTTTTTACATATTCCTTTGTTATATTTCGAATACTTGATGATATCACCGGATCCATATGGAACCCGGTCATTGAAATGATCATAGTATAATAAACCTTTCAAGGATTTACACCAGTCCAGCCTCCTGTTATTTTTATTTATATATATATATATATTACGTGTTCCAACGACTTTCTTTAGCCGTTTCTCGCACCAACCGGAGGTATATGGTCTTTAAAGCGATGAAATACCAATGAAGGTTGGAAGATCACTGATGAAGGACTAAATTTATTCCTATGTAACCCATTTGCAACCACGCAGCATGTCTTGTTTTCATATTCACACATATATTTTCCTCCGCTGTGACCCGTCTTTTTCATTCTTACTGCTTCCTCTTTCTCTGTATCTTTCACTTCCCTTTATCATCTCTAACAGTCACACTCTCTCTGTTAGCCTCTTCCTCACCCTTCACTCACTCACTCTCTGCTACTCCCTCTCCTACACCCTCCCGCACACTTTGACCAGGTTGGTTGTTCCTTTTTTTCTCTCTTGTCTACGATTTCACAGAACTTATGTTCACTGAATTCAGGGACTAGACTCCTTCTTCCTCCCGTTTGATCTCTTGTCTACGATTTCACAGAACTTATGTTCACCGAATTCAGGGACTAGACTCCTTCTTCCTCCCGTTTGACCTGTGCGAAATTCTTTCCTTGCTCACATTTCGACCAGGTTTGATGGTCTTTATTCTCTCTCGTCCACGATTTCACAGAATTTATATTCATAGATTTCTGGGACTTGACTCCTTCTTCCTCACTTTTCATTGCATTACCATCTTTGATTGTTTACAGTCTCACTCGTTCCCCTTATTTACGTGTCCCAACGACTTTCTTTAGCCGTTGCTCGCGCCAACCGGAGGTATATGGTCTTTAAAGCGATGAAATACCAATAAAGGTTGGAAGATCACTGATGAAGGACTACATTTATTCATATATATATATATATATATATATATATAAAATATTATAGTTTGCTTGAAGCATTGTATATAATATATAACGTTGAAAGAGATAAAAGGCTAAACAATGGAAAATGGAGTGTAAGATGAGGTAACGAAAAGTAAAAGTTACCTGGTAATCTTTGATTTGTTTTGTTGTTATTGTTGTTCTTTTATCTGTCCAATATTTCGAGACCTAAAAGTCCCTTCATCAGGGTTTAAGGAACCTTCAGTGGATAACGTTCCAATTTCCTCTCTTTGGGATAGAATTTTGATTTTGATTAAAATTTTTTCTAAGTCGTTTTCAAGTGTTTTTCGAAAGCAGAAATTGTTTGCTTAAACGTTTAATGTGTGTTAATAATTGTTTCTACTTTTGGAACAACGCCAGCAATTACCCAGTACATTACTGGTACTTTATTTTATCGACCCCGTAAGGATGAAAGGCAAAGTTAACCTCGAAGGGATTTGAACTCAGACCATAAAGGGACGTAACTATGCTAGAAAGCATGAAGTCCAACCCTCTACCGATACTGCCAATTCACCGCCCTTGTGTGTTAATAATATTTGCTCTGCGGTTTTGATTTTATCGACTTGCTCGCAGTGGGCCCTGAAAACTGATCTCTGATTTCGATCAAGCGAATGACAACTCATACACAAGAAGAAGAAGAATAAATATATACTGTTGCGTAAATATATATATATATATATATATATATATATATATATATTAAAACATACAGATACTACACACACATACATATACACACACAGAGACACAGAGAGAGAGAGAGACATATATATATATATATATATATATATATATATATTAAAACATACAGATACTACACACACATACACACACAGAGATACACACACACACAAACAGAGACATATATATATATATATATATATACACACACATATATACACGGACACGGACACAGATACACACACACGCACACATTACATGCAAAGCATTACCTTTTATATCGACTAAAGATAGATCCAAGGCGAAGCCTATCTCGGAGGAATTGAACTCCAGAACGTGAATTGGTGAAGCTAATTACTGCAAGGCCGACATCTGACCCACCATTCCATTATTTCTGCTACAATATTGTCTTCATATTATTTGAAATAGTATTTATAAATTTTTCCATTTCCAGAAAGAAATTATATACGTTCTAAATTCCCGAGCGTGTATAAAGCTGGCAGTATTAAGATGTTTCAATGTGTATCTCATTATCAGGAATACATATAATGGGATTTACAATAGTGAAACAGCCATGAAGGATTCATGAGTTTAATAGAGTTTTAAATTTAAGGATATGTTGCTATAAACATATGAACTATATAGTCGTACCTGTCAAACACAAATATGTGTAAAACTTAGGCGCAGTTCCATTTTGATTGTACGCCGGCCTCATAACATTCAGTAGCATGCACAAGCAGAGACTAAAGGCAAGTGCCAACCCCAGACATATATTTCAACACATCATCTTAACTACCCAAACTTTGGTCCATGAAGGAAGCTCTCTTCAGTCATTCCAGCTATTAAGATTAACACCCACATCTCTCTCAAAACCCACCGCTACAGTCTTTATACTAAAAGAACACACTAGATATTGTAGTCATGAATATATTCTTGATCCAGGGTCTTGAAATCACTAAAAGAAGAGGAACCCTTCCATGGACTCCTTCCAACAACTTCTGTCCTTTTCCAGTCTTGGCCATGAGGGTCCCAGGTGGTTGGTGAGGTCGTCTCACCAATTGTCCTTGGACGTCCTTTTGAACTTGTCCATTTTCTTGGTGTCCACTCTGTCACTCTGATCGTCCATCTGTTGTTACTGAGTCACGAGATGTGGCCAGCCTATCTGTGTTTGTTCGTCTTGTTGGCTGTTATTATGTTGCTGACTAATGAATATATTATTCCAGAAAATATATAGACGTGTTTGCCATGGCTTCAATGTTGATCAAAGGTGGAAAATTCGAAACACAATAACAATAAAAACAACAAGCGGTCCGACATGCCCAACGACGATGCTCAGCTGAAAAGTTCACAGGCGGACCAAGATACTCTCATGGAATGTCCAAATTAGGTTTATTTTTCAACATAGTCCCTGTAAAGAAACAATGCAGTTATTAATAAGAAGAGTTGACATTAATGCGTGCAAGATTTCACAGCTCTCGCTCTACTCCTTCATAGTCAGCCAATCAAACTTTCAGTCAACCCTCGTATGGAATCTGTAAGTGGCGATTCTGCCTTAAATAGACTAGATGGAAGCATGATATACCTGGTACAATAGATATGTGGGTCACACTAGTTGCCCGATTGGTTGATTGCCTCCTTAGTTAGTACTACTGGTTTAGAACTGAGCTTCAGAACCACAGGGCAGCATAATATTGAGTTATTGTATACAGTATGAACTACCTTGAGGCCTTCTGTAGTGACCATGATGTTCTTGTTGTGATGGTCGTTAACTTGTGCCACTGAATGTAATGGTGCAACCGAGTATGTTTCTCGAAAATTTCAAGTGATCGGTTGTGTGGCTAAAGATCTTTTGTGTAATAAATTATCTTGTAGGAGACCACTGTGTTTATGTTGTCCCTGGTTTCATGATTATTTTATCTCTTAAAACATTAAAAAAAGAAGTGTTCCCTAAAATTGTGGTTCATAATTAAGCCAAGAAGTTGCCATCGATTTGTTCGTGGCTCAAAGAATCGTGACTTGTTCTTAGACTGAACTTCCTTGTAGATATTTTATTTTCAAGATAAGCAGAATGGGTTTCCGACCCAAACATAATGTGATGATTTGGTGACAAAAAGATCTGAGTAAAGCAACAATTATGACAGCAACAGCAACAACAATAACAACAGCACATATACAAACAACAGCAGAAGCAACAATATCAATAACAACAAGAACAATAACAATCTTTTTTAAAATATTCAAGTTGAGAAATCATCCACCGTAATACAAGACTTTTGTAGTTGGAATAGCTTCAAATATTTTGTTGTTAGTGATCTTAATGTGAGCATCTAATGTCCACAATGGAAAAGTAAAATGGGATAGATATATAGATATATAGATAGAAAGATAGATATATAGATAGATAGATAGAAAGATAGATATATAGATAGATTCATGGATGCATAGATAGATAGATGCGAATATAGATGTATAGATAGATGGATGTGTAGATAAATAAAATAATACAGATTCCTAATTTCGGCACAAGGATAGTAATTTTAAAAGAAATGTAAGTCGATTATACCGCCTCCTGTACTTGACTAGCACTTTATTTTATCGACCTCGGACGGAGGAAAGGCGAATTTAACATCAGCGAGATTTGAACTCAGAACGTAAAGAGCCACGATATTGCTACGCATTTGTCTTGCGCTCTAACGAGTCTGTCAACGTAACGCTCTATAGCTAAAATAATTGTTTCTACTTTTGGCACAAGGCTAGCAATTACCCCAGTGTATTACTGGTGCTTTATTTTATCGACCCCGCAAGGATGAAAGGCAAAGTTAACCTCAGCGGGATTTGAACTCAGAACATAAAGGGCCATAACTATGTGCTGGAAAGCATGGTGTCTGACGCTCTAGCGATACTGTCAATAAAATAATAAAGAGAAATAGCAAAAACAATAATAAACAACAATAGTCTTTTAATAATATTTGCATGTCCTTCTTCCTTTCCTTTAGAATTTATTAATTGTTAAAACAAAACGTATTCCGAACAATAAAAATGAATGCATGATAAAAAGTAGATAATAGAATAAAATGTAAAAGTAAATAAACAAGTAAAGTTTAAAAAGCAAAATAAAAATTCAGATGAATAATGTATTCAAATTATTTCTTACTTCCTATACAGCCTCTATTTTCTATTCTCTTGCCGTTTACTTTTGTTTTCATGCTCAAACGATTTACATAATTTTATATTCAGCCCTTTTCCTTCTCTCTTTATCTTTCATTCTCTCTCTCTTTCTCTCTTTGTCTACCTTTCTCTCTTTACATTTTTACTTTCGTTCTTTCTTTCCTTCCTTCCTTTCTTTCTTTCTTTCTTTCTTTCTTTCTTTCTTTCTTTCTTTCTTTCTTTCTTTCTTTCTTTCTCTCATTATCTTTCTTTCTCTCATTATCTTTCTTCTTTCTTTCCTTTTGTCTTTACATTTCTTTCCATTCTCTCTCTTTCTCTTTCTTTCTTTCTCTCACACGTCTCCCCCTCTCTCTCTCACCATGTCCACAATTAGATACTGTACTGTATAAATTTTCCTGTTTAAATTTCTACAATTCCATAATTCATTTTTCTTGATCACTCTTTAGCTTTCACTTCATCCAAGCTCCTACCACCACCACCACCACCACCACCACCACCACAGTAATTATATCTCCACAGCGAAGCATATTCACGCCACCAGTTGATGTAGACTAGAATGATACAGTTGAATATATATAAGAAACGATCTTAAAGTTGTGATTTTGATTCACAGCTGTACGTTCTGTTCTTCAGCAAAACACTTTATTTCACGTTCTTCCAGTCAACTTAGCTGGCAAAAATGAGTTTTACCTGTTATTCAAATGCTAATGTCATGAGCAGTCTGTTGCCTTAGTCAAATAACTAGATATTTGTCATTGGACCTGACGAAAGCTCATTAGACATATCCCATAGGGCAGATCAATACATATCGGTTGTTTTCTGCAAGTTGACTTATAGACACGGACCACTCTTAATGTTCTACTGTAACCAACTCTGAAACCAGTTCTTTTCCTTACTTGTTTCTCATAATCTGGACATCTTTATTGAAAATGCACTTAAGTGATTGAATTGCTTTTTAGTTGCCAAATTCAGAATGCGAGACACTATTTTTATGTACACACTTTATCATAGCGCTCCTCTCAGAAATTT
>OZ024740.1:105499856-105519856 GCA_964016885.1 Eledone cirrhosa
TAGGTAAATCTTTTGTGGCTGTGGATCGCGGATAAAAAGCTATCATTTATTGATCTATAATTTCTTCATAGGTACATTTTAAATTATAGCCTCGTTTAAATTATTTTTTATGTTGTTGATTATGCTGATTGGGACAATAAATACTGTATATTTTTTATCAAATGATTCTATGGAGTTACTTTCTTATATATTACTCTGATTGTTGATTATTTAATTAATTAATTCGTCATTGAGCCACACCGTGAATGGTTCCCAAAAACATATATATATATATATATATATATATATATATATATATATATATGGTTCTGTCTAGTTTATGTGTATGTAAACTTCTATATTTCATATATTTATATATATATAGGATAAAAGAGAAAACACAGGTAAGCATTAAAAAAAGGATTTTATCCAGGTATTTACGACCGTTTCATTGTTAAGTGCAACCTTATATTGCTATACTGCAAATAGCAGCCACTCAATAATAACTGTTGTACGCGTCCAAATTTTCAAAATAGTGAATAAGTTACTTTTAACAAGTTCTTAATAAATAGAAAAATATTTTTTGGAATTGTATTTGCTAGTATAGAGAGAGGAACAGGAATTAGAAAGTGGAGGGACAAAGGGAGTAGTATAGAGAGGAAGGGGGAGAAGAATTAGGAAGTAGAGTGACAAACTGAGATGGAGGGAGGGGTAGAGGTGGAAGGAATCTTAGGTCAGTTTTGATATATGTAGACATGATGTCCTCGATTTAGAGTGTAGTGAGTTAAAGAGAATTAAATTGCAACTCCGTCAAGTCGATAAAATATGTATTTTATCGACTTGACGGAGTTGCAAAACTCAACGTTGATCATCTTCAAGAGAAGCGGGCAGTAAGGGACCACCCATCTATTGTCGACTTAACCTCCCTTTACTGTTGTGGTGAAGCCTCCGTTCTCGGCCGTCATCGCCTGTATAGGGGGTGCCCGTCGCCACCAGTCTGAGTCTGGTCAACAATTTTTTTTGGGTATCCCTTACTGCACGACCCCCTCTTTAGGACCCGACGCACACGGACCATGTTAGCTTTGACGATGTCGTGTAATTCCTGGTCAGTTGCTGTGTTAGGGATTTCAGCCGAAATGAAGCTGTCTATGGCATTTGAATTGATTTTATCAGCTAACCAAATCAAAATGTGAGCATGTGGCAGCCCTCATTTTTGCCATTCGACGGTGAACATGTCACATTTTACAGCCCCAAATACCTGACCCTTTTTTATTTCAGTCTGAACACTGTGGTAATGAGGTCATGTCTGTTCGAATAATTTTGCCCAGGAAAAAGTTCACGGGTTACATTCCGATTGATATGTCTATAGCATTAATCTGTTATATGAAGTGTTATTTTGCGGGTTGTTATTTGCAATAAGCCGATTGAAAATGCCCCAGATAAGCCGTATGTCAATACGGAACGCTCCACTGCAGTGTTGTCATATAGGGAGTGAAGAGCGACACAGAGTAAAGCAGTTAAATTAGAGAGAGGGGAAATATACGGAACGCTCCATTTGATCATATACATTGTTTCTCTCTCTGCAGTGTTGTCATATAGGTAGTGAAGAGCAACAGACAGAGTAAAGCAGTTAAATTATAGAGAGGGGGAATGATCATGATCGAATTTTGCCCTTATTGTTGATTGATTTGAATTTCTTTTGCTTCATGACCTTCTCCTGACGAAAAGCAATACTTGTCCCGACTTTGAATAGAATCCGTTGGAAATTGTGGACGTGCATACGTTACAAATCTTAACAGACACATCCTCAGCTTTATATATATATATATATATATATATATATATATATAGATATATAATACAATTTACGAACACACACTTGTGCGCGTATACTCATACACATATATGTGCATTTTTTTGTCAATCTCTCCATCCACTTCTTTCATTTTCACAATATCTGTGTGTGTGTATATATATATATATATATATATATATATATATATATATATATATATATATATATATATATATATATATATATATATATATATATATATATAATTCCAAAATAGCTGGATGAACACACTTTTCTAAAACAAATGTTTCCGTTTCTTCCTTCCTTTATCTTATATTTCTTTTAGTTATCATTCTACCTTTTGATTAATGACCAGCATCTAAAACGTTAAGACTCTTTCCCTACAATATCAAACGTTAAAATAATATATATATTTTCATTGTACTGTATCGTGTTCCTGCATTTTTCGCGTATATATATATATATATATATATATATATATATATATATATATATATATATATATATATATATAACTTTGAGTATGTGTTGGTTGTTTGCCGATACTTCAGTATGCAGGGTAGAGCACTCAACGGCGTGCGCAGGTGGGTCTGTTTACTTCGGAGTAATGTTAAAACAAGAAATGTAAGTCAACAGGTTAAAATTAACTTCGTTCATTCATATTCGCTGCTATATATATTTCGGTGATAACCATTATTCAACAGCTATGACATCATCAGGCAGCTAGAACTTGAACAGAAAAAAACAGGAAAACATAATGTTGGAATAAATTTTACCTTGTTAATTCGTTGATATGTTCAGATCCGGAGTGTGGTGTTATGCATCCAAGGAACTGAAAGCATATGATTTCAGTTTCTTGGATTATGTTTTCCTGTTTAAGTTCTAACTGCCTGATGAAGTCATAGCTGTTGAATAATGGTTATCACTGAACTATATATATATAGCAGCGAATATGAATAAACGAAATTAATTTTAACCTGTTGACTTACACTTCTTGTTTATATATATATATGCATGTATGTATAGTATATTTGGCAATATACCGTATGTTTAATTAAACACATTTAGAAGACCATACGCTATCAGTTTTAAAGTAGTAATTATGTCACTTACTTCTTTTCAGTGAAAGAAGGGAGAGAAGCTGACTGTCTGTTTCACGCTGGTTGGCGTTCATCAGAGCTACGTACTCCCCTGCTTACGCCGAAAATTATAGAAGCTGGAATTTTATAGAATTCCAGTAATAATCAGGAGCTGATTATACAGAGCGATTGCCGGCCCAGCAAAAATTAGGTATTAGGATTGGTGCTCTGAAATAGCGATGTATATATGAATGTATGTATAGTATATTTTGCTGGAATCATTTCTATATATAATAAAGATACCTATACTCTACCAATGTATTGGTAGAGTATAGATATCTTTTTTTATATATATATATATAAGAAAATGAGTGTTAAAAAATGAGATGTCGTACACGGGTGAAAGTAGAAAAAATTGAAAATGCAAGTGGGTTTTTTTTAAGAGACTAACCACAACAGAAACACAAACCTTCTATCTCAATTTTACTTTTGAAAAGCATAACTGTGAAAACGATAAAGTAAATAAATAAATATTCTTAAAAGACTCCAGTTGCATTTTCAATTTCTTTTCCTTATATATATATGTGTGTGTGTGTATCCCGGGTTCAATCGGGGGTAACCACAGTAAGTAAGGAACTCCATACATAGCAGAGTATAAATGTTTAGTATAGAAATGGTTTCTACAGCACTAGAACAGTTTCATTCGAAGGAAATGTTCAGGATTTCCCTCAAAATTATCATTTCTATATTATATTAGCAGCAGGACCCGGTGTTTCACAGGGTAGGAAACGTGAAATAGCAACATGCATATGCAAACATTGAGGAATATAGCTGTGTACTTTTTGAATTCCCTTATTCTCAGGAAATGATTGTTCATCTACGGGAAATGTAGAATACCAGCAGGCCGAATCCAATAGGAGCAGTGTCAGTGGGCTGATGTATGTCGTAAGTCTGTTCACGAATTACGTTACGGATGGGGAACTCACGTCAGTCTGAAGGAGTGACGTAGTCAATTGTGTGAAAGCCAAGTAGGGATGTACGTTTAAGTAGGGATATTGAGATGACGAAATCAGCGTGGAAACGCAGCTGCAGCAGAAGGCGGTCATAGTGCAATTAGCACAAGCGCTGGGCGACACTGGTTGCACTGCGTTTACACAGCAACAAAGGTGCAACAAAAGGGGTCACCGCGGAATTAGCACAACCACTGTTCGGCGTACTTGCGCAGGGCGTTCATACTGCGGTATAGGTGCAACAAAAGGAGTCTTAGTAGAAGTAGCACAGACGTGAGTATTACGGTTTCAATAACACAACGTACACGGCCCGGATTTGCACGCGATGAAAGCATGAAGCGTCAACAGGGCACCGACAAAAATTTTAAGGTTCTCCTCATTTCCTCAATTCCTCGAAAATGGTCCTGCTTAAAAGTAAGTAAGTGTTGTGTCCTTTGTTAAATAAACCAAATGTTTAACGAAATATTATACGCTACTTACGATGTTTAAGTAACGTTTATATTAAAAATGAAAATGGCATGTAATGCCCAATGCTAATTCGTAAATTTCCTAGAAACCATTAATGGAATCGGAATTCTTTTTGTCCACAGCAATGCGAGGGGACTAACTAATGTGTGCTGCAAATTTCGAGGAAATCGGCTGCATTATCTTTAAGTTACGGCTCAAAAAAGCCTAAAAATGCCTTTGAAAAATATAGTTTTCCGCCTAATGCGAGCGCTAGGGCAGAAAAAGTTAAAATTCCTTTAGCTCATTGCACTTCTAGAAATATAAATAACGCATGTGTAAAGGTTGAAAAAAATTGGTCGGGTACTTCTCGAGTTTTAGGGATTTACACATACAGACAGACACACACACATAGACAAACAGACAGACAGACAGACAGACAGACATCCTCTGTTTTATATATATATATATATATATATATATATAAAGAGAGAGAGAGAGAGAAAGAGAGAGAGAGAGAGGGGAGGGGGGAGGGAGAGAGACATTTATCGTTAAACCATAGTTTACTAACCAAGATAAACAATTACAATATAGCAACAGAATTATTGAGAAAGCAAGTTTTGAGTTCTTTAAGAACGAAACAAAATCAAATAGCTGGACAACGCTACATGTAATATTAGATAACGAGAGAAAAAGGATTGCAATCACACGATAATCTGCGAATAGTATACAGGGAAATATATGCATGAGCAGGGTTCAAAAGCGATTTTTCAATTGGGCGTGTATGTATAAATGCTAAGCATGGATGCGAATGATAAAAGAGGGATTATGATATATCGATAAAAACTCCATTGTGGTGTCAACAGTACTCAGGAACCTCTAGGGAGGGCTAAAAAAACATAAGGTCTTCAGAGAAGAAACCTCACCATGCATGTGTTTTGATATGATAAAAATACAAAACGTGTTCATGAATTAAATGGATTATGATATATCGGTAATGACATTTGAGGTATCAACAACAGAATACATATATTTGTTTGCCAATGGTTCTCATTTTATATTTCATTTTTACGTTCACTTCATATGTATTTGAACAACTGACTGCTAAATAAATGTATATACATAATCATCTTAGATAAAAAATGGAAATAAATTATATCTCTTTTTATATCGAATAACCCACCTCTTGAAGTCAAATCAAAACAATATGTATAATAAATTTGATTCCATTACAAGTATTGAGTCCTTCCACCAGTAAATATTTGTTATTTATAACTTTGTAATATATGAACCCTAACGTTATCATACCATGATTTCATACGAATGAAACAATTCTAGTTTTATGGAAGTAATTTTTCTCTCTCTCTCTCCCTCTCTCTCCCTCTCCCCCTCTCACTCTCTCTCTCCCTCTCTCTCTCTCTCTCTCTCTCTCTCTCTCTCTCTCTCTCTCTCTCTCTCTCTCTCTCTCCCCCCCTCTCTCTCTCTCTCTCTCTCTCTCTCTCTGTATATATATATTATATATATATAATAACAATAATATGGAGTAACGTTAAAAGCACTGGTGTTAGTGCACCATTAAATTCTCAGTGCTAAAATGTCGAATCTAAATTGTTCAAAAAATAATGAGTAAGCTGGAACTTCATGTGAAGGACTCACATCCTGTAAGTGCTCTATGGCCCAGCAGCAGGGATCCACATACTGCTGGTGTTGGAGGAAGAAGAAGCAATGAGGCAAGACCAACCGGTCGAAGGAATTGAATAAAAATCTAATGAAATGTTATCTGAAAAGTGATCCGACGAAGGCTATAGGAATCCAATGTATAAAATATGGAACGATATTGGTCTATTTAAATTAGGTGACAAACACTATCGGGTTGGGATCGTGTAATAACTAATGGATGGATAAGCGAGTTGGAATTGGAGGAACTGAGTAAGGAGATTGAGATGGAAATGGAAAGTAGAATTTATCAGAAGAATGAGCCTGTATAAAATGAGTAAACGATAAATAACATGTTCAGATAAATAACATCTATAGTAAAACCATTGAGAAAATGAATGCTGACGGGCTAGGATAAGATTTTGTTGATATTCTGAATTTAATGGTGGATGAAATCAATAATGACAGTGGAAACCTATGAAGATTTGTAGACAGAAAAAAGTCAAAAGTAACGACAGCTAAGGTAAATATGGTCGTCCATCCCTTCAGGCGAAGAATCTTTACCAATGCAACAACATCCTCAAAATAGTCGCAAATGTGGTGAAAAAATTACTTGGTATCAAAACAGAGGAAAACAGACAAAAAGTACATAGCCTTGGTGGAAGAGGTGACTGAAAGATCAAATCAAGTAAATAAGAAAAGACATCGGGAAGCTTGAGTCATTACTAAACGAGACATTACAAAACATGAATGCTAAGGATAGATTGACAAGAAAATACAACACAAAGGGAAAAAGGGCTAAATGTTATAATAGAGGAACTAAAGCAACGTGTCATGCCAACAGTGTAAAAATCAAAATATATGAGAGCAGAGTTATCCAGTATAGACAAAATTGCATGTTCGACAACAAGATGTTATTTGAACAGTCTGAAGAGAAAGGAAGAGGCAACGATGCAATCCATGAGGCTGAACAGACCAACACATTTTGGGTGCAGGATATTGAACATAATAGTTGGGCAGAGTGGATTGGGACTGTTAAAAAGGAGGTTAATTAACAAGCACACCAACAACCTGATTTGAATATCTCGGTTGAGACCCATAAAAAGCAGGCCAATAAATTAACCAAAAGGAAATCCCCAGACTCGGATGATAAGGAGGATATTGGACTAAAAATATAACATTCCTTCACCCGATACTGACGGCCATGTTCAATGCCTGCTTGGTGTCGAGTGAAGTACCGCGTGGTTGGCTAGACTCATACCCACCTAACCACACTACCTCATTCTCCCTGACCCCTTGTCTGTCCAGATACACTTACCATTCCCTGAACTCCCACTTTCTTCATCCGACCATTTTACTACCAGATAAATTCAACCAAAGCTAATGGCCTATTTTTTTACACCTTACAAATTTTACTACACCACCGGAAAGGCTTGCTGAACACACAAGCCGAAACCGTTTGACACCGAGGTCAGGATTTAATCTCTCTCTCTCTCTCTCTCTCTCTCTCTCTCTCTCTCTCTCTCTCTCTATATATATATATATATATATATATATATATATATATATATATATATATATTGTTATGCTTTGGGAGGGTCATGTTGCCAATAATAAACACACGCACCAGTTGCTTTCACTCCAATGTATTATAAATTAAATTTATAAATTTAAGAATTTATAAATTTCTGGTTGGTTGGTTGGTTTCACAACCAGACGATTGTTCTTATATTGTCAAAGTTCTTTCGTCACACATTCTGTGACCTCTTGATGGCGTAGGACAGAACAAAGGAGAGGCACAAAAACAAAGAAAAGAATCCCCCGTCACTGAAAAGGTCACATAATGTGTGACGAAAGAACTTTGACAATATAAGAACAATCGTCTGGTTGTGGAACCAACCAACCAACCAGAAATTTACAAATTCTTAAATTTATGAATTTAATTTATAATAAATTGGAGTGAAATCATCTGGTGCGTGTGTTTCTTATTGGCAACATGACCCTCCCAAAGCATAACAATATCGGTTTCAACACACGTTTTCAGATAAAGAATCTTGCTAAACAAATTCAGAAACGAAATATATATATATGACGCACTCTCAGTGTTATACGTTATGAAAAATCATTGTACAGTTTTGCTTCGAACAATAATTTTATTTCAGTCTTCCATTACCTTTAGTTTCGAAAGGTTTCCCCTTCTGCCCTTTCTGCGTAAGCAACAGTATGTAATGAATCAGCGATACTTCGTTACGTTATGGAGGCCTTGTGTCAAGTGAAATTGATGAAGTTCTTGCATGTCCCGATAGATTTTCCTTTTGTAGCTATTTTAGGAATTCTTTGACACCAGGAAATCTATCATATGATCTTCACGTAAAGGTCATCCATAGGCCTGTCTTTTTTGGTTTCAGATTTTTTTTTCAAGCAGCTAAATCAGAAGCCTAATAGCTTTTCAACTGAAAGTGTTATTATGAAGATAAGAATTGTTATTTACAACGTGGACGTTTCTGTGATAATCTAACTGAATACCGTAATGCAGTCGAACGATACATCCTGCCGTATGTTCAAATATATACTACTCTTTAAAGTAAAATTATAAATCTCCCCCCCCCACACACACACACACGTACACACACATGTGCATATATATATATATATATACATGCACGCACACACACACACAGATAAATTTATATATATATATATATATATATATATATATATATATAAAGAAAAAGAGATGAAATCGAAAATGCAACTGAAGTCTTATTTTTTTAAAAAATATATATATTTATTTGGTTCCTTTACCGGTTTCGCAGTTCTTCTGCTTTTAAAAAGGTGAGTTGAGATGGAGGGTCTGTGGTTTTTCTCACATCTGGTTGGTCTCTGAATGTTACTTGTTTTATATGGAAAAAGTGTCTCGAAATTCCAGGTTTTTCGAGAAGTAATTTGATTGGTTTGTCAATAATTATTATAAATTTTGCGCCAGTTCGCGTTACAATAGTTCTTCAAATAAGAGAGGGGGGAGGGGGGGGGGGGTTGTCACAGGTTGTTTTTCATATATGAGTGTTTGAATTTCTTTTTACTTGAAAAAAGGAGGCTCACGAAGGCTTTTTTTTGGTTGGTTATAAATGAAATTTGGCTGTCACGTGAACAAGTTTTTATTACATTTTTGCGCCCTTATTTGGAAAACTATTCTGTAGTCTTTATAGTGAATGTTATGACAATGGAGAGATAGTGGTCAAGAGAAAAGGGATTGGGAGAAATGTTCTGGTTCAGTGAATATGGCCAGCTCGCCGGGGTGTCAGAGTTCAGATTTTCTATTGAGACTGAAGATATGTATGTTTATTTGTGTGCTTGTGTGTGTGTATGTGTGTGTGTGTGTGTGTGTGTGTGTGTGTGTGTGTGTGTGTGTGTGTGTGTGTGTATGTGTGTATTGGAAGATGATTCTATTAGTAGAGATGGGGGAGGGAGTTGTGTGTGTGTGTATATGGGTGTTATGTGAGTGTGTGCGAGTATGTTAAGATGGAGAGAATATATATTTTGTGTGTGTGTATATATATATGTGTGTAGGAAAGTGGTTCTATTAGTAGAAATGGGGAGGGAGTTGTAGGTGTGGGGGTTGTTATGTGTGTGTATGGGTGTTATGTGTGTGGGTGTATGGTTAGCATGTTAAGATGAAGAGAATATATATATATATATATTGTGTGTGTGTGTATGTGTGTGTGTAGGAAAGTGATTCCTTTAGTAGGAATATTTTTGAATGAACATATTTTCCTTACTTTTTCGTGTTTGCTGTTGTATTGCCAGTGCAAACGTATGTTAAGGTTTATTTAGTTCGGGTTTTTATTTTCTAAAGTAGAAGGTGTTATGTGCGTGTGTGTATGTCATATTGTGGTGCTGACATAATGTATATTAAACCTTATTTAATGTTGGTCTATATTTTTGAATAAACATATTTCCCTTATTTATTCGCATTTGTTCTGTTGTATTGTTAGCGCAAAGGTAAAATGGGAAGACTTGGAATTTGGGTGTCTTATTACTTGCGCAAATGTCTAGATGTGCACTTAGTGGTATCTGTCTCGTGGTTGGATCTCGTAATTGTTGGCGATGAACTGTCATTCTATTTCTGAGTGTGAGTTTAGTTTGTCCTATATAATCTTCATTGCATCCTTTACATTTAATGGCATAAATTAGATTTTTTGATGAGCAAGTGAAGTTATTTTTTACAGTAAAATTTTGTCCTGATTTGAATGTATACGTGTTGCCTTCAATGAGGTGAGTGCAGGTTCCACAATTAGAGCGACCACATTTTTTGATACTTGGTTGTGGGTTTGTGGTAGGTAATTTGGCATTGGTGAGTAATGTTTTCAGTGATTTTGGTTGTCTTTTGCTTTTGATTATTTTGTGTGTTTCAAGGGCTTTTTTCATTCTTGGGTTTTGTTTTAGTAGTGGGATGTTATTGTGAATAGTGTTGTAAGCTTCCGCATTTCTTGGGTTGTGTGTTGAGATATATGATAGAATATTGGACGTACCTTGAATTTGTTTCTGTTTCCGTAATTCATCAATGCCTATTGCTTTAGCCCTTTCTATTCCATTATTTATTAGTAATAGTGGGTACTCTCTCTCAAGTAGAATTTCCTTTAATTCTTGAAGTCTTTTATTTCGCGTCTCATAATTGGAGACAATTGTGCAAATTCTTCTTGCTAGGATAAAAGGAATGTTCGTCTTCGTGTGCTTTGGATGGTTGGAGGTGAATAGCAGATATTGTTTGGAATCTGTTGGTTTGTAGTGTATGTCAGTTTCGATATTTGTTTTTTTTTGTGATTAAGATGTCCAGAAATGGGAGTTGATCTTGGCTGTATTCCATTGTGAATTGGATGTGGTTATTGATGCCATTTATTAAGTTTTTGAAATCCTTCAGTTGGTCGAGTGTGTGGGACCAAAGAATGAGGCAATCATCCAAGTAGCGTTTCCAATTCTCTGATAAATATTTGTGGAAGTTCAATCCGTATTTTGATTTGGACTGTTCATATATCTGGACTTCTAAGTATGCCATGACTAAGTTGGCATAAGTTGGAGCGGCTTTTGTGCCCATCGCAGTCCCCGATATTTGCTTGTAAGTATTGCCATCGAAATCAAAAAAGTTGTTCTGTAGGATGAATTTTAATCCCTCGGTGATGAAGCTTTTTTCTATTCTGTCAGGTATCTCATTGGGATATTTCTCTAGCCAGAATCCTATTGCTTCTAGTCCGTATTGGTGTGGGATCGTTGTGTAGAGATTCACTACATCGAAAGACACAATAATAGTGTCGTTGTTGACATGTTTGGGGAGGTGGTTTAAGAGGTCCAGATCGTCACTTACAAGGCTTGGTATGTGTTTCAGTATTGGTTTCAGTAGTATGTCTATAAAGTTGCTCAATCTGTGTGTTTCACATTGTGGGCCCGCTACAATTGGTCTTAATTTAAGGTCTGTGGGGTATTGTGTGTTCACGCAGGCTGAGGTGGATTGTTTACAGGCATCGTTGATTATTTTACATTTGTGGATCTTCGGAAGTCCGTAAAGGTTGCTGGTTTTGTATTCAAAATTTGTTAAATAATCGCGTTCCTTTTTACTTAGGTCTTCCTGGTATCGATAAATCAGTGTGTTTAATTTGGTCATTATTTTTGATTGCTGGTAGTTTTTTACTCTTTCATAGTAATTAATATTTTGTAAGAGAGAGAACATAGAATTTTTATATTTTTCAGCCTCCATAATGACAACAGTACTTCCCTTGTCCGCTTCCTTAATTACAATGTCCGTATTGTTTTTTAGTTCATGGATAATCTCCCACTCCCTTCGACTTGTGTTGGGTTTGGGTTTAGGTTGCGGTAGTTCATGGTATGGGAAGGTAGCTATGTGGTCACAAAATTTGTCCAGAACTCTGTTTCTACCTTTTGTTGGGTTGTAGCTGCTTTTATTCCGTACAATTGATTCGTCGTTATTCTCCTTGTCAAAGAATTCCTCTGTGAGACGTAATTTTCTACAGAAGTGTGAGATATCGTCATTTATCTCGTTGGGGTTAGGGTATTGTGGTGTTGGTGTGAATTTCAGACCTTTGGAGAGAATTTTTACTTGTTGGGCTGAGAGGTTTGTATTTGAAATGTTAATTATTTTCGGTTTTTCAAAATCGGTTTGTGCCACCCGTGAGCCCCCTTTTTTTCAAGTAAAAAGAAATTCAAACACTCATATATGAAAAAACAACCTGTGACAACCCCCCCTCCCCCCTCTCTTATTTGAAGAACTATTGTAACGCGAACTGGCGCGAAATTTATTATAATTATTGACAAACCAATCAAATTACTTCTCGAAAAACCTGGAATTTCGAGACACTTTTTCCATATAAAACAAGTAACATTCAGAGACCAACCAGATGTGAGAAAAACCACAGACTCTCCATCTCAACTCACCTTTTGAAAAGCAGAAGAACTGCGAAACCGCTAAAGGAACCAAATAAATATATATATTTAAAAAAAAAATAAGACTTCAGTTGCATTTTCGATTTCATCTCTTTTTCTTTATACTTTCACTCGTGTAGGACACCTCGGTTATTTTTCATTTTGTAAAAAAAACCTCACTTTCTAATATATATATAAATATATATATATGTATGTATGTATATATATATATGTATATAAATGGAAACAATGAAATTTCATTTCTCACTCTTCGTACGGCTGGTACTTAAATATAAGTATGTATACGTACATACATATATGTATACAGACGTACAGTAGTATGTATATATATACATACATGCACACATATATATATATGTACGTATGGGTTTACCGAACATTTATTATAATGCTCGGTTTGTTTGTAAACAAACAGCCCGAATTATTAGCCGTACAGTGTTCGGCAACCATCGTTGCCTTTTTGTTCAACACTGACAAAGAACGATGAACTAGTTTCTAGCTTATTAGCTGTCATCAGCACCGTATACCTTCCTGTCAGTCGATTGAACGTTTGAAAGTATATACTTTCCTTATGCATATTAAAGACTGAGCAGCCTAATTTGGGATAATTTGGGATAATTTGGGATAATTTATTTATATATATATATATATATATATATATAAATTTATCCCGGGTTGAATGAGAGGGAAACCACAGTAAGTAAGGTACTCAATACAAAGCAGAGTATAAATATTTAAATAGTTAATCCTCCGAGGAACTGGAAACATATGATTCCAGTTCCTCGGAGGATTAACCACACACCCAGGAGCTGGACATATCGATGTATTGACAGAGTGAAACACACTTCAACAACACGTGTACCTGTCTTTTCCACACCTATTGGGACTGCCTGAAGAAGTCACACCCAATAATAGCTGTCACCGAAATATATATAGCAGAAAATCTATAATTTATAATAAACGAAGCCAAATTTTGCATATTTGAATTACTTATTTTATTTTATATATATATATATATATATATATATATATATATATATATATATATATATATAAATATATATATATATATATATATATATATATATATATATATATATATATATAAATATATATATATATATATATATATATATAAAACAGAGGATGTCTGTCTGTGTGTCTGTTTCCTTAAAACTCGAGAAGTACCCGACCGTTTTTTTTCAAAATTTAGACATGTAACCCGTATGGCCCCGGAAGTGTTTTGACCAAAGAAAATTTCAAATTATTCTGACCTAGGGATCAAATTAGTGAAGTGGCCAATGTCTGTACATAATGAGGGAGTGAGAGGGGAGAGAAAGAAACGGAGAGGCGAAGTGAAGAAGTGGCTCTCTACTCCTCCTCCTCCTTCTCCCCATTCGTCACAGCGTTTTTCGATAGAGGGGAGAAATGTGAACGAGTTACAGAGAGAAAGAGTGAGAGTGAAAGAAAGACAGACTAAAAGAGAGGGATAGCGGGAGAGAGAGAGAGAGTGACAGACGCCGTCTTTTGAGTTGTATGCGTCAAAGATACATGACAGTGGAATAACTATTTTGTGTGTGTGTACGTGCGCGCGTGTGTGTGTGAGTTTGTGTGCGTTTGCATGCGTGAGTGTGTATGTGTGCGTGAGTGATTATAAACTCTCTCACATGGTCTGTGGTCTGATGGAATTAACCCTTTAGCATTTACATTATTCTATATATACTATATTATTTTCATGGTAAAGGCTTTATCTCACATAATATAAAAATCTCATAGATTTAATATTATTTATTTTGAGAACAATACCTTAACCCTTTAGTATTAATGTGAGGGAGTTAAATATCTGTACACGAATATATAATTATATATATATATATATATATATATATATATATATATATATATATGTATTGTTTTTTTGGCGGTAATCTACTTCCTCATTTTTGAATCAGTTTGAGTATTTCTTTAGAACTGCTAGAGTAACAACCTAGCAGATACCCCAGGCACTGATGGTGATTATCGCTAAATACTGATATTGATTTGATTATCAATATTAGTATTATTGGGCACCCACTGAAGAATTATAATAGCCCACTTGAATATGTATCTGTTGATCTTATACAAGCTCCTGCATAAATTGGTATAATTTCACGCAAATTGTAGGAATCTTATAATGAAACGAGACGTCCGTCTGGGATGAAATATATTCGATATGTCTCATATGAAATAATACAGCCAATTTTCCACACAATACAATTAGTTAGCACCCCGAACGTTTTATTAGGAATATACTCACTTATTTCCTAATGTTTGTTGAGTGAGCTGGAATTTGGCCGGAGTATCGCTAAAAGCTTTCTCCGATAATGTATTTATTTATATATATATATATATTAAAATAACAGATTAAAGTTTAAGCAAATAATCGCTGCTTTCACCCTTAACGGTATCTTCTGAAACTAAAAAAAATCAATCTGTGAACGCAGAAGTAAATATTTCGAAAAACGTTGCAACCGAAGGAAAACAGGAAGATGATACTTTGGTTCGTGAAGATGTTCCCTGGCATAAGAATATATACAGACACACACTATATATACATATAAACACACACACTGATCGCGTCATAATAGCGTAATGCAGACAGCAGACATACAGACAGATATTATAAGGGCGCAACGTTATATCTACGTATCTATCTAAAAAGAAAGACTAAGTATTATTGAGAGAGATCGCTAAATCGCCTAATGCGGTCCGTAGGGCATTGAAAATTTGAAATTTGTTTTGCTCAAAACACTCAAATATAATAAGAACTTTGCAACGCGAACTGGCGCGAAATTTATTATACTTAATCACGTGACAGTCTTCAACCAACCAAATCACTTTTCTAAAAACCTAGCATTTCGAGCCACTTTTTTTCCATATAAAAGAGAAGTAACATCCGAACACCAACCAGATGCGAGAAAAACCACAAACCCTCCATCTCAATTCAACTTTTGAAAAGCACAAAACTGCGAAACTGGTAAAAGAACCAAATAAATATTCTTAAAAAGACTCCAGTTGCATTTTCGATTTCGTCTTTTTTCCTTATTCTTTCACTCGTGTAGGAGGTCTCGTTTTTTCCATTTTGTAAAAAAAACCTCATTTTCTAATATATATATAGGAAAATGTTTAACCCCGACGGCAGAGCTCAAGCCGTTTCGACGGCTATTTCTGGACTAAATTAGAATTTTTAGTCCAGAAATAGCCGTCGAAACGGCTTGAGCTATGCCGTCTGGGTTAAACATTTTCCTATTACCCACTCTACTACACTTAGTATTGGGTACTCTGGTGCGTTATGGTCCATCTGGTTCCTTACCACACTTCCTTCGATATATATATATATGGTCCCCGCACTGCTGATTTCCTCCGAAATCTCAGAAAGACGGCGGCCCGTTTGAGAGGACAGCCCCGTGAAGTGGGGCTAGCTGCTGCAGAGGGTGGCTCTGACCATTCTCCGCGGTAGCGCCTTTGCCATTTTGTCTACGGGGAGCAGCTGAAGTACTGCTCAGACTGGAGTATAGTGACTGTCCCCACCTCTTCCTTTCTTTCGCCGCTTGATCCTTCTTTCTTTTTTTCCTTTTCATTTTCTTTTTTTTTCTTCCCTTTTTGTTCCTCTTAATAGTGTGTTTTGTTTTTATTAGATACTGCTTAATTATTTTTATATATTGTAAATGGCCTTTCATGATATTATGAGATTTTGTATATTGAATAAATGACGAACCCATTCTTTGAAACGAATGTTAATATTGAATTATTAAATAAGCACATGGTCAGAAAATTTTGAAGAGTCGATTATATCGATCCCAGTAATTTAGTGGTACTTATTTTACTACACTGGAAAGATGAGAGACGAAGTTGGCCAGGGCTGGATTTGAACTCAGAACATTTAGAGTCGCAATTAAATTCGGCAAGGCAAAGCATTGGATAAAATATCTTGCGGTATTTAATGAAAAACTTCTTTACGTTCTGAGTTCAAATCCGGACAAAGTCAACTTTACCTTTCAAATGTTTTGGGTCGATAAAGTACCAGTAAAGTACCAATGAAGTACCAGTAGAGCAGAATTTAAACTCAGAGCGCAGAAAACCGGAACAAATACCGCAAAGTATTTTGCTTTACGCTCTAACGATTTTGTTAATTCGCTGCGTATTTACAGCTAGGTAGAGCTGGGAGTCGTACAACGCCGCCAATAACTGCTTATTTCTCAAGCAGCAAGTTCGGTAACCTATTGACACAAGAATCTATGAAAAGTTCATAAAATTTCTAAAATTTCATAAAATTTCAGCAAGGCATTTCACATTTTTCTATTCTCATAGTCTCGAAAACGCATTTATTCATATGGAACTTGGGAAGATATTTTTGCTTGTTGTTTACTATAAAACCTAATTTACTAGATGCTACGAAGCTATCTGCTTTTATTATGACCTTCATCGCAATATAAAGCTTCAGACAAGAAGTGCAAAGCTATATAGTAAAATAGAATGACGTAGTGATGTTGTTTTCACCTATACTAGAGTGGGAGTATCATTTTTCAGGAAGCTCTTTCGCTAAGTGCCAATTTTTTCTTCTCTGTGTATCAGTAATTCTATCTTTTCTGTGCCTGCCACCCCTTCTCTCTCTCTCTCTCTCTCTCTCTCTCTCTCTCTCTCTCTCTCTCTCTCTCACTCTCTCTCTCTCTCTCTCGTTCTCTCTCTCTCCCTCTCTCTCTCTCACCCGCTCTCTCTCTCTCTCTCTCTCTCTCTCTCTCTCTCTCTCTCTCTCTCTCTCTCTCTCTCTCTCTCTCTCTCTCTCTCCCAGTCTCCGTTTGACTGATGTTCGTCTGTTTGTCTGTCTTACGGCCGTCTCATATTACATATAGTTGTTTATTTATGTATACGGATATATCTATATATATATATATATATATATATGGACTTACTTTCTTATATATTGCTCTGATTGTTGATTATTTAATTAATTAATTAGTCATTGAGCCACACCGTGAATGGTTGCTAAAAACATATATATATATATATGGCTCTGTCTAGTTTATGTATATGTAAACCTCTATATTTTATATACTCCCGTAAGGTTGAGTATAGCTTTAGGCAGTATTCGGCTGCGCTTTCTAGCAACCAGCCTACTCGCCGTCAGGCACCAATCACAAGCTTTCTGACTTGACCACAGGCCATGTGACAATTCTTAGCCATTTTGAATTCGTTTCTGGCGAGGATCATTTAAGAAAAATCTTTATCCAATTGAGTTTGTTTCTGATGATTTCGAAACTCGTTGATTTATCCGTGATCGGATATTTCCAAAAAGCCAATGAAACCTCCGGGGGTAGAAACATAATTTTGGTATGTTTATGTACATTTTTTTCTTCTTCTAACTTTGATTTTGTACCTAATTATGTATGGTTAACTATATGTCTAGTCAGTTTCTACGGGTTATTAGAAATACTAGGTAAATCTTCTGTGGCTGTGGATCGCGGATAAAATAGCTATCATATATTTATCTATTGTTTCTTGATAGGTACATTTTAAACTTACAGCCTCGTTTAATTGATTTTTTATGTGGTTGATTATGCTGATTGGGAGAAGAAATACTGTATAGATTTTATCAAATGATTCTATCGACTTACTTTCTTATATATATATATATATATATATATATATATATATATATATATATATATATATATATATATATAGATAGATATATATATATATATATATATATATATATATATATATATATATATATATATATATATATATATATATGCACATATATATATATATATATATAAGTTAAAACAATGGAATAAAAGATCAAGTCATTAGAAATATACTTCACTTCTTTACGATCGTTTCTAGGTGATGATAATACGTCGTAACTATACTTCTTTATCGATCTATGTAAGGTTAGTTACAAAATATCAGATAGGGAGAATATTTACTTACATGCATCTCACCAGCTGTTGTAAAAGCAATAATAATTGTATTCAAAATTAGTAGTAAAATAGTAGTAAGTTTAGTTCTATGACCTTATTTGGAGGTAGCTGAAGAACTAACCAATCAGATTGTTTTTTTCCATATGATGTTAAGATGAAAAATAATTCACTTTAGTTGAGGGCAGACCCTTTGAAAGGAATGGTTGAATGGTATTAATAATAGAATTGCTATAAAAAATCTATTAAGAAGAAAGGGATTGTCAAATTGATAGTTGAATGTATCTGGTATATCGAAGTTTAAAAGGAATGTAAAAATTAAATGTTGAGTTGTGTTGTATGGAGTTTTTAGGTGAATATAAATTAAGGTCATGACTAGGAAAGATAGTATATTAAAAGATGAAAATTATAATAAGATAATGAAATACAGTAATACAATAATATAATATAATGTAACACAATATAGTACGGTGTGCTAAATTGTATTTAGTATAATACAGCGTATGATACGCCTTAAAATACTTTCAAGTATGTCTATGTATAAATAATCAAACTCAGATAAATGCATGTTGACATAGTCAAAACGCATAAATTTCATAGATCACAAAGTGCATATACCCACATTATAGATAGAGGTATAGTTATATTGATACTCAACTAAAAATATACATACGCATAAATAGATGTAAACATATACATACATCTACATATGTGCACACAATCATATACACATATATTTATATATATATATCTACATATACACACCTATACACACATATATATATGTATGTACACACACATACATGTACACACACACATATAAAACACTCATACACATATTACTCCCGCTAACATTAATTACAATAGGAATAGCTCAAGGATTAATGAGAATGGTACAGGTACCCCCAACAACCATCTTACGTATGGTTGTAATTGTAGAAATAGAAGCATCTTCCCCTTAAATGGCATCTATTTGATTAATAATGTAATATATTAATGACCTGTATCGACTACTGACTCCAACAAAACATATATAGGATCTACATCAAACACATTTAAGAAAAGTTTTTACGCACACTCTAGTAGTTTTAACAATACTAAACTAGCTAACACCACATCTATAGCTGAAGCAGTAAATAACTATAAAAATAAAAACATAGATTTCAAACTATCGTGGAACACCATTCTACAAAGAACTCCATATCTTGGGAACAGGAGAGAATGCAGGTTAAGTTTAGGGGAGATCTTGGAAATTACTAAATCTAAAGACGATTTATTGAATAAACGACAGGAACTGATTATAGTTTGTAATCACCATATACGAAAAACATTTAAATACTATTAACCTAATTAAATATTCTAAATAGCAACTCACTATAATTCTATGTAGAGTAACATTTGTTAGTATCCCTTTCCCCTAATTATACGCATTCAGGCTTATTTCTTACCTTTTCATTTTATAGCTTCCTTAGATTTATGCGTTAATGACTAAGGGCAACAAGGTACACAACCACCCGTAACTGCATGAGTAAATATGTATCTATGTATGTATGATATGTGAATATATATGTATATATATATATGTGTGTGTGTATGT
>OZ024740.1:105524856-105577356 GCA_964016885.1 Eledone cirrhosa
ACATTACCATTATTGCAAACGTTTTTTTCACAAGAAGGAAACCTACGCATTAACCATAGAAACACATACTACACACACATACATTTTACACACATGTCTGCATACACTACACACAATCTCACATCACACACAAGCACACACAAGCACACACAAATACATTTTACACACATGTCTGCATACACTACACACAATCTCACATCACACACAAGCACACACAAGCACACACAAATACATTTTACACACATGTCTGCAAACACTACACACAATCTCACATCACACACAAGCACACACAAGCACACACAAATACATTTTACACACATGTCTGCAAACACTACACACAATCTCACATCACACACAAGCACACACAAGCACACATAAATACATTTTACACACATGTCTGCATACACTACACACAATCTCACATCACACACAAACACACACAAATACATTTTACACACATGTCTGCATACACTGCACACAATCTCATATCACACACAAACACACACACATACATTTTACACTCATATACATTACACACCAACTTACACTACTCACAAACTCACATCACGCACAAACACACGCTACACAACAGCATACACTATACACACTCACATTACACACAAACACACACTACACAACAGCATACACTATACACACTCACATTACACACAAACACACACTACACAGCACCATACACTATACACACTCACATTACACACAAACACATGCTACACAGCAGCATACACTATACACACTCACATTATACACAAACACATGCTACACAGCAGCATACACTATACACACTCACATTACGCACAAACACACGCTACACAACAGCATACACTATAAACACTCACATTACACAAAAACACACACTACACAGCAGCATACACTATACACACTCACATTACACACAAACACACACTACACAGCAGCATACACTATACACACTCACATTACACACAAACACACACTACACAGCAGCATACACTATACACACTCACATTACACACAAACATATACACAACAGCATACACTATACACACTCACATTACACACAAACACATGCTACACAGCAGCATACACTATACACACTCACATTACACACAAACACATGCTACACATGCTACACAGCAGCATACACTATACACACTCACATTACACACAAACACACGCTACACAGCAGCATACACTATACACACTCACATTACACACAAACACACACTACACAGCAGCATACATTATACACACTCATATTACACACAAACACATGCTACACAGCAGCATACACTATACACACTCACATTACACACAAACACATGCTACACAGCAGCATACACTATACACACTCACATTACACACAAACACATGCTACACAGCAGCATACACTACTCACAGACACTCATTACATACACAAAATACATTATACACACACACGCACTACACATCAACATACACTACACACAGACTTACATCACGGACTACACACACATACACTACTCACATCACTCACAGACGCATACTACATACACACAAATAAATTTTACACACCCATGGATTACACACCAACATATACTACACGCAAGTTCACATCACACACAAACATACATTACACATAACAAAATACATTTACACACATATGCATTACACACCGATTCATATCATGCTCACGCACACAGTACACACACAAACATACATTGTATACACATATGTGCTACACACAAACTACATCACAAACAATCACACATTAGACATAAACAAACACACCTCTTTTTGTTCTCTGTTATCCTTTTGTTTGGCTCGTAATGAACTTTTTACAATACACGTATTCTTCTTACTTGAAAGTTAGCGATTTTCTTGGCTGTTGAAATAATCTATTTTTTGTCCCACAGGAAACTTCATGGCATCAATACATAGTCTTAATATAGATTTGTAAATTATCTAACATATTGAAAGGACAAGGTTTTTCATTTTGATTGTAAAATTTCTTTAAGTTTTAACTAAATGCCAAAAACACAGATTGTTTTCTCTTGAGCATTTCATTTATCATCAGCATTCCCATCGAATCCTTTAATATTTTTAAGGTTACCTTTTATTATGAGCTACATTATAATTATTTCTAGATTTGCAACCACGGCAGTAGTTTTTGGGTAGGTATAAAGTCAATTATATTGACTCCAGTACTTGACTGGTACTTTATTTTATCGACCACAAAAGAATGAAATAAACAATGTTATTTGAGATTGGTAGTATCGGTAGAAGGTCGGATGCCTTACTTTGCAGCATAGAGTTACGCCCCTTTACAGTCTGAGTTCAAATCCCGCCGAGGTTAACTTTGCCTTTCATCCTTACAGGGTCGATAAAATAAAGTACCAGTAATACACTCTGGGGTTATTGTTGGCCTTGTGCCAAAATTAGAAACAACTAATAATAATGTTCAAAATTATTATAAATTTAAACAACAATAGGTAACATAATTATTATTACTATGATATCATGATATATATATATATAATTATTTAAGGTTTCCCTTTAAAAAATGTTTTTCGTTTTGCCTTGGTTTTGTTCCTTGGCTTGTTCTCTCTTTGTTCATTATCTTAAGTTTATCAATACTAATGTGACGAACGTGTTATTAATTTCAATGACTTGCTTTTTTTAACACGATACCTTACTTTCTTCTTGGCTTTTTTTTGTTCCTTTCTTTTCTTTCCCTTTTTCCTTCTGTTTCATTCATGAATCTCTCGTGCTATAAGAGGCCCCACACTTTTCCCCTGAAGTCACATAAAATTCTATGTGTACTTGTTGCAGCTTAATCGCTATAAATTAATGTTTCGTCTCCCGTCTCTTACACCACTGGACCACTTTGGGCTTGTGTCAGACGCTGTGACCCCGGGTGAACCAGCAGTACCATTAGTAAGTATCAATAAATAATATATAAAACTTGGCCACATTTTAATACATACACGGATAAGAAAAAAAAAAGAAGAACATTATAAGATAAATACTTTGTTCCAATTACATAGGGACCTCCTTGCCAAGCTTCCCCAATAAAATCTATGCTAAGTCTCTGGCAAAGAGATGCAGGGAGATTGTCGAGTCCAAGCTAGCTATTGAACAGTGTGGTTTTCGCCCCAGACGCAGCACAGTCGACCAAATATTCACACTGCGGTAGATCTTCGAGAAATCATGGGAGTATTGCCAAGAGGTATAGTCTTGTTTTGTAGACATCAAAAAGGCATATGACCGCGTTCCTCGGTACCTACTATGGAAGTTTCTGCAGAAGTATGTGGTCGATGATCAGGTTCTTGTTGCTCTGATGTCGCTATACGAATACCCGCGTATTTGTATTTGGATAAATGGTGCTAAATCAAAACCATTCAATTTGGGAATTGAACTCTACCAAGGCTACGTATTGTCACCTATCCTGTTCATTATTGTCAGGAACGGGATTGGCATGCGCAGCCGGGCTGGAAGAATATGACAGGTGGGTGTAAAATCAGTTGACTGGGATTTGCAGACAACATGGTACTACTTAACTCGACAGAAAGTGATCTCCGACTTGGACTTGATAGGTTTGATGCCGAGTGTTGCATGGCTGGAATGAAAATCAGTGCTGCCAAAACTGAGACACTCGTCCTTTCAAGGAAGCCTGTGCAGTGCACACTACATGTGAATGGAGTTCCACTGAAACAAATGGAGAAGTTCAAGTATTTCGAGGCCGTGTTCATGAGTGATGGAAGGCAGGAGGTTGAATTAAGTGCAAGAATTGCAGGGGCCGGTGCAGTAATGAAGAAAGGTAGGTGTAAACGCCAAACTCGCTATCTTCAATTGCGTATTAGTGCTGCCCTTACCTATGGTAATACTCTTGGATAAGGACCGAAAGAATACGATCGCAAATAGAAGCGGCCGAAATGGGGTCCCTCCGAAGAGTTTTCGGAGAAAAGTTACTCGATAGAGAACAGAGAGTCACTCCAGGTAGAGCCGCTACTATTCCGGATTGAGAGATCACAACTCCGATACTATAGGTATGTGTTTAGAATGTCTCAGGAAAGAATCACTGGACAGATTTTACGGGCAAAACCAACAGACAGGAGACCCAGAAGTAGACCAAGCTGGTTGGATAACTTAGCTGGTCTGGCTTTGAAATCCAGCCGGATTAGTTAGAAACGGTTACTGCTGACAAGACCCCTCTCAGGAATAAATGGACGAAGAAGATGATAAAATAAACACGGTGATACTAAGGGATCTCTAAAATGAAAGAAATCCTAACATCCACAATTTAAACATAACATCATTAATTCTACATTTATGTAATGGCGTGTACTTTAGAAAAATATCATTACCTATATAGAGTCTTAAGATTCGGAAGATAGAATGGAATGCGAGATAGAAGAACAAAAACCAGAAGAATAGACGAGAATAAGAAAAACGAAATGACAGTGGAAACTACTCTTGTGCTTGGAGAAATATATTTTCAAGAAGGAACGCCAATGGTGATTATTTGTAGCAGATTTATCAAACACTTTCCGTGAAAATTTTCTTGATTATTTTCACCTATGTAAATTAATACATAACTATTTTTCTTCGATGCTGGTTCTTTGAATTACATTTTCACTACAATATAATTCTTAGCTGACTCTATACCGACATCTTCTTTCATCTCCTTTGCACAAAAAGAAAACACGAAGGGAACATTAATAATTAAATTTGATTCGTTTGTAAACAAACGGCCCGATTAAAGCTGTGCCCTGCCGATGACAAATCGTCATCCGTTTGTTCAATACTGGCATTGAGGAATAATCATCATGTTTCTGGGTCATTACCCTTCATCAGGACTGTATACCTCTGCCAGTCTGTTGAACAATTGAAAATTTATAGAATTTTCTTAAGTATATATCGGCTGAGTAGCCTCATTTGCATACCGAGCGAGTTACGGCTGGCCTTGCCGAAAACTGAAAATATAATTAGAATTTTATCATTTTTCGTATATATATATATATATATATATATGTGTGTGTGTGTGTGTGTGTGTGTGTGTGTACGTATGTATGCATAATTACATATATATATATATATACGGACAACGGCGAGAGACTGCAGCTGTTTTGTGCCATCAACAGCTTGTGCATTAACAACACCTATTTCAAACACAAGGCGATTCACAAGGTTACTTGGCAGTCTCCGGACCAGAAAAGCCGAAACGAGATCGACTACATCTGCATCAACCAGCGCTGGCGGTCCTCGGTACGTGACGTCAGAGTGTACCGAGGTGCGGACGTGGGCTCAGACCACCACCTACTGTATGCGAAACATCAGCTGCGCCTGAAGAAACGGACACGATAGGAAAGACCAAAGCCATATGCGTGGAGAAGCTGAAGAATCCCGACCAAGTGCAACTGTACCAACTGGCGCTACACAACCGATTCCAGCAGTTGAGTGAGGCTGCAGATCTGGAAGATCAGTGGACGATGTTCACGATAGCGGTGACTGAGGCAGCACAAGAAACTATTGGCCGAAGACGAGGAACGAGGAGGGAAAAATCGATCCAAGAACCAACGTGGGATCTGATTGACAGACAAAAATAGGCAAACGTCAAGCGAGATTCTGCCAGATCGGAGGAAGACCAAAAGAAAAGAGATGCGGTATACCGCCAAATCGACTGACTGGTAAAGCGAAGCTGCCGGCGGGACAAATATGACTGGCTGGAGAAAAAGGGTGCTGAGGCAGAGGAAGCTGCTGGTCGGAACGACACAAAAGCATTGTTCCGCATCGTGAAGGAGTTGACAGGAATGTCGAGCGGTGCCAACATGCCAGTGAAGGACAAAAATGGCAAGACGTTGACCACTGGAGCGGAAGAGGAGCAGAGTTGGATGGAGCACTTCCGGGAGACGCTGAACCAACCAAATCCGGTCGCCCTGATAGACTTGACCGCAGAGACTCCATCAACCACTGAGGTACTCAAAGTCTGCGAGGACCATATCACCAAGCAAGAGACGAGAGATGCGATTAGCCACTTAAGGAACGGCAAAACAGGCGGACTGGATGAGATCTCTGCTGAGCTGCTCAAATTCGGTGAGGAGAGCACAATAACGGCGTTGACAGACTTGATGAATCACTGCTGGAGGTTTGGTCGGGTTCCCCTTGAGTGGCAGCGCAGTGTCATCGTCAAACTGCCGAAGAAGGGAAACCTGGCAGACTGCAATAACTGGCGTGGTATCACATTGCTGTCAGTCCCAGGCAAGGCGTTCTGCACTGTGCTGCTGCGTCGACTCCGGCAGGCTGTCAACTCTGTGCTCCGGGAGGAACAAGCCGGCTTCCGAAAAAATCGATCGTGCACGGAACAGATCTTTACACTACGCAACATTTTCGAACAATGCGTTGAGCTACAACAGCCTTTGGCGGTCAATTTTATTGATTTCCAGAAATCATTCGACAGTGTACACCGGGAGTCGCTGTGCAACTGTACTGCATCCCTGCAAGATTCATCGCCATTTTCAAGGCCCTGTATGAAAACTTCAGCTGCTGCGTGCGGACTGAGTCCGGTGTGACGGAGTTCTTTGACATTGTCTCAGGAGTCAGACATGGTTGCATTCACTCTCCACTATTGTTCCTGCTGGCAGCCGATTTCGTACTAAGGCGAATGGACCCGGTCGAGGAATCCCATGGAGAGGGCAGTCGAGGCTGAGATATCTGGCATTCGTCGACGACATCGCTTTGATCGCTGAAAACAGTGCAGATCTGCAGGCCCTAACAACATCCCTACAAGAGAGTGCGGAAACGATCGGCCTGAGAATCAACATCAAAAAGACCAATGTCATGAGAACGGCCAGCGGTACAGGTCCAGTGATCAGAGTCAACCAACAGGACCTCGAGGCAGTCGATCACTTCACCTATCTAGGCAGCATCCTGACAAGCAGCGGCGACACGGAGCTCGACATAAACTGTTGGATCGGCAAAGGAGCCACAGTTTTTCAGCGGCTGTGCCCAGTCTGGTCGTCTTCATGCATTAGCACCAAGACCAAGCTCAGCCTGTACAAAAGCATCGTGCTGCCGACAGTGCTTTATGCGAGCGAGACCTGGAAGAGTACGGCAAAAATAGAGAGACGACTGAATGCTTTCCACCAACGGTGCCTGCGAAAGATCCTTCGTGTGTCCTGGCGCGACCGATTGCGAAACGAGGAGATCCTGCGGAGAGCCGAGTTGTGGATGCTACAGAGAGTGGTCACGGAGCATCGGTGCCGTCTGGCTGGCCATATTCTGCGTCTGGCAAATGAAACAGTGATGAACTGGACTCCGCCTGGCGGTAAAAGAAGGCGGGGTTACTCAAGGATCACATGGCGACGAACGTTCCGGAAGGACCTGATGGCAGCCAACATCACCTGGCACGGTCTCGAAAAAGTTGCTGCTGATCGTGACCGTTGGCGAGTACTTACTGCTCGATGCGCCGAACGGCGCGGAAGAATCTAAGACTAAGATATATATATATATATATATATATATATATATATATATATATATATATATATATATATATATATATATATATATATATATATATATATATATAGTATTAAGGATACTATTTATGGTTATGTATATACTAAAACTTTTTATAGTTATATATATTTTAAACCCTAAATAGTGAAAGACAGTAATTCATTACTATCTTATTACCAGTAAGATAAATAGCTCAATGTAACAATATATATATATATATATATCTTGCAAGCAGGGAAAAGCGGACGTAAAATGATGATGATGATGATGATGATGATATATATATATATGATATATCTATACAGTATACCTTTTAAATTATTCCCAATAATTTGCTTGTTGTTATTCATTATTCCAGTATAGATGAATCGAGCCTCGGTGTATAATAACAACGGGATGAATAAAGTGTCGTGTACAGTGCAACAGATGCAGCATTGTTTGAGATACAAAGGATATTAAACAAATGTTATTTTATAGAATCACAATGAATGTCACCAAAGCTTTTCCAATCTACTGTAACTTATGATAACGCTATAGTTCGAGAGTTACGATCTCTCAAACGGTCTGAAATTCCATGTAACAATTGTATATTCACACATATAGATATAAATAATATGTAAATCTTCACGTATAACTGAAAACATACAGATCCACACATGCAATGACAGTTATAACTGCTCGCGCACAACCCCCCCACACACACACACACACACACACACACACACACACACACACACACACACACACACACACAGACATATATATATATATATATCTATCCCTGGAGCACTCCAGCCAGTATCTCAAAGAACTCTGTCTCCAGTGCCTGGTTACAGAACCCCAGGATAATATCAAAATCACACCTCTTCATCACCTCTGATGCCACTCCATCTTATCCATGAGCCTTGCCCTCCTTGATCCTCTTCTTGGCTCTCTGAAGCTCCTCTCTGGTGAAGGGCTCTGTCTCAATATCCAGTTCTTCAAACAGCCACCTGATCTCCCCAGTGCTCTGGGCTGTGGAGGGTGGCTCTCCTAGTAGGGTCCTAAAATGGTCTAGCCATTTCCTCTTCCTATCCTCGGGCCCCGTTCCCTGGATCTGACTCGAACACCTTCTCTTCCTCCCTGTGATCTCGTTGATGATCATCCAGCTGTCCTTACATCCAGATCTGTCAATCGCTCTCTCCACACCTCTGATCTTCTCTATCAGTGCCTTTTCTCTGGCCTCAGTGTAAGCGGTACAGAGTTCTTCCCTCATCACCTCCACAGTCTCCATCCTCTCCTCCGTAGGATCAGCATAGAATTGGTCCTTGGCAGCTTTCAGGTGATACATTGATACATTGGCTCCCTACCTTTTTATCATCGTAGTGGACTATTGTATGCGTCTTGCACTGGAGAAACACCAGGACTCTGGCTTTACTGTAGCACCGGCTCACAGCAAGAGAGTTAAGGCGAAAAAGGTATCAGTTGCTGAATTTGCCGACGACATAGTTTTGGTGACAAATACAGTGAAGGAGGCAGAGGATTTGATGCAGGAGGTGGAGACTGTGTCGGCTGAGAATGAATGAGACTAAAACAAAATATCTGGTAGAGAATGCTGAAAAGCCAGAGGAGATCACTAATGTAGGCGGGAAGCCGCTAAAATTGGTTGAGGACTTCCTGTATTTGGGAACAAAGATTGGGAATACGGAAGATGATGTGGTTGAGAGGAAGTGCAAAGCCTAGGCGGCGTGCCACAGCTTGAGATCGGTGTGGAAGACGGACCTGAAAATCCGCCTCTTCATTGCTGTAGTAGAGTCTGTGCTGCTGTACGGGTCTGAGACTTGGACACTGACCAAGAAACTTACTCAGATGGTGGATGGGTGCTACACGAGAATGCTGAGGATGGCTCTGAACATTAATCAGTATACACTGAGGATGAAAAACTCAGAGCTGTATGGAAGTCTCCCAAAAGTCAGCTCAAAAGTTACACACAGGAGATTGAGGTTAGCTGGACATGCTCACCGACATCCAGAGTTGACATTGCACTCAGTGCTCCTGTGGGAGCCCCTACATGGACACACTGGAAGTGGAAGACCAAGGTTAACGTATGTTGATGCCCTAAGGACAGACACTGGTCTGTTGGAGACGTAGGACATGGCAGCGATAATTAGGGACAGAGACCGCTGGAGAGAACTCGTCCATGGATCTCGGGAATTTTACCCACCCTAGACTAGACACACACACACACACACCCACACACACACACACACACACACACACACACACACACACACACACAAACACACACACATATATATATATATATATATATATATATCATAAAACATGTCTATAGAATCACAAGATAAAATATATACTATTTCCTCTCCCAATTAGCATAATTAACTATATAAAAAATCGAATAGACCAGGCTATACGAATGAGGCTTCTATGAAGGAATCTCCGACAAATAACCAAAACTAGCGCTTCGCGTCGGCCGTAGTGGAATATTTATCGAATATTTCGACAGCTTAATCGCCTAGATACAGTCAACTAAGCAGAATTAGGTTTAAAATAAACTAGGAGAAAATAGAATACATTCAAATACCTATAAACTCATATATAGATACATACGTATTTGCACTTACACATTCACGCCCATACACACTCTGTTTCACACATGTATATATATATATATATATATATATATATAACAAAGAAAGAAAGTGTGTTAAGAAACCAGGTGGATATAACACCAGAGTACTCTATACTTAGGGTAGAAGAGTGGGTAATAGGAAAAGAGTCAAGACCCCAATGGCTGAGCTCCGGCTGTTTCGACAGTTAGATCCGAACCAGTTCTGACTCGTTTCCTATATACATATACATATATATATATGTATATTTTGCATTCTTGCAAACATATACACAACTGAATTTATTAGCCTGATATAGGGGCTGCCTCCCTTGCCGATCCCCACGTGGAGTCAGCAATAGTCAGTCCTTGTCTTAACAGTGAACTAAAACCTGTTGAGAAAGTGGCTTCCTTGTTCAATCATCTTACCAGAAGCCTGACATTTTTTATGTAAGCGGACGGTACTTGATTTAGGAGCCGCAGAAACCCAAATACTGGATTTTACCAACCTTCCAGGGGTCCGGGTAAATTTTCAATACGCGAATTACTTGATCGTTTTTTTTTTGGCTATGCGAATGATTGTTTAACCATCGTTTCAGTGTGTTTGGCCTTTAACGTTTGTTATAGCTCTGGTTCATCTGAATCATTGAGCACTTGCCTCACATCTCGGAGGTTGTTTTTCGTTATTTCGTGGGCCGAAATGCGAAACTCGATAATTTGTTTGTATTTATCTCCAGACTCTAGCTATTGACCAGTTAATTTTCTCGATTTTTTTGTTGATTCTATTGACTGATGAATAGCTTATGTTAATTTTAACCCTTCTGTTGAGAACTCTATTCGATTTGTGATGTTTTTGCATTCTTGCAAAAATATACACAGCTGAATTTATTCGCCTGATATAGGGGCTGCCTCCCTTGCCGATCCCCACGTGGAGTCAGCAATAGTCAGTCCTTGTATTAACAGTGAACTAAAACCTGTTGAGAAAGTGGCTTCCTTGTTCAATCATCTTACCAGAAGCCTGACATTTTTTTATGTAAGCGGACGGTACTTGATTTAGGAGCCGCAGAAACCCAAATACTGGATTTTACCAACCTTCCAGGGGTCCGGGTAAATTTTCAATACCCGAATTACTTGATCATTTTTTTTGGCTATGTGAATGATTATTTAACCATCGTCTCAGTGTGTTTGGCCTTTAACGTTTGTTATAGCTCTGGTTCATCTGAATCATTGAGCTCTTGCCTCACATCTCGGAGGTTGTTTTTCGTTATTTCGTGGGCCGAAATGCGAATCTCGATAATTTATGTTTGCATATATATATATATATATATATATATATATATATATATATACAATACACACACGCGGACACACGCATATATATATATATTTATATATATAAAAGCGAGGATGTGTGTGTGTCTGTGTACAACTTTGCATGCATAACGCTTTCACAATTACCAACGAATTTGACCAAATTTTCTGTGCACAGGTCGCTAAGATTGTCACATCACAAACATTTTCAAATCGAGCCACGTTGAGCAATAAAAAATCGATATCAAAATTAGCGGTAGAAAAATTAATGTAAGGGGGATAAACATTATTGACAATCCTTATAAAAAGGGAGATAACCTTTTCACCAAATATGCCCCGTAAAAGAAAGTATGCACATATTGGCTATCGTTCGAAGAAAACAATGCGTGTAAATGATGCTCCGTCGATAACCGAAAATAAACAATTACTAAATGCGGTGAGTATAGTTATTGTTCGCCGATGAGCGTCGGTTAGCGCGGCGAACCAATAATGCTAAAGCAACTGCTGCAGCACAAGCTGCAGAGACTACAGAGCAACGTGAAACACGCCTTGCTATGGGATGAGTGCACAATGGTGCACAAAGGTGCTCTTGGGGCACTAGACAGGTCTTTTCAAGACATACGGGATTGCAGTGATGTTATGGGGGGTGTCACCCTTCTGCTATCAGGAGACTTCAGACAGACTCTTCCTATAATACCGAAAGGAACAAGAGCAGATACGGTAAATGCATGTCTTAAGTCTTCACCATTGTGGCGACAAGTGACATCATTAAGACTAACTACCAACATGCGTGCAAGGTTGCATGGGGACCCTCTCTCATCAACATTTTCTGGAGACATTCTTACAATAGGAGATGGTAACCTACCTCCGGATACAGATGGACACATAACAATTGATCACATCTGCAATGTAGTTGAAACTGTCGATGATCTCAAGGCGAGTGTATTCCCGAACTTGCGTGATAACTATACGAATCTTGATTGGCTATGCGAAAGAGCCATTCTTGCACCCAAAAATATCACGGTTAGCTGTATTAACGATCAGCTTCTTCAGCTTCTTCCTGAATGTCCACGGATATATAAATCTACAGGATGCGGTCAATTATCCAGTTGAATTTCTAAATTCTTTAAATCCTCCTGGTTTACCTCCTAATACATTGGCTCTGAAAGAGGGAACACCAGTTATTTTGCTGAGAAATATCACTCATCCAAAACTATGTAATGGTACATGCCTTGTGGTTAAAAAACTGTCTCCACTTAGTATTGACGCTACCATTCTATCCGGATGTGGAAAAGGCGAGGATGTGATAATAACAAAAATTAGCCTGACTACATCAGGCGTGGATACTCCCTTCTCCTTTCGCCGAACCCAATTTCCCCTTCGTGTTGCCTTTGCGATGTCCATAAACAAGTCGGAAGGTCAAACTCTGTCCGTCGCTGGAATTCACTTGGATGAACCTTGCTTTTCGCACGGACAATTCTACGTTGCCTGCTCACGAGTTGGCAGTCGAGATGATCTGTGCGTTTGTTCCGAAAAGAAAAACAAAGAATATCGTCTATCCTGAAGTGCTTTAGTGTTAACAAAAAAACTTATTACAGCTCTGCCTTGACTTCACCTTACTCATTACAAAACATACCAATGGATATGTCATGCAGGATATTTTGGATTATAAGTTAAAAATTTAACCATACACAGCAAAGGATGCTCTCAAAGCATAGAGTTTCTCCTATTCTACTCTCATTGTTTTTTTTTGTTTGTATACAACTCTGCTTTCATTACAACTTTTTGTACTTTAGCAAAACAGCCTGTTTTTTTTTATAGATTTGCAACGTGTATTGTCTTTAATTATTTGTATAACTACATCCTGTTCAGTATTTTCCTTCATTATCAGCATAGTTTTATGTGTACAAAGATTTTACTAAATATTCGTTTGCATTAATTATTGAAGACTTCTGCTTATTTTGACAGGTTGGGGACAAATAATGTTCTTCTTTTACTTCCTAGCTGTATATTCTTAGCATAATTTCAAACCCCGAGCAACGCCGGGTAAATCTGCTAGTGTATATATATATATATATATATATATATATATATATATATATATATAATTGTTTCTATTTTTTGGCACAAGGCCAGCAATTACCCAGTGCATTAGTGGTACTTTATTTTATCGACCCCGTAAGGATGAAAGGCAGAGTTAATCTCGGCGGGATTTGAACTCAGATCATAAAGGGACGTAACTCTATGCTCCAAACATGGTGTCCGACTCTCTAACGATACTGCCAATCCACCGCCATATATATATATATATAGTAATAATAATAAATTTGAAGACTAAAATCCAAAGAGGGCTCGATAAGGATAAATATATATATAATATATAAGAACCGTAGAGCAAATATTTATTAAAATAACAGATTAAAGTTTAAGCAAAGAATCGCTGCTTTCACCCTTAACGGGATCTTCTGAAACTAACAAAGTCAATCTGTAAACGCAGAAGGGGATATTTAAAAAAAACGTTGCAACCGGAGGAAGACAGGAAGACGATACTTTGGTTCGTGTAAACGTTCCCTGGCAAAGAACGGGAAAAAAAGGAATATAATACGTCATTAATAGGAGCGGTGAAAAACAATTACGCGCAAAGACAGAACCACGTTTATGGTATAAAAGAGGTCGTAGACAAATGTTCTCTTAGGCGGTTCAAGAGACGTTCTCTGGCAATGAAAGAAAAAAACGAAGATAATACGTCATATGTGGAGTGTGGAGGTGGAGAACAATTGCACGCAAAGACAAAACCACGTAAATGGTATAGCTGAAGTCGTAGACTAAAATTCTAACTAGGAGACCGAATAAATCTCCGCTTCAGAGTTAAGAACAAAGTAAATACATACAATACAGAGGTAATAGAAATTAAATAAATACATACACGCATACAAATACGTACATACACAAGAATACGCGAAAACACTTACCATAGGTATACAAAACCACGCACATATAAATATGTGTGTGTGTGTATGCGTGTATACAAATAAATAAATAATTAAATAAACGTATATAAATATATAAATAAATAAATACGTATATAACAAGTAGACACACATACCTACATGTAAATACACAAATGTTCGGAGACGTAAGTCAGCCAGGACATGAAGTACACATATACACACACCCTACATACGTACGAACCTGCATACTCACACAGACGCAAAATTCCCGTATACACATAACCAAACCATATGTACCAGAATATATAAAATTATACGCCATATCATATACAATCAAATATACGTACGAGAAGGTATACGTACCTTCACAAAACATACAGGTAATATATACTTACCTATGCAAATAAGTAATGGTATAAACAAAACATATACTTAGCTACCACATCAAGACGTAAAATATCCACGTATAGATCGTACTACCCGTTAGGGTATAACGTGGGGCTGTAATACAGGAAAGTTTTGTGCAATTTATGTTTACAAGCCGAAATTGTCAGATTTTTTTGTTTAAGATGTGGTCTGTGGCGTAGAGTATTTCCAGGGCCTCAGCGGCGCAGAGGTCACATGGTCTTTTCTTTCCGTTATACGATCTAGCCCTATCTAGGATCTCCCAGTGTAACTTATATTGGGTGTGGTTGTCTTTTAGACTCCAGATATAAGCTGAAAGTGACGTCATATTCCTTCTTAGAGGGTAACGAAAAGAATGGGTATGCATGTAAAGACACTGCTTGAATCTATTGGCGGTTAACCCTATGTAGGCCCTACGGGACGTGGGTGTTACAACCTTACATTTGTAGACAATGTTACTAGAGAGGCATTTCCCGGATAGGGGGCATTCAACCCGACTCCGACAATTACAGTTAGTACTAACTACAGGGTTGCACATGTTCCTACGGCTAGGTAGTTTAGCTAAATTTCAAGCTGTGATGTTATGTGCAAGGTCGTAGAGTAAGAAATTTTAATAGTATTTCTATTAAAAATTTTACTATATTTATGTGTAGGGGGAAAATGCTTCGTAATAAGGGAAAGAAAGATCTTAGCTAAAGGTGTGGCCACCTCCATATTATATGGTGGGTTATACCAACAAATGCGATGGGATCTATTTCTTCTAGGTCTATTTTCGTACTCTGTATATGCTACCTTATCGACAAATCCACTCCGAGCAAGAGCTTCATTGTAATAAGTGGAATGGTCGTTGAGAATATGCTCGTTAGTAGATAGACGGGAAAGCCTCAACGAAACGTTTCTTACCAGGTTCTTGGTTATGCTGGCAGGATGGTTGGAATGCTTACTTATGTAATTAAGCGTATCATTCGGCTTTCTATACGGGTAATACAACCCATTCAATAAATTGAGGGTAACGTCGAGGTAATTAACGACCGAGAGATTGGCCTCAACCTGTATAGAGAGGTTGAAGCCTTTAAAGAAGGCTGTGAGTTCTTTTCTGAACCTGTCGCAAGCACGAGGTCCGCACTTAGTTATGGTCAAAAGACCATCATCACGGTACAAACCACCGCCCGCGTTGGGGAATTCGTCCTTGATAGAGAAAAGAAGGAAAAGGCCGATAAGATCAGTAACCTCCGCAGAATCGCTAGCGCCCATACTCACATCGAATGGTGTACTATTGAATTTTTTAATCCAAATAGAGTCGTCGAAATTAATCACCGACTTACGGGCATTGAGGATGACATCAACTTCGAAATCCTGTAGGTATGTGTGTGTGCTTGTTATATACGTATTTATTTATTTATATATTTATATACGTTTATTTAATTATTTATTTATTTGTATACACGCATACACACACACACACACATATATATGTGTGCGTGGTTTTGTATACCTATGGTAAGTGTTTTCGCGTATTCTTGTGTATGTACGTATTTGTATGCGTGTATGTATTTATTTAATTTCTATTACCTCTGTATTGTATGTATTTACTTTGTTCTTAACTCTGAAGCGGAGATTTATTCGGTCTCCTAGTTAGAATTTTAGTCTACGACTTCAGCTATACCATCTACGTGGTTTTGTCTTTGCGTGCAATTGTTCTCCACCTCCACACTCCACATATGACGTATTATCTTCGTTTTTTTCTTTCATTGCCAGAGAACGTCTCTTGAACCGCCTAAGAGAACATTTGTCTACGACCTCTTTTATACCATAAACGTGGTTCTGTCTTTGCGCGTAATTGTTTTTCACCGCTCCTATTAATGACGTATTATATTCCTTTTTTTCCCGTTCTTTGCCAGGGAACGTTTACACGAACCAAAGTATCGTCTTCCTGTCTTCCTCCAGTTGCAACGTTTTTTGAAATATCCACTTCTGCGTTTACAGATTGACTTTGTTAGTTTCAGAAGATCCCGTTAAGGGTGAAAGCAGCGATTCTTTGCTTAAACTTTAATCTGTTATTTTAATAAATATATATCTATATCTTATATATATATATATATATATATATATAATGGCTTTCGTTTGTACTTTTATTTTCAAACAATAATTTTTTAAGGTTTGCCTTAAAATAAATTGTTTCTCGTTTCGCTTTGTTTTCGCTCATTGTCTACTCTTCTCTTTGTTAATCTTCTTAACTGTCTCTTCCCTCATCTCTCTCTCTCTCTCTCTCTCTCTCTCTCTCTCTCTCTCTCTCTCTCTCTCTCACTCTCTCTCTCTCCCCTCTCTCTCTTTCTCTCTCTCTCTCTCTCTCTCTCTCTCTCTCTCTCTCTCTCTCTCTCTCTCTCTATATATATATATATATATATATATATATATATATACTTAAAGTATGATATATATATAAAGTAATAAGAATATTTATACTTATATATGTTTAATATACAATTATAAAAATGGAGGGTAGTACTAAGTACTAGCCGGTTACCGTTATGACAAAAGACTCAATGCAAATTATCAAGTGTTTTACCGAGCCGAGATACAAAGTGTTAAAAGAATCAAATCTTAGTGTAATACATTTATTTGCTGACAATTGTTTCTTCCAGAGGGAAGTCTGGAATCATCGGAGCATAGGGAATGTCTAAAGAGGTGATTAATATCCTAGTCATTCAGAACATTTAGGTAGATACATAAGTGTTGTTAGTGTCATAAATATCATGTAGAGAATCAGGAGTTAAAAAGATGTTATGCTTGAGAGAATACTATTACAAGGAGCACTGGTTGAAAGTGTAAGAGGTACAAGCAAAAAGGACAGGCAAAAAAAGTTACAAGCAAGGGAAGACGTAAGATAGGATAGACATAAGATATAAGATATAAGATATCTTAGCAATGGAGATCAGGTAATGTTAAGGGTATATAATGCAGGAGTCAATACAATCAATAAGTCATGTATGAGGAAAGAGTTATATTACAGCTGAAATAAGCATATTTCATGTAGAATGTTAAAGCATGTTATATGTATTAGAAATGTTTAAAATGTGCTAGTCTAGTACTGTCTTGTCCAGTCTAATTCGGTGGAATTTACTTTTACCAAACACATACCTATTACCTATAAACAACTAAAAAAAATTACATCTGAAACTAAAAAATTCTATGGTTAATAAATGTGAGTTATATATCTTTATACATCTATATATCTATATACGAACTACAATATAAAAATACATGAGTGAAAATTACCTACCCAATTCAATCACGTGCTTTGCATTACACCTCACATAACATATACCTATTTTATCACCACACGTCTCACTACCATATAGCACGCCATTTTAAACATTTCTAACACTTATAACATACTTTAACATTCTACACGAAATATGCTTATTTCAGCTGTAATATAACTCTTTCTTCATACATGCCTTATTGATTGTATTGACTCCTGCATTGTATACCCTTAACATTACCTGATCTCCAATTCTAAGATATCTTATATCTCATAGCGTAGGTAATATTCCATTTAACCGAGATAGAACGCTGGAGAGAAGAGATGTTATCATGGCCAGTCAAAACTGAGACATGATTTTTAATTCCCGAGGAAAGAAATATATATATATATATATATATATATATATATATATATATATATATATATATATATATATTATCGGCAGCAAAGGCCTACAGAAATGGAATGTCCCACTGCGGGCTTTGCAATATGGAGGTGTTCCATATTTTAAAGTATAACAAAATGCTGCTTAACAGCAAAATAGAACGGTCAATTTTCTATAGGCACAAAGCAGCTACTAAATTCGCAAATTTCAAACCAACATGATTCGATCCAACAATCCCATAATTCAAGATTAGAGTCTATTATAATAACCCACTATTATTAACTGTCAATAGACCAACTAATCACTAAATCAACATCATAATCTCCTAACCTTTCTTTCTTTCACTCGCTATCCCTAAAACTATTTCACCTCTTCCATTATATCCTATCGTGTTCTCTTCACCTCTCACCTAACTTCTAATTTATTAATTTAGCTTTTATATATTATTTATCATTATATTCTTTCTTCCTACTATAACCCTCTGTGATTTAACTAATACATATGTATATATTTAATATTTTCATATTAATAGTATTTATACCCTCATCACATCTTTATACTTACACACCACTATAACTTTAACCACCACCACCACCACCACTATTTTCAACAATCATATTATGTTCATTTTTTTCACATATATATTTTTTTACTTATTTTTTCATGTTCATTCTAACTTATTTATTATTTTTTCTTTTTCTTTTTCTTTCTCGCTTTTTTCTTTTTTCTTTTTCTTTCTTTACTATTGATGTTGTTATTTGAATTCTCCTAGTATATTACAAACGCCGGGTGTAATTTTTGTCAGTTATTCTGATGATTTGATTAGCATACATTGTATTTAAGATTGAGTGACACAACTTCAAATGATTAGCAATCTTTAGACACCCTAATCAATGAAACAATTGTTAATACTGTAAATAAAATCCTTTTTGTACTGTTGACCATGTTATTCTTCACTCTTTCACTATATATATATATACATTTATATATACATTTATATATACATACATATATACATACATATATACATACATATATATACACACACACACACACACACACCCACACACACACCCACACACACACACACACACACACACACACACACACACACACACACACACACACACACACACACACACACACACATATATATATATATATATATATCAATGATATTAATAAATGGAAACTATATTTATAAAACCATATTTATTCTATTATTTATATTTAAAGGGTACCACAATTTTGGTACGCACTCATCAGATAAAATATAAAGTTTGTTTTATAAATAGTGACATACCCAGGAATCTGACCTTAACGGTTCAAGTTCCAGAACTTGAACCGTTAAGGTCTCATTTCTGAATATGTCACTATTTATAAAATAAACTTTATATTTCATCTGAAGAGAGCGTACCAAATTTGTGGTACCCTTGAAATATATATAATAGAATAAATATGGTTTTATAAATATAGTTTCCATTTATTAATATCATTGATATTATACCCCAGAAAACTTGTCAAGTGCTTCGAATCTGTTATAAATATATTTGTTGAATTAACAACAAATTAAATATCCCTTTGCTTATATGTATATATATATATATATATATATATATATATATATATATATATATATATATATATATATATACATATAAGCAAAAAGATATTTAATTTGTTGGTAATTCAACAAATATATTTATAACAGATTCGAAGCACTTGACAAGTTTTCTGGGGTATAATATCAATGATATTAATAAATGGAAACTATATTTATAAAACCATATTTATTCTATTATATATATTTCAAGGGTACCACAATATATATATATATATATATATATATATATATATATATATATATATATATAAAGAAAAAAAGATGAAATCGAAAATGCAACTGGAGTCTTATTTAAAAAAAAAATAATATATATTTAAAAAAAAAAAATAAGACTCCAGTTGCATTTTCGATTTCATCTTTTTTTCTTTATACTTTCACTCGTGTAGGACACCTCGGTTATTTTTCATTTTGTAAAAAAAAACCCACTTTCTAATATATATATATATATATATATATATATATATATATATATATATATATATATATATATATATATATAGAGAGAGAGAGAGAGAGAGAGAGAGAGAAACAAAAGACAACTTAAAAGATGGAAGCAATATGATTGTCGTCTCCACTCCAAAATAAACACATGTAATGTGGAACATTTTGAATCACACAGAAACACAAAGAATTTGCACTCCATATAATATTGATAAACATATTTACTTTTGAGATGTATATATTTTTGGTAAATAACCAATAATAAAAAGAATAAGCAGATAATTGCAGAAATATTTTCCCATAAGTGTTTCACTTGCAATTATTTCTTGAAAATGCAATACTTTGGAAGCTTTCAATTAAAAGAGGACAGAAAACTATCACCAGCACCACTACCACTACCAGCAACAACAACAATAATAATAGCAACAGCAACATAAAGAAGCAAATTAAATATATGCAGAACGATCGAAAATCTTATACACCAACAATCTTACAAATAGTATAAATACACCTATAATTGCTCTATTTGTGTAACGGAAAACATAAAAGCAAGAATAAAGATGTATATTAAATTTTATTTGAATAGAGAAACTGCGTCAATAAAATGGAGAAAATATATGGAAATATATAAGCGCAGTAAAACTAGAAACAAATTAGAATAGAATAGAAAAAAATATTCAATAAAAGAAGTGACTATTCCTGAGATTGAAGGAAATTGGGCTATCATACTTCCAATAGATGAACAGTGACAGTGGTTTCGTACAATCAGCAACTCAACAATATTTTCCAACGCTTTAACAAATAATGCTTAACACCAACTTCAAACACCAGGTTAATAATTGTTTCTACTTTTGGCACAAGGCCAGCACTTATCCCAGTGTATTACTGATACTTTATTTTATCGACCCCGTAAGGATGAAAGGCAAAGTTAACCTCGGCGGGATTTGAACTCATACCATAAAGGGCCATAACTCTTTGCTACAAAGCATGGCGTCCAACCCTCTACCGATACTGCCAATCTACCAGCTTAATAATGGTTTCTGATTTATGGGCAAGGCCAACAATTTTTTGGGAGGGGAAATTGACGCCAGTGCGTAACTTGTACTTTATTTTATCGACCCAGTATGGACGGAAGGCAAAGCTAACCTCGAAAGGATTTGAATTTAGAACGTAAAGAGACGTACGTATTTATATGCCTCGAAATATATTGTCCGACGCTCTCCCGATACTACAAATCCATTGCCTTTACACCAGCTTAATAATAACAGTTTCCTGAAATTCCTGATTATTTCAAAAATTATCTAAACATCATAGGTAGTGTCTTTCATTAGAAACATGGCAACGAAAGCGAGGTAGCGTTGTGGTAGCGTAGTTTGCATATTTCCATGAACTTGCATGTCGAATGATTTACTTGGCTATCCCCGAGTTTGATCTTAATAGACACGTGTCTGTCATCACCTGGTTTCAATTCACCATTTCGTCCATGGCTAAGCGGATAAAATAAACCTGTGTAGAATGTCATCTAATGAGCTCTGCCGCATTTATGCTCAAAGAGTCTGTACCATGCTGAGTCCGCTCAAGTATTAAGTTAAGGGTAGAAGTATATGTAGAATACAATCCAATCACTTATAAAAAATATAATGGGATGACAGTTCCGCTAAACAAACAACTGGATCGTTCAGAGTTGAAACAAGATTGACGATACCCATAAATGTCTTAAAGGGATGACGTTGTAAAAGAGAAAGAGAAGAAGATTGGATTAGAAAAACACGGCGGTAGTTAATGTAAATATACATTTTCTGTTGACCATAATACAAATATTAGTTAAATCTACATGTACAGATCAATATATTATATTCCGAGGCTATTTCTTGTTTACAGAAACGATTATTATTACTGTTTGTCTTTTTCGTTATACTTCAGCTTTGTTTCCATTTCTTGTCGAATGTCTTCCCGACACCTAGGGCAGAGAAACTTACTGCATACATTGATAAACCTTAAAAATATACACACCAGATTGTTCCCGTCACGCACTTTATATAGTTACACGTATATCATTTGCTCTATATATGTGCATATTATCTGTTTAAAATCGTGTTTGCAACAGAATAATAATAACAACAACAACAACAACAATAAGAATAATAATGATAATGGTTTCTTTATTGGCCACAAGAAAAACATTACAGACGGTACAGAACGGTACAGGACGATATAAAGTGGGTTTTGGCCGTGTAAAAAGATAAGAAGATAGAAATGTGTAAATCAAGTTAAAAAAATTCAAACAATGCAGAACTGCATTACAGATGCATCTCAGCAGAAACAAAGAGGGCGGCTTTAAGTGTACAGGCTGATGTCGAAGCTGCACTGAGGTGCATCAGGGATGACACAGAATACATAGCGAGGGACAGACAACACAGCACTATTTCGGTGCTGTTTAAGTCAGAAGCCCTCGCTATGAAACATGCAATGACCCCTTTCAAAACCAGCAAGGCCATAATGTACCAATCTCACATGGGAAAAAGAACAGATAGTCGCCGCATTGCCAGGATCACACCAGGACTTGACATGTGGTGGCTCCTGGGATGTGTGATTGTGGAGAGGATAGATACCGTCCCGATAGAGGTTACAAGGATTGCTAGAGAGGACTGGTCCGGAGTTGACCTGGAAATACTTCTCCAGATCAAGCCGGAGAATGTAAAAACAATCCCGGAACACATCCGTCTTCAGAACGGGATGGTAATACATATTATGACTGAGAGCAAAAGGCTGCATTGTTTCGAGCCTTCTACCCTCAACTGCTGAAAGATGCAAGGGGTCGAAGGGCTCCACTGCTGCCGACCACCACTAACACCAGCACCGGCAAAACCACCAGCAACAACACCAATACAAGCACCACCACCAACATTGACCACCAAGGGGGGAAACGAGGAACATTGCCCCCCACCCCACCCCACCCCCAAAGAAACACACACACATGAAAACAAATATAAACACACACACAGACATAGACACAATTACAGACACAGACCCCTCATCTCCCAGTAGTGAAGATGAGGGAAAACCCAAATCCCCAAAAGACAAAAAGGAAAATAGACAAAAAGTCCACAAAGCACAAAAACACCCATAATAAAAAATGCAGGCACCACCCATGCAAACATCTCCCCAACAACACCAACATCAACATCACCAACACCATCACCTTCACCAGAATCTCCGAAACGCAAACAACCTAAACAGACGCAAGAACAATTACACACAGAAACATATGAAACCACAGACACCGCACTCACAACAAACACAGACACAACCGAAACAAAACCAACAAAATCATCACCACCACACTCACGCAAACAAATAAAATCGCACCAACAAAACATATAAAACTTTGTGCTTGTCAGAAGGGCCAAAAGGAATTGATGGCCCTCGTAGCACGAAGTAAAGAAATACAAACAGAGTGGGAGATTTTTAAATCGAACACATTTCGCGTGCCGGAAGATTTGTTTCTGGTGCGAATGTCGCTCGATTTCTACAAAGGGACTTGAGACAGCTTTCCTAGGGACATGGGAACCCCGAACGTAAAACCCACATCTAGACTTTTAAAGACATTCCCAAAAGAAACCCCACCAACTATGGAGATCGAACCACCCGACCTTCACAAGAGGTAAGTAAACCTTTCTTCTCTCTTTTAGCCTGACAACATGGCCATACTATGAGTAGGAAATTTAAATGTTCGAGGCTTGGGGTCGCCCTGGAAGCAGGGTCACCTGCTCAACGACCTCAGGTCTCTAGAAATGGATGTAATAGCCGTCAGCGAGACCAGGATTTCCGACATGCACGCACTAGCCCCCATTTTCGACGATTATCAGAAATGGGAGGTGGGATGGCAATGTTGTTTAGGAAAGACCTCGATCTCGGGGTAAGGTTGATTTTCCGGGACCCGGACGGTAAGTTGGTGGTCTTGGACGTGAACAGTAGCGAAGGTGGTGCCCTTAGACTGGTGGCCGTCTGAAGCAGGACTGCCGGACTTCTTTAGACGCCTGGAACCCTTTCTGGGTACGTCTCGCCCTTTAATGTTAGCGGGGGACTGGGAGGGCATCTTAGACGCACGCTGGGACTGTGTGGGAGTATACGATAGGAGCGTGGGATGCAAAAGCCTCAAGTACCTGATCAGCCAGTTCCAACTGTCTGACAGGTACCGACTAGATTTCCCTAATGAGTCAGTGTGTCCATCTAGATCGTATATAGACAGTTTCTTCATTAGGAAAATAGACAGAAATAGTGTAAGCTGTTCACGTTTTAAAACGGTCGCCTATTCAGATCACAAGTTTGTCATCTGCAATTGGTTACTGAAAGCTGAACATGTCATTTCCGGCACGTAAGGCTTACAGGGAACGGGTCAACAATTTAGTTAAGGAAACGTTGACAGAGGGGATCGTCAACAACAGATGGTGGGGGGCTCTCAAAAGATAGATTTCGATAGGGTTTAGCAAAGAAGTAGCGTGAGAGAAAAATAGAAAGGAGCAGGAGCTGGTAGATAAGTTAGACGAGGTTATTTGTAGTGGCATTGCAACTGACGTGCTAGCGGCGAGAATGGCATTAGACCATTTCTTCAATGCGAAACACGAAGGTTGCATTGTCAGAGCTAAGGCGCGTGCTCTGAGAAACGAGGGAACCAAAGATGTTTGATGGGCCCGCGTGGCGGAGGCTCAGAGTGGTAATAAAACCACAATTCAGTCTTTGGCGGACTGAGACGCACACGAGCTGAGCGATTCCAGGCGGATGTGTGAGGCCTTTCGCCAGCATTTTACTCGGTTGTTCGGGGTAAGTGGTGGGTCAGAGACGGTGGCGGATTTCAGTCCCTAACTCGATGGCTTGCCGCAACTTCTGACGGCCGTCGCTGAGCTCTGCGAAAGGCCGATAACATAAACCGAAATTCAGGATGACCTTGTCGGCTGCACAATGGGCAAGTCAGCCGGTTTGGTTGGTCTGCACTGCGAACTTTACGTAAATACGCCAGAGTTGTTCTCCGATCTCCCTGAAGCGCTCTACTGCAATAGGCAGCAGAACGGGAGTATTCCCAGTTCTGTGAGCCGGGGCGTAGTGACACTGATAAGGAAAGACGAGAACAACAGGGACACATTAGATAATTTCAGGCCCATAACTCTGCTCAACACAGAATAAGATTCTGCCCAATGTGTTAGTGAAGAGGTTGGCGCTTGTTGTCGATGATTTGGTTGTGGAGGTGAAAACTTGCGCAATCCCGACCAGGTCCATACACGACAACCTCCACCTCATGCCATACATCATAGAGAGGGTAGGGTGTAAACTTTTCTTCGGTGGGGCTCTGATCAATTCAGATCAATCGAAAGCATTCGGTAGGGTCGACCATCAGTACCTAGAGGCTGTCCTTCAGATCTCCCGATCGGTCCGTCAAGGGTGCCCTCTCTCCTCCCTTCTGTACGTATTGACTCTTGAGCCTTTACTGGGGAAGCTGGAGCTGTTGCAGGGCATCCCGCTCGAACCGGGACGCGGAAAGATTGTGTCGGCTTATGCGGACGACATCACTGTGATGGTGTCGAACACCTCGGAAATCAACGTGGTCGGCAACTTATTGGAAGAATATGAAATGTTGACTTGTGCGAAACTTAACCCGGAAAAGTTCGTGGGCTTGCAACTCTGCATCTGGAGAGGCAAGTCCATGTCGTCCAACAGCGCCGTTGGGCGCTGGACGGACGGACCGTTAAAGTTACTTGGGGTTTGGTTCGGGCAGACCTCCAGGTGGATAACATCTAGAATAATAGTAACATTAGCACCACAGCCATCCTCACGTCATCCCCATCCCCACCAAAACCACCACCACCACCACAACAACAACAACAGTAACAGTAGGAACAACACAACCACCACTACCAAAAATTTCACAAAATAAGATTTCCCCTCACTAACTGCTAGGCAGCCAACAAACCAACAAGGAAGCTAGCAACCCAACTGACCTACCAGCCAGAAAACCAGCCAGATGGTCAACCAGACTCCAGGCCGTGTAACAGAAACAGAGAAGACATTTGTTATATAATTGTCGAAGTTTAAAAAAGAAAACTTCCACGAGAGAAGAAAGTTAGACGGTAAATAAGATGTCATACCGGCACGTGTTGCTGCCTCTTTATAGTCGACATTATGATTGCACTATATATTTCAATTCCTCGTCATGAAACGTATGTATGTATGCATTTATTCATGTATGTATTTATGTATGTATACTTATGGAAGTAAACAAAATCCGCATGCCACCACCATAAATGAAATTTAAGGGTCAATCCGCTTCATAGTTCCGGCCGACAAGATGGAGAAGATATAGCTCTGGAGGACGACGAGGAAGAGGCGCTGGAATATCCACTCCACCTCGTGGGGCTCGCACCTGTAGGCAGCCAGCTGCGTTCCAATAGCAGTGAGTAGAGATGTGGTCCGGGTTTTAAGTACACCGGAATTCTCCGCTGCCGCAGGCTCAATCACAAATCTACCGAGCTGGGAAGCGAAACCTGCACCATCCAGACCATGTTTATGATCTCGGTGAGAGCAGCATGACGTGAGTGGTGACCAGCATTATAATGGCATAACAGTGGGTGGAGTCCGAAACACCGATGCGCAATAAGTCGTGGTCAAGTGCCAGTCAAAAGTGAAAGTATTGCATTGAGTCAGGTATCACAGTGGGATTGGGCGGTCGAGCAAAAACATGCCAGATATGCAGATCAACCTGGTGCACCAGCCTGTCTGAGGTCATGTTGCACTGGATAGCGTCCTATTTGTTTTGGTGGACTGGACGTCTACGCAGGAGAGAGGAGGACGGACATCCGCAGGGTGAAGGCTGAGCTGGTTCCATATCACGTAGGCCGCCAAAGTATGTTCAGGTTTTGTAGAGAACGTTGTTGATGAGGATACGATAAGAGGTCACCGGTGAAACAAAAGCCGGCATGTCCCGTGTAACAGGAGACCGGTGACCGAGACCACCATATATGACGGGTAAAGTGGCCTGTTGCCACCCGGTATGATCAAACCGAACGTTGCATGTCTCAGTATCCCGTCGTATGAGGGACGTCGAGATTTGTGAGGAGAGATGCTTGGCTGAAGTAGGGGGCTCACCAGAGTTTCTAACTATATATATATATATATATATATATACTAGCAGTGGTACTCGGCGTTGCACGGGATAAGGTATTTTTGAACGCGGGCCGCAACAGACATAATCGTAGAAAAACTGCATGTCTGGACAATATGTAAAGAATATAAACCGAATACTCAGATGGCTGGATAATCTTTAAGATTTTCCTCGATGAAGCAGGAAAAATGCAGGTTTTCACATAATGCGGGCCCTAGAGGATCAAGAAAATGAATCTTTTTAATGTGCATAATATGCCTTGAAATTTCGAGAAAATCGGCTAGACGTAACGCCTCAAACAAGCCCTAAAAAGCTGAAAAAAATGAAGTTTTTCACCTATTGCGGGCCCTAGGCCATAGAATAGTTGGATTTTCTTTGCTCACTGTATGAAGAAGAGACTGACTAATACATAGTTACAATTTCAAGGAAATCGATCTGACGTAACACCTAAAAAAAACCAATAAAAAACTGAAAAAACGCAGTTTTTCACCTAATGCGGGCCCTAGGGGATTAAAAAGTCGAATTTTCTTATGTGCATAACACTCCCTGAAACATAAGTAATACACATGTAAATAAATCAAGCATATTTCATACAGAATGTTAAAGCATGTTAAAAGTGTTAAAAATGTTAATTTTAAAAGTGGCATGCAATATCGTAGAGAAATATATGGCGATAAAATGAATAAATTTTGTGTAATGTATAATGCATAAAATGTAAGTAAATAAAATAGGTAATTGTCATTCAAGAATTTTTAATTTGAGTTTGTGTACAAATGTATTGTACATGGATTTTTTAAATTTTAGTTGTAATGTGTTTGAGATGTGTAGAGTTTAAAAATATATTTAGTAAAGATTAATTCCACTGTATTACTAGCCATGTTAGTATAGGAAATATGTTATACAATGCTTTCCTATCTTTAAATTTTCTATTAAGACATATTTAACTTTGCTTTATGTGCGAGTTCTATTAAGAGTTATTAGACGAAATCTGATGGTAAAAATTGTTTTAACGTTATGAGTTTAAAAAATAAAGGAAACAATATTAATAAGGGGAGTTAATAACAAAGGGAATTAATTAAGGAAGTATTAAGGTTGACAATAAAAGAAAGGTTGTTATATTATTCTAAATTATTTCTTATTATCTATTGAAAATTATCATTCATCAAATGGTGTTATAAATTATAAAATATTATTGATTATTTATGAGTTCAAATCCCGCCGAGGTTAACTTTGCCTTTCATCCTTGCGGGGTCGATAAAATAAAGTACCAGTAATGTACTGGGTAATTGCTGGCCTTGTGCCTAAAGTAGAAACAATTATTGATTATTTATCAATTATATATAAAAGTTATTTATTATTCTTATTTATTCAGATTGTGTAAAGAGAGTTAAATTATTAATAACAAGATAGGGATTTATATAATATATCTCAATATATAATGGAGTAATTAGTGCTGTGGACACTGTTGTCAGCTATTTAATTAGTGTTATATATTATTTTAGTAGTAAGGATGGAGAGCATAGTAGGGTGCCTAAATTGTTTATTTATTTGGTTATTAAGAAAAATTTGATTTGTATTAGATGAGAGATCTAGGAAGGAATTTATTAATATATACATATGTTATGGTGATAATTTGATAATTAAGTAAAAGAGAAGGATATCAGATAGGATATGGGGTGGTGTGGTTTGTTAAAGTTAAATAATTACAAAAAGCGCATGAAATAAACTTAAAGGTAGTAGTAATATAGTAATATATCCAACATTGCTATATATTAGCAATTTGGTTTGAAATAGTAGAAAGAATATCTGTGGTAATGTGGACACATGGAGAAAATCTCTGATGTTCTATTTAGTATGTTGAGATTTGAATGAATAATAGTGCGAGACTCAAGGAGGCAAAGTTACAGAATTTGTTAGGTGGTTTAGCTATCACTTCCCATTCAAGGGTATATGGTATATTACTTGTTGTTAATGAGTATATGTAGGTGGATAGTGAAGTTGCATTACTCAGTCTAGGGTTTCTAAACGAATGAAGGTGCGAGTTATATCTGGTCTTAAAACTATTCGATATTGAACCTATATAAACTTTCGAAATTTGATTAGCAGTGACAGTACAGGAGTAGATAATGTCTTTAATAAGGCAATTATTACTTAATGGACAAGTTCTATTAGGTCTACAATTACAATTGTTATGGTTAATAGTATATTAGTTAAGGGGGTATGATGTTGAACGGTTATTACTGTTTATACTTCTAGTATTAAGATTATGGTAAGTATTAATGTCATTATTATTGGTATTATTACTATTATTTGCAATATAGTCCTGTACTGAGTTATTATTAAGGTTATTTCTATGCTGGACATTATTAACTTGGTGCAATTTGAAGTATTTATTAATCTTCTTCTTGATACTGCTAGCTATATGGTCTGCAATGTTAGGTGTGGTAGAGTAAGAGATTTTAATAGTATTTTTGTTAAATAGGTTATGGTATTTATGGTTAATGGGGAGGTTTTTATCTATAATTGAGAAGAAAGCTTTAGGTATGTTGGTGGAGACATTTAAGTTGAAAGGAGGATTAAAAAATGTATTACTTCTATTTTTCTTATGATTTTTATTTATATTATTGTGATTACCTATATTGTTTCGTGTGGTGTTAGGTACAGTATTATTTATAATTTTGATGTTAACATAATTTTTCTTTATGCGGTTTTTCTTAGGATTATTGTTGTGTTGCGAGTTAATTTTGTTGATACCCTCATCTATTAATGTTTGCACGATACATGACTGATAACAATTTTATATAGGGACATTTTTATTTTTTGACTGTACAAAAACACAGCAAAGGCTGAAAATGTATAGGAAATAGCAACAATTTCTTTGAAGTGAATAAAGATCTAGCTTAGAAACATCAATGAAAGAACACAACACAGTTGTACTAGAACTTTTTGCTTTATTCACGGGAAGGTATTTGCATAAAAATATAACATTGCCTAAAACACTGGTCACAGTATTTTAAACGGTTGGTAGAGGGGGAACACTTGTATCAAATAATCGACTGTGAATATTAGATTAGCGAAAACAATTTGCCAGGACATGAGTACTGATTTTGATGAGTTGGTATTTTATACTTCTATTCAGTGGTTTTCAGCAAGAAGTCATCCAAAATTTCAAATTAATGGAAGAACTGAAGTGATTTAATCATGTAAACGAAAAAGAGCAATACTGAAATATCCTAAATCAATGAAATTTAGAGATTGCCTACCTATACGAAATGTTGAACAAGCTGAAACTTCAGTTCAAAGGAAAATGTGTAAACGGATGTAAATGTATTCTCTCATCAAGGTATAATCAAAGCGTTTTTTGAAGATTAAAGATTACGAGAGTGGAGGATGAACCTTTAGATAATTTTCCAAGCTATTAGAATTGAAATTATCATTTATTTGGAAATAAAACTATCGTATTTTAGGGGATATGATATTGAGAAAAATATTATTTTTAGTATTTAAGATTTTTATAGACACATTTTGACAATAAATTATTTAGTAAAAAAAGTACTGAAGATGTTTAATTTTCATATTACTCTACAGTGTCGAGGATGACAATGGATGAAATACAGTATTCTTCATCAGAAACCGTTTTACTTTTGTTCAAAATATTGTCTAGAGAAACTATAAGAAGTACTTTTAAAAATTAAATGATCTGGTGTCAATTCATACGAGAAAGCAATTTATGTGAGCGTGTACGTGAGTTACAAAAATATCTCAACACATGCAATATTATTTCGCTTTTCATTTACTTCAACTTACATGTGTAAATAGGCGGTGAATTGACAGAGTTGTCAAAAGTCAGATAGAATGGTTTGTGGTGTTCGTTCTGGTTTTCTTCTCACCGAGTTCAAAATGCCGCCTTTTATCCTTTCGAGGTCGATAAAAGAATGTACCAGTTTAATACTGGGGCCGATTCTTCCTCTATATCTCATTCTCAATTGCCTTTTTTCAATTTCTATCCTTCATTGGAAGAAATCTGTTGTATACAGACATAGGGAGATGGGCTCTTCCAGGTTTAAAATGCCCAAGAAACCCCGTATGTTACGGCGCTTCTAAGACTTCATCACGATTTACGAGACCACGCATCACAAATCTACCGAGCTGGGAAGCGAAACCTGCACCATCCAGACCATGTTTATGATCTCGGTGAGAGCAGCATGACGTGAGTGGCGACCAGCACTATAATAGCATAACAGTGGGTGGAATCCGAAACACCGATGCGCAATAAGTCGTGGTCAAGTGCCAGTCAAAAGTGAAAGTATTGCATTGAGTCAGGTATCACAGTGGGATTGGGCGGTCGAGCAAAAACATGCCAGATATGCAGATCAACCTGGTGCACCAGCCTGTCTGAGGTCATGTTGCACTGGATAGCGTCCTATTTGTTTTGGTGGACTGGACGTCTACGCAGGAGAGAGGAGGACGGACATCCGCAGGGTGAAGGCTGAGCTGGTTCCATATCACGTAGGCCGCCAAAGTATGTTCAGGTTTTGTAGAGAACGTTGTTGATGAGGATACGATAAGAAGTCACCGGCTATTTCTGGAAATACCCGTCGAAACGGCTTGAGCTCTGTCGTCCGGGTCATACTTTCTCCTATTACCCACTCTACTACCCTAAGTATTGAGTACTCTGGTGCCTTATGGTCCATCTGGTTCTTACCACAACTCCTCCTTTATATATATATATATATATATATATATATCATCATCATCATCATTCATCGACTACTGTCGAGATGATCGATCTCACTCTCATGCCCCAGAATTCCCTGTCCCCCATCGCCGCCCCCAGGTCCTGTCTACTGATTCCCGTATCCCTAGAGATAACGTCAGAGAATGGCAGCTTCCTACTCCTAGTCAGGCTGGAGTCAGGGTTCCAGAGCAAGAGAGCGGATATATATATATATATAAGTATAAAGAAGTATATAAGTATAAAGAAGTATACATATATATAAGTATAAAGAAGTATATAAGTATAAAGAAGTATACATATATATATAAGTATAAAGAAGTATATAAGTATAAAGAAGTATACATATATATATAAGTATAAAGAAGTATATAAGTATAAAGAAGTATATATATATATATATATAAGTATAAAGAAGTATATAAGTATAAAGAAGTATACATATATATATATAAGTATAAAGAAGTATATAAGTATAAAGAAGTATATATATATATATATATATAAGTATAAAGAAGTATATAAGTATAAAGAAGTATACATATATATATATAAGTATAAAGAAGTATATAAGTATAAAGAAGTATATATATATATATATAAGTATAAAGAAGTATATAAGTATAAAGAAGTATACATATATATATATAAGTATAAAGAAGTATATAAGTATAAAGAAGTATATATATATATATAAGTATAAAGAAGTATATAAGTATAAAGAAGTATACATATATATATATAAGTATAAAGAAGTATATAAGTATAAAGAAGTATACATATATATATATAAGTATAAAGAAGTATATAAGTATAAAGAAGTATACATATATATATATATAAGTATAAAGAAGTATATAAGTATAAAGAAGTATACATATATATATATAAGTATAAAGAAGTATATAAGTATAAAGAAGTATACATATATATATATAAGTATAAAGAAGTATATAAGTATAAAGAAGTATATATATATATATATAAGTATAAAGAAGTATATAAGTATAAAGAAGTATACATATATATATATAAGTATAAAGAAGTATATAAGTATAAAGAAGTATACATATATATATATAAGTATAAAGAAGTATATAAGTATAAAGAAGTATACATATATATATAAGTATAAAGAAAATGTTCAAGCGCAGAAATACTATGAAGATAGCTTATAAAATAAGGTGAACACCCTTTAAAGACAGAAAAAGAAGTTGCCATTTGGCCGCTGGGGATAGTATATACGCATTCATAATATTCCTTTTAATGAAATTTAAGAAAACGCATGTTATTTTAGATATTAAACAGAAAGTTCTTGAACTGGAACAAATTGAGAATCATTCATTTATGCAGTAATTCAACCTTCTAGAAATAACTCCGATACTACGGCCATGTGGTTAGAATATCTCAAGAAAGAATTGATGGACAGATTTTACGGTCAAAAACATCAGGAAGGAGACCCAGGGGCAGACCCCGAGTAAGGTGGTTACGCTTGGGGATCCAGCTGGATCAATTGGAGACGGTTACCTCTGACAAGACCCACTGGATGGAGTGTTTGAGGACTCTACTCCCACGACCCTCTCGAGTATAAGTGGGCGAAGAAGAAGAAGAAGAAGAAGAAGAAGAAGAAGAAGAAGAAGAAGAAGAAGAAGAAGAAGAAGAAGAAGAAGAAGAAGATACACTGGACAGTGTAATCCTAGATATACAATGTCCATGAGAAAATATGTTTTGGTTTTATAGTCAGGTTTGTATTCTTGGTTAATATATCTTTACACCGATTAAATATTTTTATTTGCACACGCATTCTTAAACCAAATAATTTATTAAACATGTCTACGCAAGGAATAAATACATAAATATTTCAAACATCTGAGGACTCAGTGTCACCAACTGGATTTTGATTTTCAGTCAAAACCATTAAATTTATGAACGTCCCTGGTGAACCTTTCCAACGTTACAACTTTATTTAAATGTAACTTGTTTTCCCCGGCGATCGTTGTAGAATGCATGTGATATATTGGAATTAAAATACAGACATTCTGCTTACTAAATGGTATATAAAATGTGTCTGTTGTCATTGCGATATTGATTTTGATTAAGTAGATGTAAATGTCGAGAAAAGAAGGAGAAAAATGATGAGAAAGAAGGAAATATTGTCTTGCCATTTCCATAGTAGACATTAATAAGCCGAATTACCTATGATCATGGTTGGCTATGTTGTTTTGATGCGTTAAATATCTTGTTGCATTGGCTGAACTACAATTCACGTGCATCTGTATGCGTATGAGATGGAGAGAAGCTGACACACACACACACACACAAACACACAAACACACACACACACACACACACACACACACACACACACACACACACACACACACACACACATATATATATATATATATATATATATATATATATATATGTAGAGGTTATATTTAATTTGTTGGGATACAACAAGCAAATATTTTTATAACTGATATAAAGCACTCAACAAATTATTGGAGTAAATATACAATATATTAACAAATGGAAACTATATTTATAAAACCATATTTATTTCATTATACATATTTCAAGGACACCACAGCAAATTATGGTGCGCTTTCATCAGATAAAATATAATATAGATCAGTTTTATAAACAAATATTGACATACCCTTAAAGAAGGCGACCATGTAGGTTGGAGGCTCCCGGATAGTGGGGTTACTAATTTTATTATTGGTCTATTATGCAAATTAGTGTCGGAGAGGTTTAAATCCCAGTACATTTAAATTAAGCCGTTGGAATGGGGAAAAAAAGAAGAAAAAAGAAAAAGAAAAAAAGAAAGAGCAAATCCAAAGAAGGAAAACAAAAGAAAGAGAAAGAGAGAAAACCCTAAGTGAGAGAGTGTTGTATTAACGTAATTTATGAGTTGATGAAGCGAAAAAATAAATATATAGTGGATGAATTACGCGGAGTAAATAAAGCGCGGATAAATAAATAAATAATAATAACCGGAGAATTTTATCTAATGTTTAAATTTGATTAAATGTTTAATTTATCAATTAAATATGTCAGTTAAATTATTGAGATCTATAAATTAAAATTTGAGATCTATATATTATATATATATACATATATATATATATACATATATATACTATCAAAAAATATTATTAAAATATATGTTATTATTACATAACCATATATAAATTTATTATTAATCATCAACCAACAATTAATTATTAATTTTTCAATTAATTATCAATAAAAAATAATAAAAAATAAAAAATTTAGGAATGTTTCTAAACCCATGGAAATTCAGAGATTTTACCGAAGAATAATCTCTTCTTCGTAATAGCAATACAGCGTGAAGGAAATTAAGTGATTTATTTGTAATTTAGATAGCTCTAAGGATTATAAAGGTTAAGATGATAAAAAAATTAAGATTATAAAAAAAATCTTATATTATTTTATAGCAAGTTATAATTTTATAAATTTTATATATTTTATAAATCCACCTGTTATACAGTTGTGACTTTTAACATATAAGTTTGTTTACTATAACGTCTTAATGTTTAAAGTTTTTCATAAGAATATATCTAAAGCATAAACCTTAAAAAACCTTTTATAAGAGTTCATTCATAGAATGTATTCAAATTATACATTTTGATATACATATACATACACAGACATACATACATGCATACATATATATATACATACACATCTATATATACATATATATATATACATACATATACACACATATATACACATACATACATATATATGTAAATACAAAATGCATAATATAAAATAAAATATGAGTTATAATTTTAAAAAGGATTATAATTTTAAAAGGAATTACAATTTAAAAAAAATATAATTATATAATTTTAAAAGGAATTATAATTTTTAAGCAATATAATTTTAAAAATATATATAAGAATATATAGAAAAAACCAGTATAAAATATGAATTATAATTTTTTATATCCGTCAGAGGAATTAACAAAAACCCTTTTTTAAAAAAACTTTCAGTATGTTTATCTTAATTTTTTATACCCATAAGAGAAATTTCTGGGATTTAAACCTCTCCGACACTAATTTGCATAATAGACCAATAATAAAATTAGTAACCCCACTATCCGGGAGCTTCCAACCAACATGGTCGCATTCTTTAAGGGTATGTCAATATTTGTTTATAAAACTGATCTATATTATATTTTATCTGATGAAAGCGCACCATAATTTGCTGTGGTGTCCTTGAAATATGTATAATGAAATAAATATGGTTTTATATATATAGTTTCCATTTGTTAATATATTGTATATATATATATATATATATATATATATATATATATATATATATATATATATATATATATATATGTATATATATATAATATTATAAAGCTGAGTGTCGTGTGTATGTATTATGTATGTATCCTACACACCTCCCTGTAGTTTATTAGCTTTACTCTCCCCGTCTCTCTTCCCTCTCTCTATAATAGATCATTCCCCCTCTCTATAATTTAACTGCTTTACTCTCTCTGTCGCTCTTCACTCTAAAGTATTAGAAAGCTGAGCGTCGTCTCTCTCTCTCTTTCTCCCTCTTTCACCTTCTCTATAATTTAACTGATCCACTCTCTGTCTCTCTTCACTCTCTATATGACAACACTCTTTTACTTTCCGTATCTACCTTCAATATATCAATATATGCCCAGGTTCTGCTGCACATCGGGCTGAGGGGGCCAAACTCCTGAAATACCGGTCGCTCTCCGACAGGTTTAAAGTGGTACCCCTGGCAGTGGAGACTTCTGGTGTCCTCGGCCCCAGGGCTACCTCCTTACTCACCACCATAGGCGCTGAGCTGGCCAGCCGCAGGTGTGAGCCCCGCGAGTTGGAGTGGCTTTTCCAACGCGTCTCCCTTGCCGTATCCGGGGAAATGCCTTCTCCATTCTGTCCGCCGGGACTGTGGGTTGGCCCCATCGCGTACCGTTGTAGTTGTTGTATACAGATATTAACTCATCAATCCCATTATTTATATCAATACATCAACATAGAGATGAGCGTCGTATGTATGTTTATTTCAAAAGGATAACCTCCTTCAATTCGTCAACACACAAACAGGTAATACATACATCAAAAGGCAACCCTCTTAGAGAGACAGAGAGTGAAAGAGACAGATTAGGAAAACTAAACACGCACACACATCTAATGAGAGAGAGAAAGAGAAGAGAGAGGAGAGAGAGAGAGACAGGAAAGAGAAACAGAGGGACAGGCAAGAAGGTAATACATACATCTAAAATCATTTGGATACAAATATTATAATATAATGGTTGCAGAACGAAAATACAAATATAATAATGTATGTATCCCACAACACTTTTTCTGTCGTCGCTCACTTAAGTAACACACACACACACACACACACACACACACACACACACACACACACACACACACACACACACACACACACACACACACACACACACACACACACGCACACACGCACGCACGCGCACACACCACACACACACACACACACACACACACACACACACACACACACACACACGCACACGCACGCACGCACACACACACACGCACACACACACACACACACACACACACATACTTTCACAACTGATTTCGCCAATTGCCGGTTAACATAAAAAAACAAAACACACAGACACACACACAGGGGCTGGCATACCTTGCCGGCTGGCGCTCGGCAAGGTATACCAGCCCCCCACACTCCACTGCAAAGATACCACACACCCTCCGTGTCACATTGTCCTTCCGACGCTCTCTCTCTCTCTCTCTCCCTCTCTCTGAATAACTAACACTTCAATTGTATCTCTCTCTGTCTAACAGCCTATCTCTCTCTTTTTCCTCCCTCTGTTTTTCTGTCTCTCTCTGTAGATGTGTGTGTGTAGTTTTCCTAATCTTTCTCTCTCTCTCTCTCTCTTTCTCTCTCTCTCTCTCTCTCTCTCTCTCTCTCTCTCTCTCTCTCTCTCTCATACCACTCTCCTCTCTCTCTCATTCATATATATATATATATATAATATCATGCCATCAGAAACAGTTTCTGATGACATGATTGAGTAAGCATCGTATTTAAAATTGAGTGGCACTGTTTTCTAGGTGTTCAGCAATTTTTAGACAACTCAATCAGAGAAACAATGTTAGACTGTAAATAAATTCCCCTTTTTTGTACTGTTGACCATGTTATTCTTCACTTTTTCAATTATATATATATATATATAATATATATATATATATATATGGCGAAGGGTGACTTGGAAAGCACTTCTACCAACAGTCCACGCTTCGAGCTTGATACCCTCTCCATGGACTTGATGTATTCCCCATTAGTAACACTCTGTTGACAGATCTACCATGATGACCTTTATTGGTTACGAGGGAAATCTGAGTAAATAATAAACCTCCAAATAATGAAATATTTAAATTCATTTGTAAATCAGTTCGATTATTCGTTTCTTTTTCGAAAATTCATAGATCGCTTTGCTATAAAATGTATTAGCACCACGCTCCTCTACCTTCATCTTCTTAAAAAGGTCTTTATTCATAGAAATGAAGACTAAATTGCTCAATTTCTCTTCACTTTGAGAACACCTCATATAATTATTTACTCGCTTTTATGAAGCAAACGATCTCTCACCGGAATCAGATGTAGTAGGTCTGGTCAGAATCAGACGTAGTAATTTTGTTACTTCTGCCTTGGCTAATTCTGAAGCATTCCAATCCTCTGGATTTTCTAATATGGTTGAAAATAGCTCAGAAAATACAGTAATTTTGTCGGAAAAATGGATACTTGTCGAGATGAATAATTCCAAAGTGTCTCAGATAACTTTGGAAATCGCCTTCCAGCGATTTCATCCAGTAGTGCTATTCGGTCCGTCGACTTTGAGAAAAAAGTTGTAACTCCTTTTACAGTTTGGAAGAAAATTGAACATTCACAAATACTTGAAGCTGATTGAGAGTACAACATTTAGTGAATCTGCATAACAATGTATAGATATGACATTCGCACCAAATATATTTTTCTAATTTTGTTTGCATTTCGTTCAAATGCAGGAATCCAGAAACATATGTATATGTGTGATATCTTTTGTTTATATTTATCGTCGAAGATCATAAATACCAACGAGAGAAGCCAAAAAATAGGTACTCAATAAACGATGTCTCATGAGCATTTGTTCTTCACCGAGTTAGACATTCTAGTCATTTTCACTGTCAAAAGTGCAATGATGATGGAAAGGTGTAGCCAATGATGGTTTCGTACACAAATTGTGATATGAATAAATAAATAGTGAAAATATTCTAGAACAATTAGTAAGCATTAAAAATCGTGCATTTATTTAAAATATAAATACATTACAAACCATGTATTTCCTACAAAAATATGTTATATATGAACTAAAATCAACTTATGGATGTCCACAATTGAACTGGCCATCAATGTTCTTTGAGTGACAGCTAAACCTTCTATTCGAAACATTGATTTCTAAGTTAAAAAGCAAACTCTGACAATCGATGTTATTGATTTCGGCATATTTAAGTGCATTTACAATATTTTTGTTGTCGATAGCTGTAGTATTGGTTTTGTAATATTTATTTCCGCAGTAGGGTAAGTATATATATTTTTACTCAATCAATCATACATAATCAATTATTGTCTGATTGAAACCTTAATTCAATGATTTACCGCGTTGATGCACTCTGCTCTAATCCCTCTTCTTGACTTTGTAAACAACCAAAATAATCAATATTGATCGTAAATATTTAAGCTGTGTGATAAATCTTTCGAAAGTTTCAGGAGGGAATAAATAACTAAAACAAAGTGTACTACTATGCAGGCCAGAAGAACGTTCACCATCACCGAAAATTTTCTAACACCTATCTGAGTGGATACCATTCCTGGGGTTATAGAAAGATCGTATGAGAAGGTTAGTTGCGGTTTCGTAAAGAGTAAGGAGGGTCAGATACAGTAAGCAAGAGGAAAATTTCATGGTTTAATTAGGCATTTAAACGTTCATCTAGTTAATTATGATAAACAGGGGTTTACAATATGAAGTACAGATAACTATATGCGGACGACAAGTAAGTGTGATGAGTAGATAGAAAAGTATGTTTGATGAATATAGAAAAATGTAAATAAATACCAGATCAAACGGCCAATCGTTAGAAATAAGACAAATACATACAAAATGGAAATAAATAGCTCGAGTAAAGCTATGGGATCGCATTCAAGCAGAGAGAAACGATGCTTCCACCTCCAAGGATGGCTGTGAAGAGAGGGTGGAATAGCTCCGAGCGATTCTTGCATAGAAAAAGGGGAGAGAATTGAGTAAATAGTGGGATAGAGAATCCAGTTTGGAAGACAAAATTATGGAAGATGAGAAAGAGATATCTGGTCAAAATTAATAATAGTTAGCCAAAAGTCAAAGAGATGAGAGTGTACTGTGTTTCGTTGAAATGTGTGATAAATCAATTATATGTAATGAAACAAGTGGAATATATATATATATATATATATATACATACACACACACACACACACATATATATATATATATATATATATACATACACACACACACACACACACACACATATATATATATATATATATATATATATATATATATATATATATATATATATATATATATATATATATACATGTGTATATTTACACACATTTATATATAAAGAGAGAGACTGAGAGAGATTATTAATTGCGGTAATTATGTTTATACTGGTAACAAGTGCAATGATTATATCTAGTCTGGCTCTAAAATAAAACTAATTGGTGATTAGTTCCAGATGCGTACAACGGATATACCAACAGACAAGTTTCTGACAAGAGACACACACACAGGCTTAGATACACATTGACACACACAGACACATACACAGACACAGATACACACATACACGCACGCACGCACACACACACGCTCACGTACACACACACACACACACACACACACACACACACACATACACACACACACACACACACAATCACATACACATATATATATATATATATATGTATATAATCTTCTCATATGATCTTTCTATAATCCCAGGAATGGTATCCACCCAGGTAGGTGTTAGAACATTTTCGGTGACGGTGTCTGTCTGTCTATGTATATATATATATAAATCAGAAGGCAGCTGAGGATTACGAATCAGACAGAAGTAGATGTAATTTACACTCAGACACAGACACACACACAGACATATACACAGACACAGAAAAGGAATGGAAACTTGCACACTATTTTTAGAACACGTTATCTCCACAAACGTAGACTAACACCTTACACCATTGTGTGTTTGTTGAAAGCATCAAATGGACTTATGGTGATATTAAATTGGTGATGGTTTTCCCATCCAACAATAGGTATAGTTCATGCTACGGGCTTTTGCAAAGTGTACAGCTACCAAATTATTCTCAAAACGCTTCGATTGGTCATAGCAAAAGACACTTCCTTAATATAATGGGTTCGAACGAAGAACAACACAAAATATAACTACTCCATTACCAAAGGTTTCTGGATCCCAGACAATATTAATAACATCTCTGTCTGATGACCGATCCAGACGTATATTAATATTGTCTGGGATCCATAAACTTTTGGTAATGGAGTAGTTATATTTTGTGTTGTTCACTTTCTAATTAAATAGCTCTGTTCTATACATAGAGCACTCTTTTTTCCTTTGCTTTTCCTTCGGAATTACCTAACACACACACACACACACACACACACACACACACACACACACACACACACACACACACACACACACACACACACACACATACACACACACACACACACACATATATATATATATATATATATATATATATATATATATATATATATATATATAATATATAATGAAAAACGGAGATAATGACTCAGTTAATCCTCTGTAATTTGATGAGCTCAAGGAAAATTTTCCGGGCTCTTCATAATATAGTATATAGAGGAGAAAACACAAAAAGGGGTGTTTTCAGTTACAAGGGGTATAGGACCACTATAGTGAAGAATATACAATCTACGAAAAGTGGGGAAAATACATAATAATCGAAAGGTAAAATTAAATTGTAAAATAATATACCCCTTGTAACTGAAAGCATAACCCTTTTTGTGTTTTCCTCTCTATATACTGTATATATATATATATATATATATATATATATATATATATATATATATATATATATATATATATATATAGAGAGAGAGAGAGAGAGAGAGAGAGAGAGCGAGAGAGAGATATAGAGAGAGAGTGAGAGAGAGAGATTGGGGGAGGGGCGAGAGAGAGAGAGAGTGATACGGAGACAGAGAGACGGGGAGAGAGAAAAGAAAAAGAAGATATATACAGAATATTTATGCACAAATTCACATGGCCTTCGCTAATATTTATTGTTTTCTATGTATACCTGGCTGAACTTTTCAGCCGGGCCTCGTAAATCCAACTGTACCACTACTGGAAGTTTCAAAACATTAGCATTGAACACTCCATGTTCTAGCAAGTTTTGTATTTGCCTTGTATTATAATTTTTGTTTTGAAAATTTACATAAAACTAAACAAAAACACCAATGTATAGTCGTTGTACTATATTTCTCTTTAAGCTTTGTTCTACCTAAAATATCAATATAAATGTAAAATGGAGATGACAACGCAATGTTTAAATTGGGTCTCTCCTTTAATGGATTTAACAGGTTCACTATTTTTGTATTAATAATTAAATACGTTCGTTCCCCACTTGCTGCTCTTCCACAGTACCAATAGTCATTGATATAGAGAGTTAATAATCATCATGCAATATAGGATGTATTGTATGTTCTTTTACAGTTGTTAGCATGTTTGTCCGAAGCAAGTATTTAAACAAGCGCCAAAACAATAGACTAGTTCCGTCAGTTATCAATATATACACAAATTATCGGAGCAGAAAAAAAGAATTTCTCCTGTACATCAATTTGCCGTCCGATAACCCCAGTGCTTAAGGCGCTAATGTTTCCCAAGCAAAGTGAACACACATAGTTATCGTTGTTTGTACAGCAAAAGTACATATTATATAGAGAGAGCATGGAGAGTAAATGACTCGCGCTAGAACAACAGAATATTACTTAATATTAGTAATAACTTGTCCAACTGCATATATCCAGACAACTGTTTCTGGCTTGGAATAAAACACGTTAACCGCAATTATGTTGATGAATACTATTACAAGAATCATGTCGTCGTCAGGGGAGGAAGTCAATCTTTGTTAATCAATAACATAGTTAATTAATCAGTAAATTAATCAACATTGCTTAAATTCTATCCATTTTGATAATCCTGATGATATGCAGGTTTTTGTGTATTGTGTAAATAATTGTTATTAGTTATAACTGATTGATTCGTTGTTTACATATGCATGCAAGCTTATTACCTGTATAGAAACGATCGTAGATATTGAAAATGGATTTAATTTGAGAACCTTGGTTATCTTCATTTTACACACATACACACACACACACACACACACACACACACACACACACACACACACACACACACACACACACACACACACACACACACACACACACACACACACACACACACTAACACACAAACTCATGCTTACGCACATGCTCAAGTATAGCGCTTTTTACAAAACGTTTTTTTTTTCATTTCAGGTAGAAGCGCGCCATCATCCACTTTTCTAAAAGACAAATCATACACAAAACGCCAGCACCAACAGTTTTGCAAGAGATGTCAACATGAATGGACCTGTTATTTTTATCTAAAGACATTTTTTCCAATCCCATCCTGCCCGTCCCCTCAAACTATTTTATTTCTCATTCATTCTTCTGATGAAAGACTAGCGTCCGAAACGTTAAGACCCCCTTCCTGCTATATCAAGCGGTAACCTAATATATACCTTCCATATACTGTACCGATTGTGTTGTTATTTCTGTTTAACTTTTACATATATATATATATATATATATATATATATATATATATATATATATATATATATATATATATATATATATTAGTGAAAAAGAACAAAGGAACTATTATGACATTATAACGAGTTTATTGCCGACAGCCGTTTCGTCCGACCATATGGTGGGACTTTTCAAGACATATAACATGTGATTGTAGGATCATTATTTACATCAACGTATCACTCAAGGCTAGCAGTTTGAAATTGTGGTATACATCAGCAGCTCCGCTTGTATAGTTGGGGTCTATATTCTAAGGGGGCTCTTTTATATTAGTTGTCGGGGTCAGGGATTGAAGGTTAAAAATTAGATAATATATAATTTACGCATTAACAGTAAACTAAAAGACTTGGGATCCCGTAGAAGCACCTTAAAAAATCCCTCAATAAGTGCATAAAGCTTACAGGCTCCAATAGGCCTAATAAACTAGAAGAAATTAAGAGGCTAATAAAATAAAAAATAAAAAATAAAAATATAAAGTTTCCCTAAAAAATATAAAGTTTCCTATGAAATTCCTTCGAGAGAAAAAAATTTTTTTCCCCAAAGAAAAAAAATTTCTTTCCCCGGGATCACGTTTACAAATTTCTGAAAACGTACGAAGTTTTGATATTCCCTACTAAGTTGAAAGAAACTAATCACTTAAAGGTTAATTCAAAGAGCCTTCTATAAATCTCTCAGAAAAGGCCCCTTTAATATTTTTAATAGGAACTTCCTCCGAGAGACCCTTCGAAGAATTAAAATTTTAGAGAGCCTTTAAGGATATTTATAAAAACGAATTGAGGAAAATTATACATTAAAAGTTAAAAATTACGGTATTTGGGATATCCGAGGAATTTTCCAAGGGCTGCTTCAACAGATACAACTTAGGCATAATATATACAATAATTTAAGTAATTTAAGTAATTTAATTAGGGAGCAATTCAAAGAGTTTGTCAAGTTGGGCAAGATTAAAGAAAGTGGTAAATAAGAAAATACATAAGCAAAAAGACAATAATTATAACATGTATTTTTAAGAAGGTATAAGGTAGCTTCAGTAATCTAACAATGTATTATCACAAAAAATGATCATAAAATTATTGATACAGGATTAACAAAGACATAATAATATATTCCTGCCTAATTAACCAGTAATCAATACACTATTAACAGTCAGGCAAAATTAGCTCAGGGATATCCCGCGCTCGGATACTTTACACACATACAGTAACACATAGGATTAGCACAGACATAATGATATATTCCTGCCTAGTTAACAAGCAATCAATTAACAATTGATGGTCAAGAAAATGTACTCAGAGATATCCCGCGCACGGATATTTACATACATACAACAGGATGAACAGTACTGGTGACCGTGTGGGCGCGATATCCATTATGCGTATGTAGTCATCTGCATAGCTCCAGGCACTGTTGGTCTTGTTTAAAAGTTCATAGTTCACGGATCAACTGGGATTCACTATCAGCTGCGTGGACTCTCTGGGAAATGTACCTGTGGATCTAATAGCTAGTGGTTGCTGGGTGTGGTCCGTTCGATCTTTTAGTTTCGGGGGTTGCACGCTTTTGCGATAGACCAGCCTGCCGGTTCTAAGTCCAAGGTCTCGCTACATAGGATGTATTGGTCTACATGCTATATTGGTAAAAAAACCAGTGTGGATTTGATTGGGGTGGTATATTACGAACTCCAAGCCCACACGCGACTGGTCAAAAGCGAAGGGTTGTCCCCTCTTTGTTTGCTGTATGGGTCGGTTCCAGCTTAGATGGTGGTCGTGTTATCGATATTCCGTCAGCCCTGTATATTCAAGACAGATCAGGGTATATATTTGCGGGTATGGTCCGGCGTCTACGCTATCCAAAGGGTCTCACTTGTGGTATTTTCAAGCTCGCATGTCATCTCCCGGTTAAGACTGCGCATGCTTCGGTGAATCTCATGCATGGAATCTTGGGGTATAATATTACACGGGGTGACTAGCAGAAAATATATATTCTATGCTATCGCGCACGCGCTGGCCTGTGGCTACGACCGTGTCCAGTCTCGGGTAGTAGCAGACAGCAGGTAGACCAGCTAGACACACCCCTGTTCAAGGGGCACAACCCCTAACTTATCGAGTGGCCAGACTTCAAGGGAGTCAACTCTCCAAGCCCATTAAGTCGACTGTGGTAAAATACAAAAAAATCCTATTACTAAAGAACTAATCACTGATAATAAAGAACTAACTCAAAAGATGTGAGTGGGGGAGAGTGGGGAGGGCATCTATTTGGGCGGGGATTTACTAAGGGAGGGGGTGGGGGTGAGTGGTTATAGGCAGGGAGCGGCCGCCATATTGGGTGTTTTGTTACTGTTTCCCTGGGCCTGTTCTCGAGTTTGTTGACATACATCTCCGACGGCACCTTCCCAGATTAGTCAACGTGGTTCCAGGCACTCACATTGTCCTACATCGCAGGCATCAGCTGCCCCCAGGGTGCCCAGCAACAATGTTGCCACCAATCCCAGGCTGGCAGGTGGGACACAGGGTCGTCTGTTCCTCACCCGAGTCCTCATCGCCAATCGGGGAGCCGAGGCATCTATGCGGCCGGGGTTACTAGAGAGCACCTGTTCGCCAGCGGGGCTGCCAAGTGCGGGACAGGGTGGTGTCAGGGCTATGTGTCCGGTCTGAAGAAAAAGAAAGAGCTAAGTATAGTATGGGGGCAGGACGAGAAGATTTCTGATCTCCTGTTGAGCAAGTTGAGTCCTGAGAATACTATGGCATGAGATTCAGATAGGCACAGGCTACAAAACCTGCTCAACGAGCTATATGGAGGAGCTTTAGTAAGGCATCTCCAGCTTAGTGTGTAGGGGGGTTTTGTTTGTTTTAAGTTATGTATATGCCCCGCTAACGACGTGGTATTTTTAAGCTTCTCATATCGGAAGCTATGCTGGTGGGCGTTGAACCTCGTCTTGAACTCGTTAGCGGTTGATCCCACATACGTCTTAGTATACGTGTCTGTGGTTACGTTACAAGCATATACCACGTTCCTAATAAGGCAGTGTCCAGCTAGTGTGCATTTGTCCTTCCTTCTGCAATTACACTTTTTAATAGGGTCATGCTCCTCAATCAGGGGTGCATGTCCCTCCAAGCAGCCGCGGGGCTGCCTAGTGAGACCGGTTCTATTGCCTATTATTCCCCTGGGTCTTTCACTCAGTGGGTTGGTCCCGTGTTGTCGTGTGTACTGGCGTGGTTCACTATTTCGGATGGCCTTAAGTCCCTCTTTAATCTTACTCTTATTGGTCTTAGCTAGGTGTGAGGCCAGATTAGGGGTTGTAGAGTACGATAGCTAGAGTATTTCTGCTCTGCGTATACGCATAGAGCTTAACTAGCTACCGTCACATATTTGGTAGGTCAGACGTGATCATCGCGATTCACATACGACCTACCATACATCTTGCTTATATATATATATATATATATATATTTATAAGTATTGAAGTTTCCGTTGAAAATTGAAAAATTCATAGGAGTGAAGAGTGCTCTATGTAAGTACCAGAGCTAAATTTAATGTATAATAAACAATACAATATAATTACCTCATTACCAGAGGTTTCCCGAATAAGATGAATACAAGAAACGTCCTCATTCGTTCGTCGGACAAGGCAATTTAAAACATAGTGAAATATTTGAAAAATCTCATCAAGAAAGGCAAAAGTTTAACGGGCAACAAAAATATATAAATAAAAGTAATGCAAGAGATATATAAAAATAAAATAAGGAAATATAGTTAAGGTATGTGTATAAATGTAGTGAAAACATGTGTGCATAAGTACATATATGAGGGCAAGCATATCAGTGTATGTGTGACCACAAATACGTATATAATATATGTTGAAAAAGAAATTGTAAGATAATAGAGTTAACGTACATTCAGACTCAGGTATTAAGGATTGAAATATATACACATACAATAATGAAAGCACGCGTATAAACACACACACACGCACAACCACATACATGCGAGTGATATATACAGGGAAGGGAGTGTATCAGTCAAAGCAGTGTCAGTCTGAAGATCGATACATATATAAAAATGAAAAAATGCAAAAATCTATGAGAATAAAAAAATTTTAAATCAAAAAGAAAGTAAGGGGGCGGGGTTATCAATTATAAAGTAACACTAGAAAAAATAGAAAACAAACATAGGTTCGTACGTACACATATATATATATATATATATACATATATATATATATATATATATAAATATATATATAAATACGTACAGACAAAAGCACATACATGCGTACATACATACAAAGGCGCGCATACATACACACGAAGCACACATATATATATAGGCACATGTATATCTAATCACACGCACGCACGCGACCATACATATATATCTATACACACATACATACACATACATATATATATATATACATATACATACACACATAAACACACACACCTAAATATCAGAAATAAAGACACACATACACACACACATATACACACACACGCGCACATACGAATGCATTCGTATGCATATACAAAGACGCATACACATACATAAACTTACATAGGAATACAAGTTAAATCATAAACTCGCCATCTACGTAAACCCCTTGTTGAGTCAAACAAAGCCGTACGCTAAAACTATCCATAATAAGAAGTATTCACAACCTCTTACTGGATTACCTATAACGATATTTTGTTATCCCTTGTATACACACACACACACACACACACACACACACACACACACACACACACACACACACACACTCACACATATATATATATATATACAAACGGAGAAAAATGAAACGAAATTTCATTTCCCACTCTTAGTACGGCTGTTTCTTAAATATAAGTATGTACACGTACATACATATATGTATATATATATACATACATGCACACATATATACATGTACGTATGGATTCACCGAACATTTATTATAATGCTCGGTGTGTTTGTAAACAAACATCTCGTATTAAGCCGTAGTGTCCAGCAACCATCGTTGCTCGTTTGTGAAACACTGACAAAGGAACGCTGTACTAGTTTTAAGCTTATTAGCTATCGTCAGCAACGTATACCTTCCTGCCAGATTGTTGAACGTATATACCTACCTTATGCATATTAACGGCTGAGAAGCCCAATTTGCATATCGAGTGGGTTAATCGGCCGGGTGCACCGAAAACGATAAACGGAAAAAATGAAACGAAATTTCATTTCCCACTCTTAGTACGGCTGTTACTTAAATATAAGTATGTACACGTACATACATATATGTATACAGGCGTATAGTAGTATGTATATATATATACATACATGCACACATATATACATGTACGTATGGATTCACCGAACATTTATTATAATGCTCGGTGTGTTTGTAAACAGGCATCCCGTATTAAGCCGTAGTGTCTAGCAACCATCTTTGCTCGTTTGTGTAACACTGACAAAGGAACGCTGTACTAGTTTTAAGCTTATTAGCTATCGTCAGCAACGTATACCTTCCTGCCAGATTGTTGAACGTATATACTTACCTTATGCATATTAACGGCTGAGAAGCCCAATTTGCATATCGAGTGGGTTAATCGGCCGGGTGATATATATATCTTACTCCACTTCTAATATAATCCCCCAGAATTGCCGTGCCATGTGTTCTGGGTTTTAACAGTTCACACCGACTGCCATTATTGTATCTGAGCCAATCAATAAAAAGTACAAATTGCCGTACAATTTAATGAAAGAATGAACAAAAAGTTAGCAAATTCAAATATATTCTACGCACTTCTTTCATAGTCAATATATTCATTTATTAATTGTCTTTACTATGATGATGGTTGTTGTTTAGCCCAGACGAAACATATCTATGATCAACTGTATTCCAGCAGTGGCCACCATGCTTTTATTTAGACATGTGGGACTACATTATGTACCGAGGTTAACTTTGCTTTTCATCCTTACGGGGTCGATAAAATAAAGTACCAGTAATACACTGGGATAATTGCTGGCCTTGTGCCAATAGTAGAAACAATTATGTAATGTATCCATTTTAAAAGACTGTAATGTGTAATTTGAGAGAGATATTTGTTACTATTTCTAGCAGTTCAAAACCTCAAGCCCGGCTTAAATTTCGCTTACTCAGTTGGTAAATTTATTGATTCCGGAATTGTGCGCAATTTTTGAAATATAATTAAAATCAATCTGAAGATGAATAGAAAACTTGAAGTAGGCATATTTTGTTCATTAAAATTCTAATTTATTTTCTTTCTACTGTTTTGGACTAAACGATCCTAATTTTATACATCTTAATTGCTATGTTGCCAATGTTGAATGTAGTAGTCTCATTCAATGAACAATAACTCCTTCCAGAAATAGATTACAAAGAAAACATCAACATTGCGGAACACTTGTCAGTCATTATCTCTTTTGGTCTGTATTTCAAAATTTCATCTTCGTCGGTTGTTGTATCGTAGTTGAGATTTAAATTCAATTTACACAACAAAACAGTATGGAGATAAATTTACTCTCGGAAAGATGACACAATGTAAACAGAACGAAAATATTTACGAATTCCTGATTTATTTTGCCATGAAACTTATGGCTATACTAACGACATGGAGAGCGGCAAAAGTGGCCACAATTACATTTTATAAACGAATAAATCAGGAGAAATTACACGGATAGTAAAACCTGTCTATTTCTGTTTGTCGTTTCGTAAAACGATTTATTTTCTGCTCATCATCAAAAGTATTTTCGAGCTTGGATTGAACTCAAGAAAACTTATTTTCCTCAGGCATTTCAGGTGTTAATAGCCTACCGAGAATTTGGAAACCATTTAGTCCTATATTTCACGCAAGGCTCCAATACCAAATTTCCATGGCAAATATTTCGGATCTTCCGTTCTTCTGTACGAAAGAAATATCTACGTAACAGTTGGTGAATTCTTTCCTGTAATGAAGGGAGAGAAACAGGTAAAATTAATAGAGTGAATATGAAACCTAAGGTATTGAAAATTAGTGTGATAAGAAAATACACTTGAATGAGTGTATATGAACTTTTAATGAAGCATCCAACATACGGAGTGTAAATTTCAAATAAATATAGCAATTCAACTATTTATAAATATAGCAATTCAACTAGTTCAGTAACTGGGGATATTTAAAGACAATTCAACACCGTCACGGCTAAAGCCCTGTATGATACACATCAATATCTGAATAGCTTAAATACTTGACTTAAATTCAGTGTGTGTGCGTGTGTTTCTGTGCATGTGGGTATGTGTGTGTACATCTCTCTCTCTCTATTGTATACATTTATACAAATCAGTTTTAATGCTCTCAGTGGATGTTGCCAGAAGCATTTTATTTTATCTATGGATATACTTGAACTTATGTTTGTCAATATTATAATGTTATTATTGGATTGGCAGAGTCGTTAGGGCGTGTTAGCAGTGTTTGTTTCAGATCATTACGTTCTAATTTCACATCCCGTCTAGGTCAACTTTGTTTTTCGTCCTTCCGGAGTCGATGAAATAAATCCCTGGGATCGATATAATCGACTGCTCACATCCACCCACGACCAAACTTGCTGGTCTTGTGCCAATGTTATAAAGAATTATAATGGTGATGGATTATTTGAATCGTTACCAACGTTGGAAATCAACACGTTGAACAGATTTTATTGCGTTTAACTGATGAGTAATCTTCAATATATGCTTTCATCAGATGATGTAGATATGCTGTCACCAACCGATGGGCCGAGTGAATATTTAGGTGGTCCACAGTAACATTTTAATGTATTTATCTTTTTAATAATATTCATATTAGTGGCCGCGGGATTTAAAATTATGAATTTAGTGGTCCGTGAAGTCCGAAAAGTTGGCGACTGCCGCTGTATATTTCGTGTGGGTTTTATCATTGATGTTCTTCAGTTTACAACACTTGAGGCAAATTACTGTAGCAACAGTACTATGCAAAATGTTCGTACAACCTGATACGAAAATAGACACGGTTTTGAAAGGAGCGTTGTGCACTTGATTGTCTATATATGGAATAAACTTCCAGAAATACCCGTGAGACT